>JABXJD010000440.1:0-431041 GCA_013375575.1 Percina caprodes
AGATGTTAAAGGTGCAAGCTTGTCTGCAGGATCTGCAAAGTCCAGCCCTTACACTGTACGTTGATGGCATCATAGCAAGCAAACAAAAACTCAACCATATCCCCCCTCCAAACAAATAGAAGAAATACATAGGAGCAGTAAGCCCCCATGAATGTTTTGGTACACAGACAGCTGTCATTTAATTAGTTTTCAAAATCACGTTGCCTCCATTATTAGCAACAATAAGACGTCACTGACAAACCCTCTATTGTAGTTACTTTTTGTTGGTTTACATTACTCACCATGCCTACATAAGCAGTCAGGTTATTGTTTCATTTCTTAAATTTAAATATATTGTCAGCGATCTCTATGCATGTCACAATAATTTGGCACATCAGTTAAGTAAAGTAGTTAAACATAATTGCTTGCTTTTGTTTTGAACATCCAATGCATTGTTTTGTTTTCCTTACAACCACATAAACCGGGGCCCTGAATTATTGAACCTTTTCCTGCATTTTCTTTTTTTTTTTTTGGCTATTTTGGAAAGCTGCTTTTTGTTCTCAGCAACACAGTCTGCCTGGATACTAAAATATATAATATATTTATTTAATATATGAATACTAAAATTCAGCTGTTTTTTATTTACTGCAGGCGTGGTTGTAGTCTCAGGACTCACTGGTCTGCAATCTGCATAGGGACAGATATGTGCAGTATGATCATAGGTCCAGGAGCTGTAACCTAGTTTCTCCAGAGTGGGAACTCAGCAGTTCTTTTTTTCTTGCTTGTGCTCATGCTCATTGGCAAGTGTCAACTGCAGTCTCCTTCTCCTGAGTGTGATGTTAACATCCGGTAACTCAACACCCCTGTTCAACTTCATACAACAAGGGCTTGCTGCTCTTTTATTTACCCTCTCTGTCTACTTTACTTCCACACTGGAGGCACAAAGAGAGTTTGGACTGTCTAACATCGCCGCAGGACAGCTGTCAGTAACAGTTGTCTTATGGTTCTCTCACTGTCATAACCTTACGTCAAGTCCTCTCTGCTCTGCTTTTCATTCAGTGTCCCTCTCTTACTCAAATCCTCTCATCCCTCTGGTGTCTCTGTCAGACTTCACAGGGAGCCCTGCTTCATGGCGAAACACTCAATAAGCACTTATTCCCCCTCCTAACGTCATGGAAATTGTACTGCAAAACAGCAACGAAAGTCTGGATCTGTACCTTTTTTGATAGTGAAAGTGCATTAAAGAAGTTATATAACACTTTTAACAAAAAACACCATTGACTATTTAAAAATGTGCTCAGTATTTTCTGCAAAAACACTTGTCCATTACAACACCATTAACTGCAGCCATTTAGTAGCTTTTCTATAATGTCACAGAATCTTGCTCAGCAGATGGTGTTTGCTTAGTTGTCATGGAATCACACATGTTTAAATTTCCATTTTCCTGGGCAATTTAAGGTCCACCTGTTCATGTTTGCGTAAAAGTTAAGATTGAAAGTTCATTCTGGACCTTGGAAACAGCCGTTGAAGGAACGTCTCACCACAAGGTCCTTTTATTTGCTGTTGTTGAGCTTCAACTTTTGATGTACAGTATTTGGTTTAGAATTGCATTGCAATGTATCTTAGTCGTTAAAACCTGACTGTACCCTCCTTTTTGAAATGTGTTTGGATGATGTCCACACAAAATGAATTCTAATGTTGAGAAATAAGCAACCTGTTGATGGAGTTTGGTCATGTTCCACAGACAGGCCAGCGCTCTGCACAGTGCCTGGTTTGTTTTCTAAGGGCAGCTGGTGGAAACGTGTCCAGAGGTCCCTGGCTGGGAGAGGCAGGATGCCCAGGCTTTCTGAGAAGCAGCCTGGCTCACCACTCTGTATTTTTTGTTCTTCACTTCCTCTCCCATGGGCATCAGAGACACACACTCACCCCTTAGACTTTTGGCCTTCAGTCTTGCTCCCATTCAGGAAGTTACAGAGCCTCTGATGTGCTGCCAAAGTAGACCTTCTGAAGTTAAGGCTGCTTTAGACTATTTCTTAATCAGAATCTAATGCATGAAAATGATGGATGATTTCATATTCGGCTTTCCTGCCATTCCTCAGCCTTCATCTATCATGAATCAGCACTCCAAGCGCTGCAGCTTTAAATATAACATTCCTATTCTTACCATCTGGCCTTGTCTAAGGTGTAAAAAAAATCTTAATTTCATCCTTTAATTTAATGTCATACCATAAACATATCCAGGTCTTCTCACATCCTATTTCAGTTATGTTCCAATCACCATTAGGTACAGAATCATGCGCTTAACAGTATTATTTTTTTGGCTTGAGACATCAGAGGCTGTGGCTGGAAAACAAGCAGCACAAGCCATTTATAGTGTCCCTGTGGAGTTTTGTGTGATTGGGTCAAATACTTCTGGTTATGAGATTGGTTGTTGTTCACTGAGGTCATGGTTGGCATAATGACAGGATTATATAAGAATGCTTAATTTTCCTTCTCAGTGGCTGAGCTGTTAACAAACACTCATAAAAAGCACATAGGATTTGACGGTGAAACCCAACTTAAATGAAACACAAAGTAACCAGGTGTTTTTCTTCATGCAGTTTCAAGTTGAACCCCAGAGTTAAATTTCCACCTTTATGACTTGTTCTGTATCTCACCCTGCAAAGCTAATGTGTGTGTGTGTGTGTGTGTGTGTGTGTGTGTGTGTGTGTGTGTGTGTGTGTGTGTGTGTGTGTGTGTGTCTTTAACTTCCTTTTTGATTTTTAACATGCTATTTGTACTCCCTGTGTATTTTGGAGTCTGATTTTATTTATTTATTTATTTATTTATTAGAATAACCTGTTTTCTGTTTGCTTAAGAATGTATTGTGTGAAGAAGCCCAGAGCATTACATTTATTTCCAGTCAGCAACTCTCTGGCAAATTGAAAAACTATGTTCTGTGGCAAGCTGCCAACAGGGCGCGTGTGAAACGGTTTAATCTCCACAAATAGACCACTTGAGTTTTATGGCGTCATTGCATGGCACTGCTGGAGAGGATTATCAATATCTTTTGAAACATGTTCATTGCAAAAGGATGGCATTGTATTTGCAGGGATTGAGAGATACTAAGGGATGCTTGTTGTTGCTCCTTTGCCATGATTTATACTGAGCCTTCTTTGAAGCTTCTGACCAGGCCTTGTTAATGTCAAACAGACTAAGCTAACCCTAGTTGGTAGGAGTTGTGTCTGAAGTAACTGAATGGTTTGGCCAGTGTTTTTGTTTCCAGGATTTGTAGCATCCTGGAAAACACATCCTGCTGCTGCTGTGCATCTACAGTGCCTGGATCAAAGTTCTCACACTTCAGCTGTGTCCTCTTGAACTGGAAACATGCTGTTCGGCCAACTGGTGAATGTTATTTGAAAATCAGTAAAAATTCACCGAGATTTGGACTGGAAAAATTGTCAGTGTCACACAGAAATTGAGACCTAAAGCTAACATTCAGTGTTTGCAGGTTTGGATTTTTCTGTCTGTCTTAATGCAATACTCATGCCTGTATGTACATTTAGAACTATTGGTCACTGTAATCATTTATCCTGCCCATACTATAATAGCTGTGACGTGATCAGGCCTTCACTGTGAGAGTTGGGACCAAATCTACTGCAGTACATTCTTCCTGTCCTTTGAAAATCCAGCTACAATTTATATGCGGCTTCAGCAATTAGAAGTTAGTGAAATCAAGCTTCCAAAGTTGCAAGCTTTTTGCTGCAAAATCCCATCTGGGTGTTATTATCACTCCACTGCAGCTCTGCAAGGAAACGCAGTGTAGAGCTAAGGAGAATTGCAGTGTCGGAGGACAATTCTCTCTACTGTGACACCTCACATCATTCATTGGATCCATAATTCATGTAAAAAATATTGATTTGTGATTAAATTCATTAAAAACTCTTACTTTTATTCCGCTTTTGGATTAAAGACAAAAATTAGGTGATTTTCACTTTCTTATTAGCTAAAGACTGTTCCATGCCAAAGTCCCATTTCAGCTCTAAATACGTAAAAAAATTGAATTATGACACCATGCTCACCACTGTGCTGCGTCACAGACAGATACCGCAGGTCTTTTTTGCCTGCTGCTGTCAGACTCTCCAATCAGCACTGCTCCTAAATTGTTCTAAAAGATTAATTTAACATTAAGTAGTTTTAGGAATGAAATGAGGCTCCATCACGAGAAAGCCAGAAGCCTTGTCCTCTCTCGTGCAGAGGTCAAGCCCTTTCATGACAACCATATCAGCTGCCCATTGTTCTGCTCATTTAGACTAAAACATGTACTGTTCATGGTCTTTATCAGAGCTTAATGTTCTTCCTTCCAGTTTATGATCATTAGGGTCATAATACACAGTGCAAAAGGTTAGCCAGTATAATGGCTCTAGGTTTCTTGTCAGCTCCAACAGTCTGGATCCTCATGTAGTCACTTATCTCGGCCCCGTCTCCACCACAATACGCTGTTCACTCAGCCTGTGTTGGTTTAAACTCTGGGAGATCCTCAAGGACAGAGTCATTCTTTGTTAATTTGTCCTCATGCTCTGTCATTTATTAACCAGCCATTCTGCTTTACGCTCCGCTGTCTCACCCTTTGGCTAAAATGTTCAGTAAAGAGGCAAGTGTCATCAGCTTGGAACATACATACAGCATTACAGAATTGGATAGTCCAACAATATATACAGGATGCATGGTTTGAACAGTCATTTATTTGCACACTTACTTGCCTTTGCCAACTCTGCTGCTGGTTTATTTAACTTTTGATGACAGATAGACCCACTTTAGATGAATGTGTTATTTTAACACTAATGTGTTAATTTCTACGACTCTTAAATGTGTGCCACTTTGTGAGGTTGACTAATGAGTTGGATTATGTTGTTAATTGTGGTTCTAAACATGCAGTTACAACCTAATTTTGGAACAGCTCAGGCACACTTAGCTATCACATGTGGGTTTGTTTCTTAAATTGGCAGCTGATCATATAAATGGCATCCAGCAGAATTAACCTGTTGAGTAGTAGTCCAACTAAAGTGTGAAATAAAAGCCATCTGGGACAAAATGTGTGACACAAAGTGCTAGCCGAGCCAGCTTGTTATCCTCGTAACAGCTCTAATTTTGGAAAATTCTGTGAGATATATATATATATATATATATATATATATATATATATATATATATATATATATATATATACATGGTGTTATATATAGGCAGTTTTATATATATATATATAAATAAAACTAGTTATCAAAAGGTATTGTACTGAAACTTCACTGGAAAAGGATTGATGGGTACAGTATCTCCCACGCTATTCAGTTTCTCAGGAGTTGTGTACAGTACAGAACAGTGAGGTGGATAGTGGCTTTACCCACTTATTGACTCGTGCTACACAAAGTAGATCAATGGATGGGTTGAAATTCCTGCACTGTCTGCAAATGCTGATACCTTGGTTTTATTGTAAAAGCTAGAACTGACCTCAGTTTGTCAGGAAAATTGATTTTCAGTGCCCACTTGCAAATTTAAGGTATTGCTGTGCTAGGGTATTGACTTTGATTATTGTTCTGCCTTTTAATCAAATTGCATTGCAGGGTTGCGTGCCCATGCGTTAGGTAAATAGAAAGATCACAATGAGGATTATTATCATTATTTTGCCGGAGGTCATTCTTTTAATAGCTTTTTTTGCTTAAGGACAGTTGGTCCTGTGTTTGGTGTGTTGATGTCTTTTCATATCCAACATCAAACTTTCTGTGTGTCTTCTGTTTGTCTTTCTAGACGAAGACTCATCTCTCAGCGCTCTTCGCTTGAAACACTAGAGGACATTGAGGAGAATGCTCCTCTCCGCAGGTAGTAAACTGCACAGAAATAGCATTCACATTGTCTGCTAAAGTATTTTGTTTTTAACCTAAGATATTCCATTCACTGTATGTATCTTGGACTGGGACAGTTTCTGTTTTTTGAGGTACTGATGTTTAGTGTTTTTACATTTTAGATGCCGAACCCTATCGGGTTCACCCCGACCAAAGAGCTTCAAGAAGATCCACTTCATAAAGAATTTGAGGCAACATGATATGCGCAATGGAAGGTATGAAGGCAAACATCGCCATCCATTAGTCAATACAAGTCTTCAGTGTATAATGGCAGGCTGCCCCAGTCAATGAACTGCTGTGTGGATGTTTCTCACATTACAAGCCACACCGTAGGCAAGCAGGCCTGGCCCTTTCACTGCATGTCATTTTGAATTATAAATGAAAAGTAATCAATTGACAATCCCGTCCATTCACACAGAGTATAATCTGATTCAATTTAATTTTGACCTTATTTGATCATTGTTTACATGTTTTGAAGCAAACTATAAAATCACTAATAAAGCTAAATCACATATAATTGTGTCACAGTTTACATAAGCATGTATGCAGAACACAAATCCATATACATCTCAATCTAAATCTCAATCTAGGCCAGGAGACCCAAGAGTGTTTATTGTTCTGGTGATTTCCATCATTATCAGTATCGCATTCTTTGGATGTTAAATCTAATTCAGTTAACTGCTGTGAGTCTCGTTCTGGTGCTTTCTAAAAAAAGAAATTCTGCTGAATTGGGTTTTTTTTACAGCATAGACTGTTAGTACAGTATCTCTTGTTTAGTAAACCAGTGTACCATCTTGATAAGTTCCTCCTGTTAAATTAGGTCTCCTGATAGGTAGAGTTGTTTTTCTTCAGCTGATGTTGGAACAACTGTTAGCTAGATTTTCCACACTATTGAGAACTGCCTGTTGATTAACTGATGCTGAAACATGTCATGACTCACCGTGTTGTTTTTGTCCTGATGTTGATTTTGACCTAGTAGTAAGATTCATAATGTATCTGAGTTGCAGCTCTAGCTTTGAGGTTGTTGTACTGTTACCCAAAGTCGGAGCCTTTTTGCCCTGTGTGCTGCTCAACAACACATCTGATTGGATATGTATGTTTACAGTTAAGTACAGGGCAGTTTTGTATAAGAAATATCATTATGTTAATTGAAGTTAACTTATAACAAAAATGCATCATTGTTGCCCCCAAACCACTGTATAAATGCTACATGTCCTACCACAACAACAAAAACAACACAAACTCATGTTGAAGTTTCACCTCATTCTCTTCATTCTTATTTTTGCTGCACACTCTCTCCAACTTTGACATGTGGCTCTTGTCAGATAGATATTGATTAGCTTGTTTACCATTTTTTGTTTTTATAGGATAGTCCTTATCAGTGGCAGAAGATCCTTCTATAGTGTATTTTCTGTCCTGCCCTATCGAGATTGTAGCCAAGCAGGGTATGTATCCTACAGCATGCCAAACTTTGTAACCTCCTCCAGCCTGTGCTCCCTCTTTCCTTTTTGTTTTCTCATCCCTCTTTTTCTGTGGAAGTACTCTTCTCTGACTGGTGCATACATTTCTATGGGTTGGTTTTGGTGGTTCCTTTTTTATCATTAAGGTTTGATAAATAAATAAACAGTGGGCTGAAATGGGCTTTTTTTTGTCTGTTGCAACTGTCGCTGGCTGTGCTGTTTAGCATTTTATACTTACCTTTCCCGGGGTTCCTGTTCTTTTCAGATTTGGAACTGTTAACGCTTAAATTTTTTCATGTGTTGTCCACTGGTCTAATTATCCGCAATGCTGGCAGACCGGAGTTTCTGCTGCCTGCCCTGCAGACAGTCATGACAGCTTATAATTACCACTTTTGTTTCATCTTTGCCTTGTTTTAGGGTTTTACATTTCTTCGTACTAGAACAGAAGATCTTTCTGGCTTATATGTAGACAATGCTTGTTTTCTTTTCTATTTTCTTTTTTAAAGCAATGCAAGGCTCTATGTAATTGGAACCCACCTGGCTTGCATGGGGATAGCTCTGGAACGGCCTTGGTTCTGACTCCCACCACTCACATGACAACGGTGTGTTTTGGAGGAAGTGAAAGAGAAAGGGGACAGATAAACGCCAGAGAATACAATGCACAGAAAGAAATGCTTCACACTGGGGCTTAGTGAAGCGCATAGAAAGCTCAATTTGTTTGTGGAATTTCCAAAGCCAGCCAATCAGTTCAAGGTCAAGGGTTAATAAACCCCAGGGCTATCCAATATACACATTTTACTGCTCATTGCTGCTTGACAGTTTACTGACTTTTGCTGGCTCAGTCAAGTGTTGTAACTGCAAAACAACATTTTATCAGAAGACAGGGCGCAAACAGCTGATTGCATGTAGTGTCTTTCTTCTGTCTCTCTGTCTTTATTCTCACTATAATTACCTCCCCATGAACAAAAATTGCAACATTTTGCACAACAGTCCGGACGGTCCTTCAAACTAAAGGGAACATAATATGGGAACAATTTTCCTACAGTTACAACAATAACTAATTAAATTCAAAGGACAAATGGTTTGACATTTTTGGAAATACACTTGTATGAAAATCACTCTTATACCGGTCTATGTGAGGGACTATGTTTTTGGACATACGTATAGGTCTGGGACGGTTATCGCATTAATACGGTCACTTGCCAATAACCCTGCGATGATGCGACTTTCATAGACAATCAAGCTTTCTGAACTTCCTCTGGAATATATCAACGGAGAGGAGAGAAAGCAGAGTGGCCGTAAATGACAGCAAAACACAGTAAAGAGTCTCACATTGAGCTGAAATTGAAACACTGTGCTAAGGGTTAATGCAATTCACTCTACTGGTGGAATTGACAACAGATAAAGCCACTGTGTCTTAAGAAGCTCAAGCTTGTTGTTTTATTTACATCATCTTTGCTATTACTCTGCCATTCTCGCTCTAACTTGCGCTACTCTTGTAAGGAGGTTGCAGTAGACCGCACTACCGTGGGAATTTCTTGCTTTTCCAGCGATAAGAAAAAATCCATACCACCACAGCCTTATGTACTATGACGTCACTATGACAACAAGGTTACTCCTACCGACAAACAAAATAGTCCTATACATTGCACTCCGCAAAATTACTTTACACATTGTTTAACCAAGATGTTATGTGTTGGTTAGTGAGCTACAGTTGTTTGTAGATTTATTCAACCTTAGTTTAGATAGACGCTGTTTTCACCTGCTTCGAGTATTTCCGCTAAACTAAGTTAACAGGCTGCTGGTTCCAGCTTCATAATTTTCTTTCTGACAAAAGAGTTGTATCAATCTTTTTGGCAAGAAAGCAAATAGCCACGTTTCTCCAAAACGTCAAACTATTTCTCTAAAGGAATGAAAACGTTAAACTATGCTGACTAAAAGACTTTTTAAATGGGCATCTGTTTATGGGGCGTCAGAGTCTCATGACATCAAGATGATTCTGATTCAAACCCTGCTAGGGACGACTTGCTTTTCTGTGGACTTTGCATGCGCTCCCTTTGTTGGCATGGTTTTCCCCATTTCCTACAGTTCTGCTGACCCTAAAATACATAATG
Source organism: Percina caprodes (assembly GCA_013375575.1). Classification (NCBI taxonomy): domain Eukaryota; kingdom Metazoa; phylum Chordata; class Actinopteri; order Perciformes; family Percidae; genus Percina; species Percina caprodes. Next base: position 9,436 of record JABXJD010000440.1, read on the forward strand.
CTCCAGGCATTGGAGTGTAGTCAAAGTTGTCCTCTTGGGTAAAAGGTTAAATGGTTCAAATGCAGAGGATAAAATTTCTCATAATAAAGTATAATTTACTGATGCTTATAAGTTATTATATAGTTATGTAATTGGTGAAGAATATTATTACAAGCCAGTCAAGCCAACTTTAAACTGTGAGCTGTTAAGTATTTGGTAGTAAAGTGGCAAGAGTCACAAATCTTTTAGTCGTGCATATATATGCTTTTTACACTTAATGCTAGCTTTAGGAACATTTGGCAGGGCACGATGAGCTCTTTGCATAGATTTATAACCCTACTAACAAACAGATTTGAAGCCTGTGATTGCTATCCTATGCATGTTGCTAAGCAATGTCAGCTTTTTGTGTCAGCAGACTGAAGCGCAACAATTTATTTTCTGGATTGCTTATTAGAAATGCTTTTCCAAGAAAGGATTCTGTCTCCTTTTGTTTCCCCCTTTTTATTTAATCTTCACTTTTCTGTGAGACGTCTGCTGCCTGGGCATCTCAATGCTCCGTCAATATTGTGCCCCGACATGCCGGTCTGCCAAATAACACTGTTTTCAATATAACAGATTGGCCATGCATGTCATCAAAACACTTGGAGAGTCATGCAAAGGCCCACTGTGTAATTTCTCTGGGCACATTTTAAAGAGAAAGCACGAGCGAGCTAGGAAAGGTAAGGGAGGAGTAGAAAAACAAGACAGTGTTACGATTTAATGTCTGCTGACTCAGGTAAAAAAATTAAGCTAAAACAAGGCTGAAGTTAATATTACACAAACGGGTTGATATATATCTTTCTTTTGTCTTGTTTTCACATGAAAGCAAGTCCAAGAGACATTTCAGAACTTGAAAAACATCTCAGTCTGTAGTTTGGCATAATTATTGTAGTGCCTGTTGAAAATGTGCCCGTTTAAAACAAGTCCATTCAAAATGTGCCTGTTGGAACAGGCGGGTTGCTAGGTCTTCTGTATTGCTGCTTGCAGCTTTCTCCAGAACCATTACCCCCAAATAACTTACAGAAGGCTCTCATAGCACTTAATAATTTAACTCAGCCATATAGGATTACTAATGACTTCCTTTGTTCTTCTATTTTAGAGGAAAACATTGTACTGTATCTGACAGAAATAATACCAGTTATGTTGCAGATCCTGAAATACAATGAATTATTGTTTATTCATTACTATCAAGCATTATATTAAAGTTGAAAGCTCCAGCTTGAACAGACGCTCTTTAAATTTAAGGAGCCAACATACAAGTCAACAATACAAACAATTGCCAAGACAATACCTCTCTTTTCACTTTAAGTAGGCTAAATATTTAAATGCAGGAATTGTCTAAGGCGATTTTGTACCTTATGTATTGGTAGGCGATTTCCTGAAATTGAGCAGTGTGATATTTTTTTTTCTTTTTTTAAAATTTATTAATAAAACACAACCAGTGACACCTGACAATTAGTCGCAGATTGTCTACTGCTCATCAAGAGATTTGGCGTGTCACCTATTTTTCCCGCGTATCCGTCACCCATCCATATCAGTAGCTACACTGCCAATCAGCAGGGCATACTCACTCACTCACTCACTTACTCGATATTGGTGTATTTTAGTGTTTAGTTTGCTGCTATGATTGATATTGTGGTTTTAATCATAGTTTTCGTCACACTATTATTATATATTTCTCTTCACTGCAATGTCATTCTAATTAAATTTTGCATGTGATTTCCCCTGTCTACTGTTTAATTTCAGCAGCAGACATTAAATAAAAAGAAATTCGGCCAATCCAAAATGTGTGCAGTCGTAGAGATGTAGAGGTGAGCTAGGCCTCAGGGAGAAGGTTAAGGAAAGGGATTGGAGTTAAAAGTAGCTGTAGGAAGGTTTGTTTGTATGTATATATGTTGAAAGCTCTAAAGGTGTGGTGCTTATTAGGGATGTCAAGCTGGAAGGAGGAGGGCGTCAGCGGCACCCTTCAGGAGGCGTCAGTGCCAAGGAGATGGTGATTGGGCTGGAGGGTGTGGAGTTAGGAGCTGATGGAAAGGTAAGATGCCAGCAGAAATGTGCTGTGTGGAGTTTAATCATCTTATCATTATTGACAACAGGATAAATAAAAGTCCATACTTTTAACTTACTGTAACTATTCAAAAAAAGACCAGTGAAAAACATAATGAAATGAAAAACATAGTAAGTCACTACAATGTTTAGCATATTTAAAGCAGGTTTTGACACGTGTACGAAACCCCAGGTGTAATTACATTACGTCACATTAAGTCAGTTCCAGGCTCTTGTTATTGTGCCTGCTGGCTTAGTAGTATAATATACTGGGACATAGACCATCCTAAATGCTATTGGTACCACCTGAGGATTTTCCTGCTTTGACAAAATGCTTCTGTGAAAAATAGATATTATACCTGTTCACCCAGTTAGATTATTGGAGTGAAAACTTTGTTAGGCCTTTTGTGAAACATTATAACGCCACCTGTGTCTACAGACGGTGTCTTACACCCAGTTCCTGTTTCCCACTAACGCGCTTGGTGGTCGAAGGAACACCATCGACTCCACTTCATCCTTCTCTCAGTCTCGTTACGCAAGCCATAGAAGCCTCAGTTTGGGCCGAGCCAACAGCAACCAGAGCAGCATGGACACTGGTCAGTCAACTGCCAACAAGTACTTACCTTAATCATTATGAATGTTTTGTATACCTCACCCTCATTTTTTTCCTCCCGTATCCAGTGTATTTTATTGGAAAAGTGCAAGTGTAAATGTTAACTTCTGGCTCAACCTCTGTTGTGCAGGTAATGATTTGGGGGAGTTCCGCGAGTACGACCCCAATCTGCTGGATGACCCGCAGTGGCCTTGCGGAAAACACAAGAGAGTCCTCATTTTCCCCTCCTACATGGTGAGAAATTACTCTAGCTGCTCCTAACACATCACCACCACCACCAACAACAACAATAGCAACTGCAACCTTGTCTTCTTGAGAGCAGAATGGAGAAGTAATTGGCATAATTCGCTGAAACAGACCCACCTCTGTTTTGACATGTTTTATTGAAATGTCCTACAATATCTCACTGTTAAAGCCTTTTTTTCCCAATGGTTATTTATGTCATCTTTTTGTTCTCAGTCCTCCCACCACAACTAAAAACAATAACACACCGGAAAGATTTGCCTGCCTCGACTGTTTCTTTCTTAGAAGTTCCCCTGAATTTTATCAGCTGTTTTTTAAATGGAGCAAAAAAGGATGTTTCTGATGGTTTTAATCAGCAAGGTCGCTGGCCCAGACGCTTTCCCACCTTCCGGGACCTGAATGAATATACATACTTTATCCCAGTATAGTGGGCAGTAGCTATTAAGCAGCCACTTCACCAGAGCAACAGTTTGTGTAGTGTTTTTACCTCAGCACTAATCACTCTTGTACCTTGTACTACTTTTCTGGAAAAGAACAGATGTTTTATTGTGGTGGGAAGAGGGGAAACAAAACCTGACTAGATTCCAACCTCATTCTTTCCTGGGCTCTATTTTTGTTAAGGAGACCAGCAGAATACACAACAAGGACTGCCAAAGTTGAAATGTTAAGTCAAGGCCAGGCTATGTGGTTTGTTTTTTCTTCTCTTCCTCCAATTACAAAACCCAGAGTCTAACAACAATGGCTATTGTGTTTTCTACAGGAATAGAGTAAATTCTCAATAGTTGTTATACTCTGCATTCAATTGAGAAAACTTGTATGACCTAGAATATGAAGCTTGGAAAACCTCACTAAAGTCTTTTTAAATCTAGTTTAAAAAAAAAAAAAATGGCGTGGCTTGTTGATTTGTTTAATAGTATCCTCACGTTAATAACATAATAATGTAGTGACATAAGTTAGCGTGAGACATGGTCACAGTAGAGTGTATTTTCTGTCATGCAAAGTCATTGCTGTTGTCAGCGCAGCTTTATGTTCTTTTCTCTCGGCTACAACCATCGATTAGCATTCGTTCTCCTTCATGGTTCATAATCAGTAGCGTGGTGTTCAGGGTGAATGCCATTATTCACACTCCATGCATTGCCTGTAATGCCACATATGTATATCGAGTTTTCCTTCTATTTTTAGCACCACTGCAGTGTGTGTCACTTGTAGTCAGTGGACTCTTCATTATAGGATTTTTTTTTTTTTTTTTTTTTTACAACTTTAGTGTTATTTTGTATGTTTCCCATAGTATATTAGCTAGAAAAACATACTAGAGGAACAACAATTTATTTTATTGTCGATTAATCTGCAGGTTATCTTAATTAATTATTTTGTCTATGAAATGTCAAAAAATAATGATAAATGCCCAATAATAGAATTTTCTAGGGCCCAGGATGATGTCTTCAACTAGCTTTGAACAACAGTCCAAAACCCAAAGGTGTTTGATAGTTTGGCACCTTTGCTTGAAAAATTACTGAAATGATAAATTGAGTTGCCGGTTAACTTTCCTGTAATCTTTTCAGCTCTACGCCAAAGTAATTGCTCAGATCTGAGAATACAGCAACAATGCTACAGCATGTCTGACTGGGAAAGAAACACCAAGGGACGGATGATCAGATAGTTTGTAAACAATACTAATTATTTCTTTTAAATTATCATTTAATAATCATTTTTTTGTGGTGTATTTTCAGTGAAATAAACAGAAATAAGGTGTTTTAGGTAATCTGGCTAAAGTGTTGGAGGCCAAACTGAAAGTGAATGCAGCCAAAATGTGGGTAATAATCCTGCATGTTGCTACAGCAAGCATGGTACTGTAGATCAAAGTTTAACCAAGACGTTGGTAATTGGTGTTTACAACGGACATTTTGGGTAATTACTTTAATTATTGTTACAGTTAAGGTAATACTGCTTGTTTCTTGCCCTGCCTGACTTCTTTTAAGCACTGTTGCCCTGTTCCAGGATCTTGGGGATTATATGGGTGAATGCTGGCGAATGTTATTACTGAGAGGAATGAGCTGAGGAGTTAGCAAGTGCTAGAAATGTACTTTGCCTTACAGTGGTCATTATACTGTCTTAATGTGACTCAACCACCTGGCACTCAAAGCATGTTATAACAAACACTAAGGGCTGTTTAGTAGAAGCCTGGTGAAGGTATGGAAAGCTCGGTCAGCAATCAAGTATGTTCTGCATCCTCTAAGTTTATTGAGAAAAAGGATGACAACAATCTATCTTTTTCTTATCCTCAACAAATCCTATGAAAAGACCAATAAAAAAACAACAACAATGTCTTCAACGTGTGTGTGTGTGTGTGTGTGTGTGTGTGTGTGTGTGTGTGTGTGTGTGTGTGTGTGTGTGTGTGTGTGTGTGTGTGTGTGTGTGTGTGTGTGTGTGTGTGTGTGTGTGTGTGTGTGTGTGTGTGTGTGTGTGTGTGTGTGTGTGTGTGTGTGTGTGTGTGTGTGTGTGTGTGTGTGTGTGTGTGTGTGTGTGTGTGTGTGAGACAGACAAGCCCATAAAGCTCAGTTATTTGCTAGAACAGCTGGGCACTGTAGTTCTTAACAAACGTTTGTCAAACAAGTAAATAATTATTTTGCTGAGTACTATTTTCAGCAGAGTATTTATACACATTTGGTGTGCTAATGAGTATTTACAGCAGTAGGATGATTACGTGGTATTGACTCAAAGTAAACCACAGTGCCCATTTTCAACGTGTCACCCAAAGAAACAGTGCGGCTCATTGGTGTTTTTAATAGTGTTTGGACAACAATGGCACAGAAGAATGAGCTACATCAGGCTATGGATACACTCAGTAGGTGTGTGTTAGTGGGATCAATTCATTGTTGGTTCTGGTCTTTTTATAGGATTCTTTTTGACAACAAAAAAGATAAAGAATATCACCAGACTTTAAGTGACATGAATAACACCAGGTCTCTGTAAAGCCTCATTGTGAGACGGTGGAATGCAACACTAGTGTGTGATGTTCCAGTCACTCTACCCAGTGCTGAAAGTGTAGTCATTTTGACACCACCTTTGGTTTTCCTTTTCAGACTACGGTCATTGAATACGTCAAACCCTCTGACCTCAAGAAGGACATGAACGAAACTTTCAAGGAGAAATTCCCGCACATAAGGCTTACACTCAGTAAGATTAGGAGGTAAAACAGACAGAAGTGTATAGAATGTGTCATATTAAACAAGTTAAGTGATCAAACTTTACCATGCTTAATTAAGATCGACTTATTTATTTCTCCCTTTCTCAATTCCCTGCTGTTTTTGCCTCCTTGCAGCTTGAAAAGGGAGATAAAAAAGTTGGCCCTGGATGAATGTGGTTACGAGGAACCGACGGTGGCCATGGCATTCGTCTACTTTGAAAAACTTGTGCTTCAAGGCAAACTAAACAAGCAGAATCGTAAACTCTGCGCTGGCGCTTGTGTCCTGCTGGCGGCCAAGATTGGTGGTGATCTCAAGAAACACGAGGTCAAGCTCCTGATAGACGTAAGTGTCCTGACTCACACTTCCAAAAATCCTAACTTTATGCTTGGATCCTACTTTGATTATGATTTGTCTTGCACCAGATTAAAGGGTCAGGTCGCTCAATTTAAAGTCAACAAATCAGACAAAGTGTGTTTGCAGTGAAGTCCGTACATTAGGTTGCCTAAGAAGTCTGCCCAGAAAGATCTTTTTTTTTTTCCCAAAAAATAAATTTTCTGTGGTTTGAGCACCACAAACTAAATTTCACTGGGTATAGCAGCAGATGTCTCAACAGCAGATGAATCAAGATACAACCAAAACTATTTGCATGACTAGATAACACTAGGGGTAAGAGAATTTTAATTTAAATATCAGCTCTCAACACTCAAATATAAGATTTTGCTGAAATTACTTTGCACAGAAAACAATATTAAGGAAATAGAAAGGAGGGCAGCAAAAAGTATTCTAAAATAAAAAAGCTGTCTGAGGAATAAGTGTTGACATAACCTTAAAATCCCATGAAAGCTGATTAGTCAGCTCCTGGTTTTAGGTAAGTACTAGATCTGATGTTGCTCGTTGAGTGGTTTCTAATTCCCTTAAATGGCAGGTTGCGTTTTTTTGTCTAGAGTCTCAACTGCTCTGGAACTCTACTGTCTGATATGCTCCACCATCATCATCGCTGATAGATCCTTACCTTTTAAAGGGGAATCTAGTGAATTTGTATTGCACTGATAAATGTGGGATGTTGTGAGAGGTGATGCTTCAAGTGTGCTTCACCAGCATTACCGCCGTGTAGTCCGAAATGTTGCCACACCCAACAGTGATGTCACTGAGTGTGCAGCGAAGTGAGAACCACTGGAGGCCAGATAAAAATCAGATTTTCAATGAGTGTTAAATTTAAAAATTGATGCAACAGAAGTTCAGATATCCTAAGTTTTAGTTTCTAATAGGGGCCAAGTTCCAAAAATACGGGCTCCTAAAATTCCCATAATGCCACCTCCAGTTTGTATCACAGTTTGAAGAGCTCTGAGCTAACTCTGATCATGAGGCTTATTTTGACTTTAGAAAGCTTTTTTAGAGCACCAACGATGTAATAAATCTTTTTTTCTTCTTTTTTTCCACATGCTGAGTAGTACTTGTTTTGTAACCCCCCCCCCACCACCCTAATGATTTCTTCAGAACTGGCAAACAACACATTTAGTATCTTATCGTTTATCCTGCCTATCTAATTCTATCATTTCATCTCTGCTCCCATTTTTTAGTTGGCTTGTAGAGAATGGTGATTGCATCAACAGTATGTTTGTCAACAGTCCAAACAAGAGGCATCTCTTGTCCAAATCGCCTGTGCCAGTCCTCATGAAATGCTGGTTAAAAATAAGGGGGTGTAGCGAGAGGCATTTGGGAATACAGCATCGCACGTATCTATTATTTAATCTTAACTCTCTTTTTTTCTGCAGAAACTGGAAGAGAGGTTCAGAGTGAACCGCAGAGAGCTGATAGCATTCGAGTTCCCGGTGCTGGTGGCGTTGGAGTTCAACCTGCACCTGCCAGAACACGAGATCATGCCCCACTACAGACGCCTGCTGCAGACCTCCTAGCATTAGTGACCCATCAGGAGGACGACCACCAGGTTCTCCTTCTGATCCTCTGCTTCCCACCATATCCATCCTCGTCTGCATCGGACAGCCCTAAAGAACAGCTGGCTATCACTAAACAGCCGACAACACTCTCCTTCATCTCAGAGACCTGAAATCAGCCAAAGGGACACACATTTCTAAAACTTTCCTACATTGTTTGACTGACAAAAAGGGTTCAACCATCAAACAAGTTGTTTTTCTAGTTTGCACGTGTACACGTCTTCATGTTCACTTTGTGTATTTTAAAGCTCTCTTGTTGATTAAGAGAGCTTTTCATTTTTATCTGATGGTGAACTTTTCTTCCCAGTTAAGGCAACCAATGATTGTAACATTGTTTAACATCTCTTTTTATTAATCTCGCCCTTGTAAACTTTGGTAATATTGGTTGCCTCCTGATCTGCATAACATTTAAACAAAAGCCTTTTAAGTGGCTGGTTTTGGCTGGACTTCCTCAGAGTGACTCATCTGGCAAGTCATTATCTTAAAAGTTCACTTTTGAATATTGGGAGACAAAGGGGAAGGCAGGCATTGTTTTTAGAGTTTTTATTAGATTTGGAACCTACCTTGAAAAATGAGCTGTGTTCATAAACACCACACTTAAGTCCTTTTGAATGGACCTTTTGAATTGTTTTTTTTCTCTTTGGTTTACTCACAATTTTCTAGCCACAACTATCCACGTGAAATGTAATGATTGTTTGCATACAGGTACGTGCAGACAAGATGGGACTTCCTGTTTTCACTGAAGTATTCCATTCATTTTTTTACCAGTCATATGCTTGCTATGGACTTACAGAGACAAGGCCCACTTTTATCAGTGTTGAATTTCCTGTGCTCTATGTTAGAGTGTATTGCTAGCACATTTACCGTGCTATCTGGAAGGTAGGAGGTTTTGAAAAGGTGTTCATGAGTTCAAAAATGCCATTAAACTGGGTCAGGATTAGCAGCAGAGTGGCAGCAGGGTGCTGTAGTGTTGAGAGAAAATGTCATGGGCTAAGACCCTGTGCCAGTAACTATTCTTCCTGCTTCAAGTGTCCTCGAGCAAGGCACTGTGTTCCTTCAGGCTTCCGGGACACTGTAGCTGACCTGACCTGACCTCTGACCTCTCTGAGGAGGAAAAACTCTAATCAAGATCCAAACAGAGATACATGACGGCTCAAACATTTGCATATAACTGTCTCAGCATTTGTTAATTTAAAATCTAAGTTGTTAAAAAAAAAATTAATGTGACCAATCAAAAAAGTATTGTTACATTCATTTGGCATGTACAACTTGATTTTCTTTTTGTATCACCTTGAAAATTGTCACACAATACCAGAGTATTGAGGAAAAAATGTATTTAATGCTGCTCCAAGTATTGATGGTATTTGAGCTGAAATGATTTTTCATCATTTTCATTGATTGCAAATTGTAATGAAAAAAGCATGGATTATGCTGATTTAAGGGGCGACACTTATTACCTGTGTATATTGTAAATAAATTGCTTTGCTTGTTCAATCAAAACAAGACTCTGAATGTTTTTGAATCTAGTGTGTATTCAGTGAACAGAAAGTGTACTTTTTGCTTTAATTCCCCCTCCCCCACCCCATTAACTTTGTATAAAGCCTCTAAAATTCACCATGCATTCTGTGTGAACACAGTTAAAGCTCCTAAAAAATTCAAATCAAAATCTGAAGTGCTTCACTGAACACCAGGTTGAAAAGCAGGTGGAAGGTTTAAAGGTCCCATGACATGGTGCTTTTTGAATGATTTTATGCTTTAGTGGTCACCTAATACCATATCTGAAGTCTCTTTCCCAAAATCTAACCCTTCATAAGGGGAAAGATTCCAGACCGGCCCATCTGAGCTTTCATTTTCTCAAAGGAAGAACAGGATAACCAGGGCTCGTTTTACATAACGCATAGAAATGTTAAAAGAACTCATGAAGTGACATTTTCATGCCATGGAACCTTTAAGAAATAGCTCAGTGATCCTTCAAATGAAGAGCTTCAAGCGTTGCTTACCTGACTTCTTAACCCTCATGTTGTCCTCGGGTCAAATTTGACAAATTTTCAGCTTTTTTCCTCACAAAAAAATGGGCCTTCGAAATAAGCTGAAAATGTCAACATTAGAAATATCAAATAACTTTGGAAGAAACATCAAAAAAAGCTCCCACAACACTGAAAAAGTGACAAAAATGTCAGAAAAAGCCATAAATTGTTTTCATGGTTCATTGGAAGACAACACAAGGGTTAAACATCCTCAACATTTCTGGACAAAAGCACAAAATACCAGTTTTTCAATGGGAAGTTTTCCAGGGCTCTTTTAGTTAATCTCAGATAGATATATGAGTTTTTAATTTTTTTAACATACCATACTACGTTTTTGATATACTATGCTGTCACTGTTCAACATAAGTAAATGTGGAACAGTGGCTATTCTAATACTGATTCAACATAAATTCTTTGATGGCACAGTGGATCAGTGGTACGCAATTCTCCAACAGACAAGTAGTTACTGCAAACCTTGACCCAGGTATAATTCCTAGTCCAGGCTGGTCCTTTTCAAGACTTTTTTCGACATACAATACTATAACTTTATTTCCTTTTTTCAACCTACTATACTATGACTTTTTAATCACTATTTTTGACATGCTATATTTTACTTTTTATCATTTTTTATTTGACATACTATGACTTTCTAACACTTTATTCGAGATACTACACCATGACTTTATCACGGTTTTTTTTCGACGTACTGTACTATGACTTTTTTTATCACGTTTTTTTCAGACATACTATTCAATGACTTTTTCAACATACAATACTATGACTTTTTTGGACATTTACTACGACTTTATTTATCACTTCTTTCAACATGCTATATATGACTTTTTATCACTTTTTTAACATGCTATATATGAGTTTTTATCACTTTATTCAAGTTTATATACCATGACTTTTTTCAAAATACTATACTATGACTTTTCTCACTTTTTTGACGTACTATACTTTGACTTATTTCAACATACTATTCTATGAGTTTTTTCAGCGTACTATCCTATAACTTTTTATAACTTTTTCAACATACTATACTTCGACTATTTTTGACATGCTATACAATTACTTTTTTATCACTTTTTTCAATTTAATATACTATGACTTTTTTCAACATACAATTCAATGACTTTTTCACTTTTTCAACATACAATACGATGACTTTTTTAGACATACTACATACTATAAACTTACTATACTATGACTTATTATTTTTGTATCAGTTTTCATTCAACATACTATACTATTACTTTTTATCACTATACTATATATCCTATACTATGAATTATTTGGACATTTACTTAGACTTTTTAATCACTAATTTCAACATACTATTCTATGGCTTTTTCCTCACTTTATTCGAGGTACTACACCATGACTTTTTTCGAAATACAGTACTATAACTGTTTATCACTTTTTACGACATACTATACTATGACTTTTTTATCACTTTTTTCAATTTAATATACTATGACTTTTTCATCATTTTTTTAATTCAGTATACCATGACTTTTTTGACATACTATACTATCACTTTTTATCACTTTTTACAACATACTATACTATAACCTTTTTTATCACTTTTTTCATTTTTTTATCACTTCATTCAATTTAATACACTATGGCTTTTTTCGACATACTATTCTATGACTTTCATCTTACTATAGTATTACTTTTTTCAATATACTATACTATGACTTATTTTTTTATCATTTTTCATTCAACATACTATACTATTACTTTTTATCACTTTTTTCTAAATTATATGACTTTTTATCACTTTATTCGAGATACTACACCATGACATTTTTCGTAATAATATACTATAACTTTTTATCACTTTTTTCAACTAACTATTCAATAACTTTTTCAGTTTCTCAACGTACTATACTATGACTTTTTATTACTTTTTTCAACATACTATACTTTGACTATTGATTTTTTTATCATTTTTTTATTTAATGTACTATAACTTTTTTCTGCATACTATTCTATGACTTTTTTGACTTACTATGCAATTAGTTTTTGAACGTACTTTTTTCAACATGCTATGTATGACTTTTTATCACTTTATTTGAGACACTACACCATGACTTTTTTTAAAAATACTATGCTGTAACTGTTTATCACTTTTCACGACATACTACACTATGACTTTTTTATCACTTTTTTTGGTTTAATATACAATGACTACATGTTTCAATAAATGTTGAAGTCCAATATACTAAGTAAAGAAAAAAATATACCAATAACATAGTCTTGTGTGTCAGGTCAGATAGCTTACGTGAATAGGGAATGAGAAGGTTGAGTGTTCAAATCTTATAGGTTGGGTTAATTTATCAAGACCTTCTATACAGAAATGAAGAATTTAAATAGATGAAGCGAAAAGTTGTAATTGGTAGTCTAAAGGTTGTGTTCTAGTCCGGTCTCTACCCAACCGGTTGTTTTGTAGAGATGAATGCACTTTTCATACTATACTTACTTGTTTCCTACTTTTTTTCGACATACTATACTTTGACTTTGTTGATTTACTGTACTATGACATACGATGCTATAACTTTCTTTCGATTATTTTTTGGGGCTTTTCCTTTTATTTTAGTGATAGTGGATAGACAGGAAAAGGGGAGAGAGAGGGGTGTGACACGGAGCAAAGGGGCACTGGTTGGATTCGAACCCGCACCGCTGCAGGACTCAGCCAACGCTCTCATGGGTGAGCGATCACTTTGTTCAACATACTATACTAGCACTTTTTTCAACTTATTATACTATGACTTTTTAAATCACTTTTTTCAACATACAATACTATGACTTTTTTAGACATACTATACTATTACTTTTTTAATGTACTATACTATGAATTTTTAACACTTTTTTCAACATACTATGCTATTACTTTTTTATCACTTTTTACAACATACTATACTATGACTTTATGTCACCTTTTTCGACATATTAAACAATTACTTTTTTCACTTTTTTCAATTTACTATAATATGACTTTTTTCGACATACTATGCTATGACGTTTTCCTCACTTTCTTTGACATGCTATATATGACTTTTTATCACTTTTTTTGACATACTATACTATAACTTTTTTATCACTTTTTGTCATACCATACTATGACTTTTTCATCACTTTTTTGATACAATGTTTTTTTTCGACATAATATACAATGACTTTTTTATTACTTTTTATTAGATATACTATACTATGACTTTTTTCAGTTTACTATACTATGACTTTTCAAATTTTATTAGATATACTATACTATGACTTTTTCAATTTACTATACTATGACTTTTCAAATTTTATTAGACATACTATACTATGTTTTTTTAATTGTATTAGACATACTGAACTTTACTATGACTTTTTCATCACTTATTTCAATATATATATTTTCGACATGACTATTTTACCATATTTTTCAACATAATATATGACTTTTATCGATATACAACACTATGATTTTTTGTATCACTTTTATTAGACATACTATACTATGACTTTTTTGACATACGTACATTACTATAACTTTTTATCGCTTTTTTAATATGCTATTTTACAACCTTTTTAGACATACTGTCCTATGACTTTTATATCACTTTTTTTGATGTATTATACTATGACTTTTTTGACATACTATACTATCACTTTTTATCACTTTTTTCTATACTATTTGACATACTATGACTTTTTGCTATCCTATACTATTACTTTGTTCATCATACTATGCTATGACTATTTAATCACCTTTTAAGGCAAACTATACTATCACTTTTTAATCACTTTTTTGACATGCTATGACTAGACAGAGAAAACATAGGAAAGATACCGTGAAAACATATTCCCCCAGACTAGCCTGGTCCTGGTCAAGCTAGTTTTCATGCTGTAGCTTTATTTGCATCTGAACCACTGCTCCAATCAAGCTACTAGAGTGAAACAGTATTTTCTCTAAAGTCTCACCCTGAGATTTCATTTTACAGTGCAACTTGCAAGCCAACATTTATCACATTTTGACATGGGCTGCACTTATTGCATACTTGAAATATGAGCTCATAGCTTTTTTCTGTCTGACGTAAATGCATAATATTCCACATGCTTTTCAAATGCACTGCACTTAAAATGAAGCCAATAATTAACTTTTACCCATGGCTGTAGCCCTGTGACTTGCCTTTTTAACATTTGTTCTCTCTTGAAATATTGATGAAATATGATTAAAGAAACAGACATCAAGTAATCGATCTATTAAGATACAAGATCAGCAAACTGAACCAGCAGTTTTTAAAGTGACTGCAAGACAGACTTTGCACAATAAGCCCTGCTCTTCTGAGCCAAATTTATGAAACACCCTTCTGTTTTGCAAATGCATAACTCAGATTTTTAAATTGTCAGGACTCATTATTTCAACACAGTTTAAGTTTTGAGTGTAAATGGATTGCAACTGTGCCTCTGATGCAATCTAAGAGGTGAGTTTCTCATCCAGTGGGAACTCTCCTGACACACATCCAACGTAAACAAGGCCCACAGTCACGCCAGTCTCGTGCTGCCATCAAAACAAACAGGCCAGGGCCGAGTGTGGACACATGGCATACGTGGCTTAGTCCCCTCCATTGACGGCCTAATTCCCCCTGCACTACCTCATAAAGGGGTCTATTGACAGCCCTTCCTGAGCCCTGCTCACACACAAGTGACCCTCATTGTGAAAATATGTGTCCCACCGTTTGGGGCAAGCTGCAGTCTATTGCCTTTCCCTTTAAAATAACAACATTTGGCTGAAACGGCATTTTGCCCCTTTCCTGTCATGGCACTGTGACTCAGGGCTTTTCCATCAGTTACATTAGTTTGTAAACAAGGAAGTAGTCAACACTGTGGATTGTGTTATATTAATTGCTAGTATAATTGGATGGGAACCTGCTTGATATCCTTTATCTTGAATTCTGTCTTGTAACAATATTACACATTTGATTGTATACATCTTTATTACATTTACATAAAGTACAGCCATGTTTCTAAAGAACAAGCAAGTGTATCTGTTTAAATCCAAACTTCTTTCTTCAGTAACTGCAATGTTGTGTTTCAAGGGGTCCATGGTCAGGAGGGGAAAGCACTGCGGTTGGACCTGAAAATCTGATCCTATCTTCATGTTTGACAAGGTTACCTAATCCCTTTTGTTCCACCCCAAGAGTCCAACTGAACCCACTGTAACTGAAAACCAGTGACGCAAAGCAGGACATTAAATGCTTCTCACACTTATTTATTGATGGATCTAAGTAGGTGTGGGGGAGGCCCCAGTGTGAGTTCAAGGACAGCTGTGAGAGGGAACACAGGGAAGGGCTTTGGGCATAGAGACAGTAGGACTAGATTTGAACAAAGAAGGCTACACTTACTTTTAACAAATGACGTACACAATATTTGATAAAGTACCAGTATTGGGAAGCATCTTGCACTTTACTTAATTAAATTTTATTTATAGCATCAAATCATAACAGGAGTTATCAAGAGTTATTCACCTGAGCCTGTTTTCAGAGTAGTTTGGTTCCCTTACTAGACACTATTTACAGGTAAAAGCCAGTAAATTAGAATATTTTGAAAAACTTGATTTATTTCAGTAATTGCATTCAAAAGGTGTAACTTGTACATTATATTTATTCATTGCACACAGACTGATGCATTCAAATGTTTATTTCATTTAATTTTGATGAATTGAAGTGGCAACAAATGAAAATCCAAAATTCCGTGTGTCACAAAATTAGAATATTGTGTAAGGGTTTAATTTTGAAGACACCTGGTGCCACAAAGTAATCAGCTGATTAAGTCAAAACACCTGCAAAGGGCTTTAAATGGTCTCTCAGTCCAGTTCTGAAGCCTACACAAACATGGGGAAGACTTCAGATTTGACAGCTGTCCAAAAGGCGACCATCGACACATTGCACAAGGAGGGAAAGACACAAAAGGTTATTGCTGAAGAGGCTGGCTGTTCTCAGAGCTCTGTGTCCAAACACATTAATAGAGAGGCAAAGGGAAGGAAAACTGTGGTCAGAAAAAGTGTACAAGCGATAGGGATCACCGCGCCTAGTCAAGATTGTGAAAAAACCCATTCAAAAATGTGGGGGAGATTCACAAGGAGTGGACAGCTGCTGGAGTCAGTGCTTCAAGATCCACCACCAAGAGACGCTTGAAAGACATGGGTTTCAACTGCCGCATACCTCGTGTCAAGCCACTGTTGACCAAGAAACAGCGCGAAGCGTCTCACCTGGGCTAAGGAAAAAAAGAGCTGGACTGCTGCTGAGTGGTCCAAAGTCATGTTTTCTGACGAAAGCAAATTTTGCATTTCCTTTGGAAATCGAGGTCCCAGAGTCTGGAGGAAGACAGGAGAGGCACAGGATCCACGTTGCCTGAAGTCTAGTGTAAAGTTTCCACCATCAGTGATGGTTTGGGGTGCCATGTCATCTGCTGGTGTCGGTCCACTCTGTTTCCTGAGATCCAGGGTCAACGCAGCCGTCTACCAGCAAGTTTTAGAGCACTTCATGCTTCCTGCTGCTGACCTGCTCTATGGAGATGGAGATTTCAGGTTCCAACAGGACTTGGCGCCTGCACACAGCGCAAAATCTACCCGTGCCTGGTTTACGGACCATGGTATTTCTGTTCTAAATTGGCCAGCCAACTCCCTGACCTTAGCCCCATAGAAAATCTGTGGGGTATTGTGAAAAGGAAGATGCAGAATGCCAGACCCAAAAACGCAGAAGAGTTGAAGGCCACTATCAGAGCAACCTGGGCTCTCATAACACCTGAGCAGTGCCAGAAACTCATCGACTCCATGCCACGCCGCATTAATGCAGTAATTGAGGCAAAAGGAGCTCCAACCAAGTATTGAGTATTGTACATGCTCATATTTTTCATTTTCATACTTTTCAGTTGGCCAACATTTCTAAAAACTCCCTTTTTTGTATTAGCCTTAAGTAATATTCTAATTTTGTGACACACGGAATTTTGGATTTTCATTTGTTGCCACTTCAAATCATCAAAATTAAATGAAATAAACATTTGAATGCATCAGTCTGTGTGCAATGAATAAATATAATGTACAAGTTACACCTTTTGAATGCAATTACTGAAATAAATCAAGTTTTTCAAAATATTCTAATTTACTGGCTTTTACCTGTATAAAGGAGTGTGTCGCTGAAATGACCTTGTGGGGTTGTTGGTATACCTAAGTGTAAAACAATTTACTTTTTGGGGGGAATCTTTTTTGGTTTAAGCATCAGGGAAAAATGCAACACTTTTATTTCAATCAAGCTGCATTTTCTGAAAATGGATAAAATGTTTTGTCACTTTGTGATTTCTTTAACAGAATAGTTGGCTGGGGTGGAATTTATTTATATAACTAGGCTTTGTTTGATCCCTTCAATTCAACAAAATGATTGTTATAATTAGAGATCATGAGCTGTTTTCTAACCAGTCCTGTTCCAGGGATTGATAATCCAGGGTCAACATCATTCAGTGGGAGTTCTTTCATAATACATTATCCTAAGTGACTTTGTTTGCAGGAGAGTTTCACTTCTCGACCAGGATTTTGATACTTTCACTCATGTTTTGTATGCTTTAATAGATCATTTAATATTTTAGGAATCATTGTCAAGCAAAATTTAAAGATAGCAGTGAAAGGCATTACAATCCTTAGAGTAGCCTACTTACTTGAGCCTACTTGATTGTTTTTTAGCCTAAAATGTGGTCATTCTGTTATATTTGTCAGCAAAGAAAGCAATTTTAATGCAGTTTCTTCTACTACTGTTTTCTACACCTTTTTAAACTAGAACACCCTTGCTGTGCAGTATCTGTGTGTCTGTCATAATGAAACATTGGGACCGGTCAGAGTCTGGTAGGAGGTGAGCCTTGCACATCTTACATAATAGGGCCCTCATAACCAGTATATTCTCCCCTCCAAACAGCAAAACAGACCTGCAGGTAATTAATATTTTAATCTCTCAGCAAGATTCAAAGAACATTCCCTGCTCTCACAGGGCAGCGGATAAATAAGTCATGAGATGGAGGTTTGTGTGACAACTGGGCAGGACAGACAGACACAACAACTCATGCTGGGAGGAAGTCCACAGCTCAGGATTTTGGCAGCCACATTAAAATGGGATGTCATTGACTGATGTGTTTGTGAAGTTTTGGTGTTAATATAAAAAAACTGCAGATTTCTAGACCCTGGACAACCATTTCCATTTAAATGTGTCTGACATTTATGGCATGTGCAATACTTGTACCCTGCAGAAATGTAATTAATTGGCAAAGTAAAAGAAGGCAAGACTGCTTCTCTGCAAGACATAACAATTAGGTCACTCCCACTACATTACTGAGAGCATGATGCAGACAGAGCTGCATCAGCAGATTCAGGCGCCACACAGTGGTCAGTCTGAACAATTTTGCATTTGCTGCAGTAACTACTATAGATTTTGTTACAAGACGTCTTCTTCAGGCAAGAGTTGAAAAACGTGACTTAAAGAATTTTTATAGCAGCTTTTTATGTTTAACTGGTACCTTATTCTAGGGTATTTTTTTCTGCAAAACCAAATCCTTTGGGAAATAAGAAGCAGGCTCCATCACATATTTTTTTCTAAGAACTATTTAATATGTGTTAAAATTGTTAAAAACTCAAGCATTCCTATGCTTGGTTAAGTTTTTAGTTTTCCCACACTCATATTCTTCAATGCAGAGGTGATTTGTCCATGTCAATGCACAGCACTGTTAGCAAGCACAATTCTTCGTTAATCATGATACAATTTTTTCAGTCGGTTGCTCATAAACATTTTTTACATCAGGGTTTAAACTGTTAATCAACACAATTCTTTCTTACATTCCAAAACCTCCCCCCCAAAAAAACAACTCAATCGTGAGAAACAAAAAACAAGGAAGATCCCAGTAGGTTATATACAGATTGGGTAAAATGTTAACATCCTGCTCCAATGATGTCACCCTATTCAAATTAATCTGATGGGATCACACCACCTGGATGTGTCATCACCTCGACTAATTTCAATCTCAGGTATGTTGAGGTGCATCTGATGCAAGCGAACATGCTGCCGGGATAATTTTGGTTTCCTTGAAAACAAAGTGATTCCTTTACTTTTTTTCAAAGCAGGTATGCATGGTAACACAATGTTAACAGTTAACAAAATAAAAAAAGAATAACTTAAATGTGTTGGAATGAAAAACTAAGGACTGTGCCATTTAGTCACTCTACAGTATTCTGTCTCATCAACACAGAGTAAATGACATTGGAATAAATCTAGATTAGTCCTGTTAGTTACAGTTAAATGTCTCTTTGTCTCTTTACCTCTTAATGCAACAAATGTTCTGGTCAGTAACTGCAAAATGTCTCATTTACACTTCAATATAAAACCATTATAAGCCTGATGGCATCCTTTTCTCCTGGCATTAACATGTATCTTGACTGATGTCACACAGGGTTTTTTGTAACAGCATGCAAACACCTCAAAAGGACACTTAGGATACATTAACTAGCTCCACCCTCCTATGTACTTCTGCTTAATTTTCATTTTCCTTCAGGTAGGACCAGGCTAGTAAAAATCTTCCAATGTGAAAATAAAAGAAACCACAGGATGCAGTCTGGAGAGCAACACACAATACCTAAGGGGTGGTACTTGCACTGTTTTGGCTTTGTATTCACGTTCTCTGATTTTTAAATTACACAATCACGGTGAAGGTTCAGCTTTGAGAGAGCGTTTACATCCATATCCATTTAGAAATTGTAGCCTTTTTTATGTATACCACAAAAGGCAAATGGGGCTACAATTCCTACACTGCTCTCCCAACATGGATGTGAACATGCCCAGAAACCTTTAAAGCTAAAAACTCAAACATTCAAATCCAGTGTGCTGCAGTCAAAACATTACAGTCCAAATACTTACATGTTGCACAGGAAACAGATTATTGCTAGGTGAAAATGCTAAAACTAGCTGACCAGATTTATAATACAGTATGTAGACACAGCTCTGGATATGATACATGTTAATACCAGGTATTATGAGGGCCTCTGATATCATCATTATCCCTAAGCTCCACTGTGTGCTCTGTTTCAGTAAACAAATTATTCACAATATCAAATAGTTCTACAAAAGTCCCACGTAAGTAAAAGTTTCAAAATAATTTACCATTACACATTTGATTTTTATCCTGGTAAATATATTTAAAATCATGGCAAAAAAACGGTCCAGTTTTACCCTTTTGAGTTTTTTTCCCAAATCAAAATAGCTCATAGCATATGGAACTGACAGAGTTGGTTTGTAAATGATGTTGGGGGTGGTGTCTCTCCTACTTCCACACTGTCAAAGCATACAGTGTATTTTTTTGATCAGTGGTATGTCACCCATGCTTCAAATGCCGTCCTGTAGTGTGAGGAGAACAAATAGTGGGGGTCCAAAGTCCTCTGAGGAAAACCAATAAGTTTACGGCTGGACACGGCATCTGGCACTCCTACTCCCAAGTATATTCCTGAGTTAAATCCGTGCATAGTAGTGGCAACGATGATGAGTGTGTCAGTAATCACAGAAACGGCTTGCGCACACACCCACACAGTCCCTTTCAGACAAATAGTTCATTGTTCATTGTCCCAAACAGCCTGCTAGTAGTTGAGGAGGTGCTCCCTTTCTGTACCAGCATAGCGCTTGTTAGCAGCAAACACCTTTGCTTTGTTCACAGAAGGACCTGTGAAAAAAGTCAGAACATATTAGATTTAATTTGACATTAAATCTGAGCTTATGTCTTGTCCATTAATTGTGTTACATTACTGACCGATATAACTGAGAAATACAGGGAGGAAAATGAGGCCGTGTGTGGCCCCCAGCAACACTATGGCCAAGTACATCCTGAAGTAGAAGACCTGGAAGATCTGCGACTTGGAAAGCGCCAGGATTAGGATACCTCCAAACTTTGTTAATGTGATCCCACTGAATACCTGTGAAAAGGAAACACTAATTAAATGTCATGTCATGTAGTAAAAAAATGATCTATGTCAGTCAAAAAATGTTGCCCTATTTTATCTTCAGCAGATAATGTATGTAAATTAGGTTTTCCTCAAAAATCAGTGCTTTGTCCTGCCCTAAAAGCTTGTCCACACTGATAGCCACAGTACCAGCATGAAAAAAAAATTTTTACCCCAAAAAACTCCTTATTTATTTAAATTTAAAAAAAAAAGCTACCTCTTGTGAATTTGGTAAGTGGTAAAGCGAGACTTACAGAGCTGCCCATGTGAGCCAGGGCCTCCTCAGCCCGCTCAACTCTGTTCTTCTTCACACTGATGGAAAACGCTCGCACAATATGACTGCAGAACTCCACCGAGATACCGCAGCACTGCAACAGTGGACAGGAAAACAACTCAGCACCACAACACAGAAATATTGTTTTTGCTGCCTTGAAATGAATATTCTACAGGTGAGATGAAGGGCAAGTTGTTAACACTAAGAGGAAGAAAGTCTGCTGATGGTTAGGACCACATTTTGTCCACCAACATAAGTGGTGATATCAAGGGACACGGTGACACTGCTAGAACAATGTTCCTTAGGTTGAGCCACACAAGGGGTCAGAAGGCCAGACAGATTGGAAACAAGTCCAGAGTTTAAAGGCGCAGTCTGTGATACACAACATCAATATTCAAAAAATAGGAATGTATCAGCTATCACTTTTAGTATTTTAGTATGTATATTAGTTAGTATTCTGCCACACATGGTTGCACAACAATTCATTTATTGACATGACGTAAAGGTTTAACCACAAAGCAGCTCTGTAAAACCTACTTAACAATTAGAATTACAACAGACAATGTGGTCAATAATGGCAACATAAACCTTTGTTTTCACTTTCAAATAATTGGTTTCGGTACCATGCTAACAGATTTTAATGACACTGCCATGTTTCCAGACTGAAGCAATTCAAGTGGCAAGTAAAATGTGCTTATACCTGAGCTACAAAACATAATACTGTAAAAAGCTTACCGTATACTGTTTATATTATATTTTATTTTTATTCAAGTTATTTATTATAATTTCAAGTTAAAATATGTATTTTTTAAAGTAAATATTGTGTTTGGGATATTATTCAGGTATTCCACCCAGTGTAAGTGTTAATGTTCAGTGTGTTTCATGATGCTCCTCACCATGACCAGGTTCACAAGTGAAACTGCGTTGAGGCTGATGTTCCACAGCCACATGACGCCGAACATGTTGACCAGAATCATGCCAATGGTAATGCTGACAATCACAGCTGACCACAGCTCGAAGCCCAGCAACACCGTCGTCACAACAAATATGGATGCCAGTGACACGCTCAGGTTCAGAGCTGTGTCATATGCAATGGTGAGGTACTGCTCGTAAAACACATAGAAGACGCTGTAAAGGAGGAGAATATATTTTAGAGAACACTACTAACGCCTACAGCTGTCTGAATCTTCTTTTAATCTATTTTGCTGTTAAGCATTGCTATAGAGACTTGTAAGTCTTCATCTAACATTAAACAGACATTGACATTTTAATTTTGAACCCGCAAAAAGCCTTTTTCTTAAAATCTTTGCTCAACCGCAGTATCTGAAGTTGGGATGTACATTAGTGGTTGCATGACAGGAAGATAAATCTTACACTCAAAGTCAAACATCAGCTAGATTGCCATTTATGATGTTTTCTTTGTGTTGTGCTTATCTATGACCTACTTAACCCCCTCCCGCCCCCCCCAATACCCTTGAACCTTAACTTCAAAACAAGCAAAACTTCAGTTACCAGTATTTCACCACAGAAACCCTGAAAGTGGTAGTGGGTGAAACTGAAAACACCTAATTATCATCACAAAAAAACATTGTATAACCAGCAACTGTATGCTGTGGACCTGCAGGACCAGAGAGTCGTTGTATAACCAGCAATGGCGCCTTTCCATAGGCAGCCCCCTCACTCTGACATCTCTCCATTAGTGCATGTATAGGACCTGAGCATTTGTGTGTAATTCAGGCCTGTGTGTAATGTGTGTAATAACAACCAAGTGTAAAGTGTAGTTTCCCCTTGTGGGATTAGTAAAGTATAATAAAATAAATAAAAAAACAATGGCACAACACACAGTACAACAAGACTTACCTGTAGGCAAAAACTTTGTGGTCTATGGACTGACTGATATTGTCAGCCAGGATTCGGG
This sequence comes from Percina caprodes, assembly GCA_013375575.1. Lineage (NCBI taxonomy): Eukaryota > Metazoa > Chordata > Actinopteri > Perciformes > Percidae > Percina > Percina caprodes. The sequence goes on from JABXJD010000440.1 coordinate 32,738, forward strand.
CCATTTTTAAAGCATCTATGAAGTCTGGAGATTCTTTCAGGATGGTGTGGTAAGTCATGAAGTAAGTGGCTCCGACCCCCGTGTTGTTAGGGTACATGTCAACTGCTGTGGCGTATGCTGCATGGCCGCTGGAGGAACATTAACAAATTGTGAGACAGATAAAAGAAAGGGTAGAATTACTAACCACAACAAAACTGGTATACTGTGATAAGATTCTCTTAAAAACATAAGAAACGGAAGTTAAAGTGAAAGTGTTCAATGGCATGTCATGTGTTTTTATTTAAAAAGAATTTATAAAATTTTCAGTGAATTACCCTTTTCCACACTTGATGTTTGGATTGTCTGACAGAAACATGGGTAGAAAATGCATGAAGTCCTCTCCTTCTGGCCTCTGCTTTCCACTGGGAGTCATGGGCCGACAGTGTACGCAGGAGGGATTTACCACTGGAAAACAATATCAGGAATTTATTCATCCATCTAACCAACAGGATTGGAGAAATATACAGATTTGTTTGATGAGATAAGACAATGCCATGAACTGAAAACAAATGAATAAAAATGACCTCAAAGGTTTGTCAAAAAAGAAGGGAGGAAAAAAAACCTTTAAATTAAACACAATAAAGAATTTGAGCACTGTGAGCCTAAAAAAAAAAATCAACAGTACAGTTGTGAAAAAATGTGTTTTTATAGATGTCTTTTTTGAATGCTAACCATGGCTGTATTACATGCGGGTGATCAGCATATCCTTCCTAAACTGCATGCAGCTGAATTGCTCAACACAATTTACCATGTGAGCGAAGGGTTTTACCATTAGATTGTTTTCTCCTTTCTCTTCTATTTTACTTCCCTCAAATAATCTGCCTCTGCTGACACTCAGGTCAACCAGGGATCTAATAATCATACCAACATTTTGCTTTTTAATAAATCATTAATAAAATTTGATTGTTTGCAATACCTGAGTTTCAGTTCTTCAAAATACAATTCATATTGCTTAAACAATAATAAAAAAAATTTCAACAAGTTTTGTATGTAATGGATTATGCCCTCAAACACTATTTGTTTCACTGCATTTTGTGAACCTACGTCCAACAGCAGCTTGTGACACCAGGATCATGAGACAAGCGTTCAAAGCATGTTGACATTAGTTACGAATTTACCAGAGGCATTGCAGAAAGCCCCACTGGTGTTGTAGTATCGACAGCAGGAGGACTGCGGCTTCACCCAGTCAAAGTAGTCATCGAGCCAAGAGGATGGTGTGAAGGCAATGGTTGTACTAGGAGTAACAGAAGAAAAGTAGATCATATAAATTGGTAGGTTAGATTAGACAGACTTTAGTCTATTCATGACATAATCTGAACTCCAAAGTTTTCAGGTTGAGGTGCCTGACTGCCAGAAACATTCAAATGTAGGTTTATGTGATTAAATAATTTTAAAACAAGTTTTTGTTTTTATCTTCAATATCAACTCAATGCAATTAAACCGCCTGTGATGTAATTTGTTCATTGCTTATACTTACTAGTTGCTGATGAGTGAGGAGCTGTAGACCTGCTGGACCAGAGAGTCGTTGTTGCAGCCCACTCCTCCACATACAACATTCTGGCCCTCTAGGCTACTGTAGTTAATACCGTCTTCTATCACAAAGTACACTGGAGCTCCAGTGTGGAGATACAAGCTCAGGTTCTTAAAATAGTCCAGCACGTACGAGTCCTAGATGGAGAGACAGATCGTCAGAATAGACCTCCAGCAGTACAGGAATGTAAACCAAGGCTATTATACATGATGTATGGGGAAGACTGTTGCAAAAGTGTTAGGTTATGGGAATTCAAATACTTGATTTAGCTTCCTGTTAGAATGACAGGAGCAGTCAAATCTGCTGGAAAATAAACTACATTACTGGCAAGTGCTACTCAAATAATCAAAGTATAACTGTTAACTGTAATCTATTAAAAAGATTCAGGCACTAGCAATTCATGAAGACACAATTACTGTTAGGTAGAAAATGCAAAAAAACTTACATCTGGCATGGAAAGTTTCTGGTCCAGTCCAATCTCTACTTTATTCACCACAGCAATACTAAAGGAGAGTATTCCCACAAACACTGCCACCTAAACAAAGTGAGATGGAAAAAAAACTTGTAAAAAGTCTAATATAATCGTCATATACTCAATAACAATATGAGTCCAACTAAATCCATCAATTGAATGGGGAGTTGTCCAGTGAAAATAGATGAAGACAGATGTGCAAATTGTCACTGAGGTACTTACTATGATCGGACGCACCCACTCTTTGAGGATGAATGGGGCAAAGACTTTCTTGAAAAAACGGAAGAGGAAGCTGTCCGTCTTTGTTTCCTGAACTTCCGCCAGCTTCGCACAGCAAAGGATGTCGAGTCGATTCCCCTTTTAAAACACAAAAGACACGTGAGACATGAGACCTTTGCTAATGTAAAGGTTAAATCATGTGTACAAACAGGTTGAATGTGTCACTGAGGCCTAAGAGCAACATTCACCGCACTGGCTAATTTCAATAATTTGTTGGCCAATGAAGTGGAGTAATCAGTTAAATTAGCCAGTGCAGAGATTGGTAGCATAACAACTTAAGTCACATATTTGCACAACATTAAATTTGGGTTGTTCCATCTGTAGGAAATCCTTTACACGTAAAGTTCCCAATCAACCATCAGTAACCCCTGCAGTATATTCCTTTATGTCACCACCATTTCCTGTTGGTCTCACCTCCTGTCTCCTGGCGTCCATGCCAAGCAAGCTGACAAAGCAGCTGATCTGCAACAGGAAATCAATAAAAACAGCCAAGCCAGCAAACAGAGAGAAAGTCCTCACTGCGGGCATGTTGGACAGGGCTCCTACAGAAGAAAAAGTCAACAGTTTTTTTATCAGCATGTGACTCACCAGGAAACTATGGCACTTTTTGTAGCAACTGTGTCAATTCTGTCCTAAAAACAATTTCCTTTCTTGGTTTTCATTTCAAATTAATGGTGGGGCATTCTCATTTAGAATATACACAGTTTAATTTACATTGTCGGTGTAAATAGGTAATGTATTTTACCCAGGAAGAAGGCAACTGTCTCTGAGAAGGAGGAGAGGAACATGCTAGGGGCTACGTCTCCAAGAATACGACCAATCTGCTGGTGAAGTTCCTCCTGGGGCATCCGCTCATCCCTCTGTTCAGATATACAATTCACTTTTAGCAGGATTAACAGGTTTCATTGAAAGCATGAAAATAAAAGGTAAGATCTCTTTTTAAAAGGGTGCCCTGCATGCAAGACAAGCACAGTTGACATGCCAAACATAACAAAATGTCATTGAATAGTGGGCACTAGAAAATGATAAGCACTAACTATTAGGATGAGAGTAAGCATTAAACCAGGTGACAAATCAATTGGTAATTATATACCAGTTCAATGTATCGGGGTTGCGGAAGTTACCTGATATGTCTGTACTATAATAAAGATATTGTCCACTCCAACGGCCAGCACTAAGAAAGGAATGACCTCGATCACAATGAGGGTAAGGGGGATGTTGAAATAGCTGAAGATCCCCAGTGAGGAGGACACAGAGCTGAGCACAATCAGGATACCCGCTATTCCTAGAGAAATCTTGGAGTCCACCTGTATGGGCAAAAAGATAGAGGACAAGTCATGCTCTTCCCTTTAGCTACTCCCTTTTACGCTTGAGTAGAAGGAAGTTGTCAAACTAGTTCTGGTGACTTAAAGGAGTTTGTTAAGCTCTTACGTCACAGACAGGAAAAAAGAAATACACTGTGTAATTTGGAAAACTATTTCAAATACAGATTATAGTAACAGACACAAGAGCTAAAAAATTAAATGCATGACACATTGTACAAAAATGATGAGGGTCGTGCTTAGGCTCTTACCATTAGTCTCCTGCAGCTGTGGATGTGACCCAGAGCCAGGGAGATGTAGATGAACATGATGGCATAGCTGACTACTATGGTGCTAATATCACTGTTGCTTTCTCTGTTTATTTCATCTTCAATACTCCTCTCAGCACTAAAGGATATGGTCAGGTTAGGGTTTTTGAAGTTCTTCATGAATTTAATGAATCTGAAATGCACACAAACATTACACATTAACAGTGATGTTTGCAAGCAACAAGAGCTCTTTCTAATGGATTTTAGAAACAGGTAGTTGTCTCACTCTTTCTCCCATGCCAGAGCTTTGCCCAGCCTAACTGAGTCATTCAGGTAGTTGTTGAGTGGGAAGGTGATCACGAGAGCAGTGGCATTGTTGTAGTTGGTTTCTGTAATGCGGGCAAAAAAAAGACATATTCATTGTAAAAATCACTTAAATGATCCTCAGTTTTTGACAACATCAACAACAATTATTGAACTGGAAGTTTAAGCTAAACACTCCTTCTGGTGGAGAAACAATAACAGCACAGATAAAATTCCCACGGAAAAACTCTCTTAGATAAAGGGCTGTGGTTGGTTGCTATGGCAACTCTTATGATAATCAGAGATTCTTCATTATATCCGTATTATCATTTCAAACAGCGCACTTATAACCTGATTGCTGCACAAATGTGATCACACTGTGTAAACCGTGTAGGGCTTATTACAAATACTAAGGTTACACCAAAACAATTGGCTCCATCTCATCGCTAACACTGCACCATCAGCAAAGAGCACAATGTCAAGAATTACTGATACAACTTTGGGTTAACATTGCCACACATAGCAGGTTAATTACAATTACATTAGTTGTATTTCTTAGTGCAATATAATAATCTACAGAGCGGTTTTAACAGATTACTTAACGGCTGTAAATGGTAAAAAGCTACCACTGTTTTCTCTTTCTCTGCCCACTATAAGTGCCCATCCAGCTCACCATCGTAACCCCCAAGGGCCAGCCAAGGGAAGATGGGGCCACCAAAAGTGCCTAAACAGGAGTCATGGAGGAGGGTGGTGTCATCGAGGGATGCTGGTGCACTGTGAAAGAAAAGACCAACAGAGTTAATGACCTGGAAATTCAGTCATTATTAGATTAGCACTTAGGACAGGTTTTGCCATTACCTGACCTTATAGTAGTGCAGTTTAGAATAGCAGATAAAGAACCATTGTGAGACAACCAATGAGGAAGTTTGATAGTGCTATTTTAAGAAATACAAATATCTTTCCCCAACAACAGTTCTTAGAAAATTCAGATACCAGTGTCTGGAGAAAACAGAATCTTGTGAGCTGCAGGTGTTTATTTTCAACATTTTCTAAACCTACAACAGATTTCTGCTGGCAATCAAGATGTTAAGTTTACAAGGAAATGCCAAGTGTAAGACCATATTAGTGCCAGCTTATTGGTTTACATTTAAAATAAAATAAAAGTCACCTGACACAGTAGAGGAAGTGGCTGTGAAAGTCAGCATACACAAAGAATTCGTCTCCTATGGTGTGGTCCAGCACAGCATGGCTGTTCTGAAAGTAGTTGAGGACACTTAAGATGGTACAGTTGTTATTGTACGGGGCCAGCGGAGCCAAGCAGATGTCATTCAGGGTGACGTTTTGGCCCTCGTATGTGGCTACAATGCCTTCAATGTCAAGCTGCAGATCCAGCACCTGGTTTGTTAAGGTTAGAAAAAAAAGTAGAAAAGAAAAAGAGAACCAATTAACCACGGTTTCAGAGATGCAGCTGCTCTTCACATGCAACATTTCTGTCTAATCCGGTGACAGGAACAATATTTCTTTTTACAAAACACACAGTGGCTCTAACATCCAAATTGACCTCTCCCACTAACCAACCTGGTGCAGGATATCTTTGTCCAGGATGGCTCCAAATGGGACATCTGATCCTCCAAAGTATGGGGAGTAGGTGAAAGTTTTATTGAGTGGAGTGGTTATGATGAGCTGCGCAGTTCTAAAGAAAGGTCCGAAGTGGCTGTCAAAGTAGTCCTTCTCTTGACGAGCCTGGCTAGTGGGAGATGACCACAGCTCAACAGGGTCTGTGGTGATGCGCATATAGACCAGGCCCCCAGAGGCGGAGACCACCAGTATCAGGCTGCCCAGTATGACCACAGAGGGATACCGCACACAGAAGGAACCCCAGGAGCTGAAGAGGGTCCGCAGAGCATTCTCAAATCGCTCACCCAATGTTTCACAGCATGATGCATTTACTAATTGGAGAAAAAGACTGTGAGTTAGCTTACGTCATGCAGCAATGCTATTACATGCATTGCAACTAAAGAACAATGTAATTAGTGACCCAACAAACAATTTACAGAAAGTAGACAAACCATTTCACTTGTTTCATGCATTGCAATACCTTGGTCAAGATTATCACTGTTGAGTGACAGTGGGTTATTGCTGTCCAATATGGGGCCATACTCAGACATGATGATCCTTTTCCTGTAGCCACAAAGAACCACACACACACCGATTGATATTAACTTTTAAAGCAAGAATCAGAACCAACATGTTTTAAAGGGTTTGCAGGTATAACACATGAATTCTAGCAGGATACCTCACAAACAACAATAACAAAAAGAATCAGTCAGTTTTTACCTGTAACACCAAGCTCCCAGTATAGCTCCAATAAAGATAAGCAGAAAGGCCATGTAAGAGATCCACATGATGAGAGTCATGGCATCGATACCAAGGATTGTCCAGGGAGGGTGGACAGGGGGGGGTACAGGTTTGGGGCCACAGGCCTTTGTGCAGTCCTGACAGGAGCAGGGACCTGAACCGTCCTCCAGGCCCTCTGTACAGGCATATGTTTGGTTGTTCATGGGAGTGTAACCAGACACTGGATCATCTATAGCAAAGAAACAGCATAAAACATGGTGAATTAATGATAAAAAAGAGCAACAGGTGAACATCTATTTAACTTGACTAAAGGAAGCAGTAGGGATATTTTTCTGCAGCAGGATCATGACATGTATTTATTTATAAGTAGCACAAAATGATTTACCTGTGAATATTGGGATGATAGGAAAGGGAGTCTGTCCATTGTCAATATTAAACATAAACTGGATCCAGTTGGTAGCATTGCAGTCATTTGCATCCTTCCCACACAGCAGTGATAAGGCCTTTACGTTGCTGGATGGTGCCTGGACATCCTTACAAGCATTGTACATGGCTGTAAAAGCAAAATTTGATTTCTTTAGTGCAAAACTCATGAAGTTAAATTGCCCATCCCCGATTTAATTTGGGCAAAAATACCAGACTTACACTCACCCACAGTATTACACAACCGTGACTTCATGATTACGTAGGGAACTAATGACGTTTACTCAGCCGATGTGACATGCCATGCAAATAACAAGGGTGAAGCCGTTTTTCATGACTAAATCAATATCTGGCTGTGAACTCACCATTAGCAAATGTCTGTCCAATATAGTATTGGACTTCCACTACACTGGTCTCGTTGATCTTCGTGGCATTCATGAACTGACTCTGGTGAGGGCTGCATGTAAGCTCACAGAAGAGGTTCATCAAGTTGAAGAAACAAGCGGGACACCTACAGTCAGACGCAGTGTGAGAAGCAGAATTTAAAGAAAGAAAGAAAGAAAGAAAGAAAGAAAGAAAGAAAGAAAGAAAGAAAGAAAGAAAGAAAGAAAGAAAGAAAGAAAGAAAGAAAGAAAGAAAGAAAGAGGCCATTGCATAACTTACAGACTAATAAAATAAGTTAAAGTTTAAGAGTGTATAACAGTTGCATGGGAAAACAAGGCAATAACAAATGCAATGAAGTAAATACAACCTAAAAAGATAAGAAAAGATGTCATGTCATTTAGCCTGTCAACCAGCCTGTCTCTAACCATTTATTTGGAACACGAACAAGCCAAGGCTTGCATGTTTAAACAACAACATAACATTTGAGCAGCACATATACTGACAGATTCAAAGCGCCAGATGCTCCTACTCTTTGTGTTCAGAAATTCCGAAAGGCAATGATAATTCCCTTTTAAGAATGTCATGTGCTTCATTAGTTAATGTTATAACTGCAGTGCATACCGAGACAGGAACTGAAGGGGCAGCTGGAGACTCCCTTTGAGAGTTTGCAACTGGTTAACATCACAGCAGAGGCTTTTGTTTCCATAGTCATATCCAGGACAAAGCTCCTACATGTAAACACAAAAAGAATGAATTCACTTTGATACACTTTTGTGACATTAGACACAAAAACAAAGCACAGCACAGCTGGAAAACAGAGGTATGTTACAAAATATATTAGTTTAAGCATCAAATGTCAATGAAAACAGGACAAAAGCATCAAGATACTGCAAATGTATATATTTCACCAAGTACCGTTAGAAGGCCATAGCCCTTAGCATCTAGGGGCTGGGGAGGACCTGTGTAGTTGCAGTTGTACTTTTTTCCAGACATCTTTACCAATTCCCCACACTCACCATACCACACACAGTGCTGGGCCTCAACCTGATAGAAAGACAAGAAAAACACAGTAATCATCTGTGCAGTGCTGTTCATTTGTTTCAGTATGTTGGTATGTGTTCAGTATATTTCTTTTTTGCGGTCTGTTTAATATACAGGTAAAAGCCAGTAAATTAGAATATTTTGAAAAACTTGATTTATTTCAGTAATTGCATTCAAAAGGTGTAACTTGTACATTATATTTATTCATTGCACACAGACTGATGCATTCAAATGTTTATTTCATTTAATTTTGATGATTTGAAGTGGCAACAAATGAAAATCCAAAATTCCGTGTGTCACAAAATTAGAATATTGTGTAAGGGTTAAATTTTGAAGACACCTGGTGCCACAAAGTAATCAGCTGATTAACTCAAAACACCTGCAAAGGGCTTTAAATGGTCTCTCAGTCCAGTTCTGAAGCCTACACAAACATGGGGAAGACTTCAGATTTGACAGCTGTCCAAAAGGCGACCATCGACACATTGCACAAGGAGGGAAAGACACAAAAGGTTATTGCTGAAGAGGCTGGCTGTTCTCAGAGCTCTGTGTCCAAACACATTAATAGAGAGGCAAAGGGAAGGAAAAACTGTGGTCAGAAAAAGTGTACAAGCGATAGGGATCACCTCGCCTAGTCAAGATTGTGAAAAAACCCATTCAAAAATGTGGGGAGATTCACAAGGAGTGGACAGCTGCTGGAGTCAGTGCTTCAAGATCCACCACCAAGAGACGCTTGAAAGACATGGGTTTCAACTGCCGCATACCTCGTGTCAAGCCACTGTTGACCAAGAAACAGCGCGAAAAGCGTCTCACCTGGGCTAAGGAAAAAGAGCTGGACTGCTGCTGAGTGGTCCAAAGTCATGTTTTCTGACGAAAGCAAATTTTGCATTTCCTTTGGAAATCGAGGTCCCAGAGTCTGGAGGAAGACAGGAGAGGCACAGGATCCACGTTGCCTGAAGTCTAGTGTAAAGTTTCCACCATCAGTGATGGTTTGGGGTGCCATGTCATCTGCTGGTGTCGGTCCACTCTGTTTCCTGAGATCCAGGGTCAACGCAGCCGTCTACCAGCAAGTTTTAGAGCACTTCATGCTTCCTGCTGCTGACCTGCTCTATGGAGATGGAGATTTCAGGTTCCAACAGGACTTGGCGCCTGCACACAGCGCAAAATCTACCCGTGCCTGGTTTACGGACCATGGTATTTCTGTTCTAAATTGGCCAGCCAACTCCCTGACCTTAGCCCCATAGAAAATCTGTGGGGTATTGTGAAAAGGAAGATGCAGAATGCCAGACCCAAAAACGCAGAAGAGTTGAAGGCCACTATCAGAGCAACCTGGGCTCTCATAACACCTGAGCAGTGCCAGAAACTCATCGACTCCATGCCACGCCGCATTAATGCAGTAATTGAGGCAAAAGGAGCTCCAACCAAGTATTGAGTATTGTACATGCTCATATTTTTCATTTTCATACTTTTCAGTTGGCCAACATTTCTAAAAACTCCCTTTTTTGTATTAGCCTTAAGTAATATTCTAATTTTGTGACACACGGAATTTTGGATTTTCATTTGTTGCCACTTCAAATCATCAAAATTAAATGAAATAAACATTTGAATGCATCAGTCTGTGTGCAATGAATAAATATAATGTACAAGTTACACCTTTTGAATGCAATTACTGAAATAAATCAAGTTTTTCAAAATATTCTAATTTACTGGCTTTTACCTGTGTATATATATATATATATATATGCGCGCTTATGTATCTATTTTTATCTAGTGACGGAATCAAAGACAGATACTGTTGCCCAAACACACTTAGTTCCTCTCAAAGCTACAGTGGACCATCATGTCACTTAGTTTGTGCTGCTCAAAAGCACTAGACAACTCTGACGTTAAAGCTGTATCTATTTACCTTGAGGTTTTACATCCTGTTTCATTTCCTGTGTTTCTAATATCTCGTGCTTCTTATGACTGAAAATAAAAAATTTCACTTCTGCTAAATTTGTACTTGCAAGCTGGCATTTGAAGGGTAAGCAGTGTCTAACAGACAGAGAGTCAGTTTGACTAACCCAGCATTAGGCCAGCAAAAGGAGAACTGTGGTCAGATTTCTACAGCAACATAACACTCAGCCACTGTTATGGCTATAACTGATATCTTAAAAGAGATGTTAGAGAAAATACTATCACAATAAAATGTTTAATAATTTTTTTAACTAACTATATAAATTAGCTTCTGCAGTCAAAGTTTTCTGTTATGCATCTATTCAGCATCAGAGTTCTTTGTTGGGAAGGGTTTAGGGAAGTTAATTCACTTACTCTACAAACTGTTTTATGAGTAAGCACTGTGTTACACTCTGTCCTACTTGTGCCTTGTGTGACTGAGTCCAAGTGCAGCATTTGTAGGTCATTAATGCTTCAGTTGGAGTTTTACTCTGCTGCAGACTAGGCCAGTACTCTATACTATACCAACTATTTGTCCAAAGTAAACTTGCAAGACTCAGAACTAGTTGTAAGATACTTGTTTATATTGAGCAAGAACCAGAACTCTGCAAGATTTGTTTAAAGTGGTTCATAAACATAACAGAAACCAACATAACAGTTTCCAACTCCACAAAAAAAACAATTTCTAAACATAGGTTTCTGCAAAATCCTTTATGCTTATCCACTGCAGTCTCCAAATAATGAATATTTTTACTCATGAAACATCCTTGTTGTTTTAATCAGGATGCTGATATATTAGCTTGAGACAGTATTGATCAATCAGATTCATGTTTTAGCATACTTTTGAAGTAGATCTATTAGGGCTGGGCAATATATTGATATTATATTGTATATTGTAATATCGTGACATGACATAAGTGGTGTTTTTTCTGGCTTTTAAAGGCTGCATTGCAGTAAAGTGTTGCACTTTTCTGAACTTACCAGACTGTTCTAGCTGCTCTACTATTTTACACACTTAGACATTCTGTCCAAATTACTGATGGTTATTTATCTAAAATATAAGTGGGAAGATATTTTCTTAAAGTACCATTTGTCAACCCCAGAATATCACTGCAATATCAATATTGAGGTATTTGGTCAACAATATCGTGATATCTGATTTTCTCCCTATCGCCCACCCCTAAGTTCTATGCTTTGCAGTGGGCTGACCTAATCACCTTGTGAATAGGAGTGCAAACAATGAAGTCAAAGGAGTAGAGAGACTACTGATGACAAGCAAGTGAGTGATTAACTTCACCCGATTAAATCAAATCAGGTCGGTTTTGAAATGCCTTCACAATATATACCCTAAATTGACTGAATTTACTTTTATTTATGGTGTTTTAATATGAAAAATAGCATCTCCACAAAACTACAACTGGACACATTTGTAATATGGGAAAAACGTCAATATCTTCAAGGTACTCCCCAAAGATTGTGTTGTCTTTTCTCTTGTAATGTCTATGTACTAACGTTAACATGTTCATGTATTATTACTATTTTAACCTTTAACACAGCTGTAAACTAGCTACATCTGTGCACTTGGTAAATCCAAATAAAAAAGATAATTTCACACATAAAAGAGCCATTACATACTCAAACACAAATAATTAAACTTGTTAACGTTGCACATTTAGTGTTTTTCATTCCATTTTTGTAACGTTAGCTAAGCCATTTGAAATGTATAGCTTGGAATAATCATAACACTAACAGGAACACTATTACCTAGGCTTTATTTTCATAATTGTTGAAATACGGTGGGTTTTTTTATCTGTAAAGACGTGACAATAACACTTCTTTCGCCAGCGACTCTGAGTTCAGCTGGATATAATATACACGATACAACCTGTGCGCATCTCTGTGGAATGTCAAGGCTAACGTATTACGTCATACCTTTTGGGGTTTCGCTAACGTTACAAGGCTGGTACAGTTTTCAACGAACATTAATGCAAGCTATTATGTTTGAGTCACTGTTAAGACTGGCTAACTTAATAGCTAAACTACGTCAACTTGAATCTGAGTTTCGCAGGCCGCCGCCTCAAATAAACATCACACTAGCAACGGCAGACCGAGCTGAGTCATGTTTTAGTAAGGAGAAAACGGGCGTTAGGTTACACTTACCCATCGAAAATGGCCTTCTGAGAGGATTATAATTAAAAAAAGTATACATAAAAGGCTTCTCCCAGGTAGGACTCCCATCTTTCTTTCTGAAACGATAGAATCGAAGTGAATGTCCAAAACAAGTTTCGCATAATCTTGTTGATGGTTTCTTCTTCGTTGAATTGTTTTTTTTTTGGGGCGGAGACAAACTGTTGCCTCAGTGCTGCCACCAAACGATGCTGAGGACGCACTACACCTAAACACCATGTAACCACATTAGTCTGTAGGCCCTGACAAACTATTTATCGATCAAATTCGTTTTTTTAAAGGATTCAAATGTATTCATAAATTACAACATAGTATATAGACATTGCATTAAAATCTTTCTTATTAAAGCAGTTTATTTCCCTCCAACCATTACACCAGCATGTCGAAAGAAACCCTTACCCAATTTAGACTAGAATCTTTGAAAATTAAAGTTTACTACAATGGTTCTGGTCTTATGACAATGAACTTCCCCCACTTACTTGAAGTAACAGTAAGCTACAGTATGAGAACTTCCAAGTAAAAATCCAATACACCATGTTAAACGGAATATGATCACACACCCAAGTTAGAACAATTCTGGTTTTGTTTCACTTCTCACTTTTGTTTCACTTGTAATCATAAATAAATAAAAATCTATTTGTTTCATTTAACAGGCTACCATATTCAAGAATCTAAACATTCAAATTCAAACCCCTTATTTTTATTACTCATTAATAAAATCAATTTAACATTTGATGAATGTTCTTTTTCATGTGAACACATCTTGGTTTCTGTTATTGTTGATTTCTTTCACTACATAAAGTTGGGGTCAATCAAATTTAATCAAAGCACCCAAACAGTCCTGATGAAGCAGATAAGTTGAGTGTGACAGCTCTTTGTTAAACTTTCATTTGAGCAACATGTTTCCCCCCCTAACTTCAATTGTTGCTTATTTAGTAACAAATATTTAATGTTATAGAGAAATACTTAATTTTTTAAACCAAATGTACAAGTGATGTAGATATAAAGTTATGAATATTTAAGCTAAATGTTATAATTTCTTACAGCCTTTAACATATACAACTTCATGTTTAAAACAGTTTGCAACCTAAACTCAAACATCTCTAAAACTTGCAAACATTAAACATAACCTTAATCCCTAACTCATGAACCCCCAAAGTCTAAACTTACCCTATTACATAACATTAACCAAATAAGTAATACCCATTTCTAACCCTATAAGTTAAGTCTTTACCCTAACCACTCTGTTTTAAATTGGTCAAACATCTGCAGTGTTGGCAGTTTGAGCATGCATCTCATTATAATTGGAGTGTATAATAATTTCCCCCTCAGGTCAACATTTTAATTTCACTTGTCTTTCCCTGGTGTTTGAGAAACCCCTTGTTTATTTAAACTAATTACTCAGTTCCTCCCTAGTTATTCCGGAATTAGGACTAAAACACTAATTCACTAATTAGCAATGTAAGAGCAGATTTAGGAAAATAAACAACAACATAGACCTTACCTTTGATCTATTAAAAATGAAAAGTCATTGTTTCAGTGTAACACAAGTTCCTTGTCAGGGATGGTTTCAAGTCCCATCATAGTGGTTAAAGACTGGTGCTCAATTGATAGGGTGAATGCATGCTCTTGTTCACCTGATTGTCTGCTGAAGGCTTTTCATTAAATTGTTACTTGAAGTTCTGAAGGCATCAAGATAAAAAGACTGGTTAAGTAAGTGAATTATTGGGCTCCCAGTTATTCTTCTTGTATCTCATCCTTCACTTATTTTTCAATTCAATTTCAATTCAATTCAATTTTATTTATAGTATCAATTCATAACAAACGTTATCTTGAGACACTTTACAGATAGAGCAGGTCTAGACTACACTCCAGAATTTACAAGGACCCAACAGTTCTAGTAGTTCCCTCCAGAGCAAGCAACAGTGCGACAGTGGCGAGGAAAAACTTTCTTTTAGGCAGAAACCTCGGACAGACCCAGGCTCTCGGTAGGCGGTGTCTGACGACTGGTTGGAGTTAGGATGAAGAGTGGCAATAACAGTCACAAAAAAAATAGTAGTTTGTAGTAGTTCTTTGTAGTAGTTCATGGCATAGCAGGGCACTGTGCAGCATTACAAGGCACAGCAGGACGTAGCAGGGCACAGCAGAGCGTAGCAGGATGAACCTGGCATCGCAGGACGTGTAGCGGGATTATGGCAACAGCTGTTACCATGATTTTGGAGCCTCCCTGATCCAAGGAAACATGCTGGGCGAAAAAGAACATAAGGACTCCGGGGAATGACTCCCCAGAGCTAGGTTAGTAACAAGCATTTCTGGGACATGGATGCACACAAATGGAAAGATAGAAAGATAGAGGAGAGAGGAACTCGGTGTGTCAAAGGAAGTCCCCCAGCAGTCTAAACTATTACAGCATAACTAAGAGAGACAGGGTAAAGAGAGGAGCCAACCGGATCCCATACCTCTGTCTAGAGGAGATGGGAAGAGAGAGAGAGATCCATCCCTCTGTCTAGAGGAGGTGGATGAGAGAGAGAGAGAGAGAGAGAGAGATATCCATCCCTTTGTCTAAAGGAGATGGGGGGAGAGAGATCCACCCCTCTGTCTAGAGGAGGTGGACGAGAGAGGGAGAGAGAAAGAGAGAGAGACATAACCATCCCTCTGTCTAGAGGAGGTGGATATGAGAGAAAGAGAGAGAGAGAGAGAGAGAGAGAGAGAGAGAGATATCTATCCCTCTGTCTAGAGGAGATGGGGAGAGGGAGAGAGAGCGTGAGAGAGAGAGAGAGAGAGAGAGAAACTATCCCTCTGTCTAGAGGAGGTGGATAAGAGAGAGAGAGAGAGAGAGAGAGAGAGAGAGAGAGAGAGAGAGAGGAGAATTCAATTTTATTTATATAGTTCTTAATCACGACAACAGTTATCTCTTTACCTATAGCGGCGTAACTAATGGATAGTTCAGGACTCTCCTGAGCTAGCCCTAACTATAAGCTTTATCAAAGAGGAAAGTCTTAAGCCTACTCTTAAATGTGGAGACGGTGCCTGCCTCCTGAACCCAAACTGGAACCTGGTTCCACAGGAGAGGAGCCTGATAGCTGAACGCTCTGGCTCCCGTTCTACTTTTAGAGACTTAGGAACCACAAGTAACCCTGCATTCTGGGAGCGCAGTGCTCTTGTAGGGTTGTAAGGTACTATGAGATCTTTAAGATAAGATGGTGCCTGACCATGAAGAGCTTTGTAGGTGAGAAGAAGGATTTTAAATTCTATTCTGGATTTTACAGGAAGCCAATGCAGAGAAGCTAAAACAGGAGAGATGTGATCTTTTCCTGGTTCCTGTCAGAACACGTGCTGCAGCATTCTGGACCAGCTGAAGACTCTTCATGGACTTTTTCGAGCAGCCTGATAATAAAGAATTGCAGTAATCCAGCCTAGAAGTAACAAACGCATGGACTAGTTTTTCTGCATCATTTTTAGACAGGATATTCCTGATTTTTGCAATATTACGTAGGTGAAAAAAAGCGATCCTTGAAATTTGCTTTATGTGGGAATTAAAGGACATGTCCTGATCAAAGATAACTCCAAGATTCTTCACAGTGGTGCTGGAGGCCAGAGTGATGCCATCCAGAGTAACTATCTCTTTGGATAATGCGTCACGGAGGTGCTTGGGCCCCAGGGCAATAACTTCAGTTTTATCTGAGTTTAACATTAGAAAATTACAGCTCATCCAGGTTTTAATATCCTGAAGGCACATTTGAAGTTTAGCTAACTGATTAGTTTCATCCGGCTTGATCGATAGATATAATTGAGTATCATCTGCATAACAATGAAAGTTTATGGTGTGTTTCCTGATAATATTGCCTAAAGGAAGCATATATAAAGTGAACAGGATTGGACCGAGCACAGATCCTTGTGGGACTCCATGACTAACTTTGGCGTGCACGGAGGATTCATCGTTAACATGAACAAACTGAGATCGATCTGATAAATAAGACTTAAACCAGCTTAGAGCAGTCCCTTTAATGCCAATTAAATGTTCCAATCTCTGTAATAAGATATGATGGTCAATGGTATCAAAGGCAGCACTAAGATCTAATAACACAAGTACAGAGATAAGTCCTTTGTCTGATGCAATTAGGAGGTCATTAGTAATTTTCACAAGTGCTGTCTCTGTGCAATGATTAACTCTAAATCCTGACTGAAAATCCTCAAATAAGCTGTTGCTATGCAGAAACTCACATAGCTGTTTGGCGACTACTTTCTCAAGAATTTTAGAGAGAAATGGAAGGTTGGATATAGGTCTATAGTTGGCTAAAACATCTGGATCAAGGTTGGGCTTTTTCAGAAGGGGTTTAATTACAGCTACTTTAAAGTGCTGTGGTACATAGCCTGTTAATAAAGACAGATTGGTTATATCTAATAGAGAAGTGTTGACTAAGGGTAAAACTTCTTTAAGTAGCCTAGTCGGGATGGGGTCTAAGAGGCAGGTTGATGGTTTAGATGAAGAAATAATTGAATTAAATTGATAAAGATCAAGTGAAGCAAAGCAGTCATATATATAAACATATATCTGGTTTTACAGCTGTTTCTGAGGTTCCTGAGTTTAGAGATAAGTCAGTACCAGTTAAAGGCAGGTCTTGGTGAATTTTGTTTCTAATAGTTATAATTTTATCATTGAAGAACCTCATAAAGTCATTACTACTAAGAGCTATGGGAATACTTGGCTCAGTAGAGCTATGACCTTCGGTCAGCCTGGCTACAGTGCTGAAAAGAAACCTTGGGTTGTTCCTTATTTAAGCTGTGAGGTGGAAAAACAAACTGTATTTCCATTGGAAAAAAAAGATTTATTCATGTTCACGTTTTAATAAAATAATCACAATTCAGGAATAAGTGCATATTCACGAATGATGTGACAAAACTGTGTATGGAGTATAAATTATAGGTCACTATTTTGGAGTATATTACAGTATAATCAGTTTTCTGTACATGTACCTGTGTAAAATCTGTAAAAGTAGGCATTTCAGGTTGCTACAATAGTATATTCCTTTAAAACTAGGAACAATATTTGTAAAGTTAATGCTCTTAAAAGACTACAAACTTTAAAGCTAAGAAGCTAGGAGCAGATCCAAAGATATTGTGTCAACACCCTTGTGAAACAACAGTCTACACTTTTGTAAAAAAAAATAAAATAAAATAAAACATCAGACAAGGAAAAGACCCCATGAAATAATAGATACATCAGACACATTCTTTGTTCTGACTTGAACTATTCAAATAGTATGTAAAACAACCTCATGTTTACAGGGAAATACTACTTCTAATCTAACAATTCAAACAAGTTACTCACATGAACTAAGACAGTTCTACCATCAATATTCCAAACAAGAAGACAACTCTTTTGAAGCTCTTTAGTTTTTCTTGGTAACATTTTTTGTATTGTTAAACAGTTGATAAAGTAATTGGGGGAAATAATCAGTAAGAAGACCAGAAAATACTTTGTGTGTACACAAATGCATATGCCATACTGATATAATGCTCAGAGTTAAGCTAACTTTATGGGTCCACAGAAATGGGCTTAATGCTACAGGAGTGCTGCAGGTTTTGAACTGCAAGACAAAGCTTTGTGAATACAGCTACAATCATGTTTGCTATATTTACTATAACATTCTCTGCACAGGTAGTGTGATATCAACACACTACCTGTGGTACATTAAACTCTCACTCTTGTTTCAATCTAAAAGAGACAGCCACCAGTTTGTAATACATACAGAATTGTCTAAGAGCATAAAAGTAACATATTTAAACACTACAATTCACCAGTATTCCCCTTTAAACTGAAAATAGATTCTATACATTGCAACATTTTGTTTCCTCTTTAACTCATCCTTCAAAATGAGTGTCGTCAGGCCTCCGAGGGCCACCACAACTGAGCTGGCATTTTTAAAATCTCCCTTTAACCGTCATGACACCACAGAGAAATGTTCCAAGCCTTCACATCAGCATCAAGTGAGCACACCACTGTGTGTTGTCAACCCTTTCAATTCTAACATTTTAATTCTGTTGACTGATTGTGTATCTAACTGTTTGATTCTACAACACACTTGGCTTGTGTTTTGGGTTGAGCTGCCAGTTTCTGTTCTTTTCAATAGAGCTTCTGCCTCCTAGAAAAAATAGAGGCATTGTGATCACATACAGCATTTTTCTGACAGGGGTTGCAACATATGAATGGAGCACCTCCGGTCCAGCAATTCTCAAGTCAACTGAGTCATGTAGGAGTCAGTTTACATCAAGAAAAAAGTCATTTGTAGTTTGTAGGAAATAAGTCTTTGGGATGAGATGGGTTTTGCGTGACAAGTATAACTGCATGCGCACAACACGGAAAGCTGCACAAAGTGTCACTTAACTCCGTAAGAACATATATGATAATTGACGGTATCACTTAGCAATGCTTTCTCAGCCAATACATCAATGCCCCTTTTTAATGGAACAGGAAACAATCTCATAATTATTGTCTGTATCCACTAAGCCGTCAGTCTGGGCCCAGGTACTCTGCATTCTCTGCCGCTGGGATGTGTCCGTTGGCGTGAGTCTTGAAGATGGGAGTGAAATCCTGTTGGTAATCAGGGTTGTCTATGCTATTTTGTGGCTGGTATTTCTGAATGCTGTGGACCGTGCCATTGGAGGTGTGTGGGAGCATAGCGGGGGACCGGACCTCGTTGAGGTACTCAGGTCCGTAGGCCCCGTTTTTGAAGCAGTTCAGGTACTCTGTCTCTGTGTCGTCTGAAGAGATGGTGGGAAGGATGGTGCGCGGTGGACCAGGGTGCTGGTAGATGGGATTCATCACATCTGAGACTCCGTTCTGGTTCATGTAGTCTGTAAGAAAGCCACACTGACATTAGCAAGGACACTTGTTTTTAATTAACTGCATACACTAGCAGGTCATTTATTTAACTAAACTACCGTAAACACAATTGTGACATGTTTCAGCCCATTAACTGCAAATCATTACATCACAGGCACTGCTGATCATTTTCAAACCCCTAAGTTTGTAGATTGATTTTCA
The DNA here is from genome assembly GCA_013375575.1 of Percina caprodes. NCBI lineage: Eukaryota > Metazoa > Chordata > Actinopteri > Perciformes > Percidae > Percina > Percina caprodes. The sequence continues at coordinate 52,305 of JABXJD010000440.1, forward strand.
ACCTTCCAGGCAGCCACTGCTTGGCGTTAAAGAGTAACTCTACTAATTTTCCACATGAAAGTCAGTTTATTGATTGTTCTACGCAGTCTGTCAAAACAATTATATAATGTTCTGTGTTACAAACTGGGGGCATGGAGTTTGAAAGAAGTAGCTGTTTAGAAAGTCAACAAAGCAAGACGCATTATGGGAACTGAAGGATTCAGTGTTTGTGGAGCTTCATCCTAACTAGGACCCAACATTTAGGATATCGTCTTGGCCTCTTGGCTGCATCGATGTTAACCAATCTTTTATAAATATGTCTCCTGCAAATCCCACAACTTTTAGAAAGGCAATAAGAAAACAGTAGAATGCCAATTTGAAGATCAACTTACAGACTTACAACCAACCTGTTAAAGTGAGCATTTAATTTGCTTGACTTTTGAAATCAAAGTTACATCATCACCAATACACTGCAGTTGGGAGGAGTGGCTGAAAGATCTTCCCCAATGGTGCATTCTAGGAAGTTACTTGCTGTCAAAAAGCATGGCTTTATGGCCGATGTTTTAAAGTAAACAAAGACTAATTCTGATGCTGTGGAAAGGACAATGAGAATTTAAAAGTTTGTGTGAACTAAAAACGGTTGCTGACTGATTCTAGCATCATTATGGAGGCAAAACAAAACACACCTGTATAGTGGTGTATAGTTAAATACCACATTTAATTTGCATTTGTGGTTCTTTTAGTCAATAAGTAGAGCAATACACTTCTTGTACACTAGATGCCCCCCTTCCTCACTGAATCAAAACAGACAGACTGAGCGGAGAGCTCTACTAAAATTCACATAAATGTGAGGTTTTGAAGTTGGAGGATACTTGCCTGGTGATGGCAGGAAGGCGTTGTCTAAAAGTTTGTCTGTGGGGTCAGGAATATATCGGAGTACCATGCTTCCATCTCTGCTCGGGAATCCATTCTGCAACAAAGAAGAGAGGTTTTTTAGAACCTATAGCATTTAATACATATAATTAAAGACAAACAGGGACATTTTCTTTTCTTTAAATGCAATTTAAAGGTTGGATTTTCTCTTACCAATAAGCCAGTTCTGCTGTGGCATGTTCCAATGCTACTGTTGAGGCTCTGCATAATAGATAATATAAACACAAGTTAAAGTCTTTATGATGACACCTCATTAAATGCAGTGCAGGAAATGGTGTTTTATAGATCCGTAACTCATTTGAATACGCCTCTGTTATCCATAAAGCTGATTTTAAAGGGGCTATACTCAACATTCAGAACATCAAATAAAATAAAGCAGCAAATAAATCATTATTATTCATGTAAAGATAGAATGAAATGAGTAATGGCGTTCTGAGCAAAAATTGATGTCACACTCCTTCTGTGTCTTGTAAACCAAGCTTCCTTGTTCTTTTTTTTGAAAGCCCATCCGGTAGCGCGTGAATGTTTGTGCATGTGGCTGTAAAAAAAAACATAGTATAGTAAATAGTAAAAGTATTTCACATATTAGGGAATGGTCTTTAAGAGCCATGTGGTGCAATCTCAGCCCGCTGTTTTTTTTTCTGTACAGTGCAGCCCCTTTATATAAAGAAATGTTTAGAATGTAACTAAACAGGCATTTTCAATACAATGCACAACACAAAGATGGTCTGCTGTGCTCCATTTATTTAGGCAAATCCTTTATTTTTAGTTTTACTTTGGTAATATTTGATTCTGGCTTTCTTCTTTTATGTATAGTTCTTTTAATGTGTGTGTCCCTTTCAGTCACTGGGGTTTATTTTAAAGCCTCCGTGGGGACAATGAGTTCCCTTTGAATAGTGATAGTAATGTGTTTTGATGGTATCCAAGGAACCTTAGCTGTCATTGCAGTACAAGCTGATGAGGATCGAAATAAACGTCCACTGAGCAGATTCATATTCATTCAAGCAATCTGACAAGCTTTGTTGTGTCTGTCATATTCTCGAGGCAAAGAAAGGTGAACGGTGTTAAAACCATGGAAACCGAACAAATAAAGAGAACAGAGTGGCAGCTGTGGCAATGCAATTACTTTCAACAAGGAAATGAAATGAAACACGCTGAAGGAGCGACCATCTGTAAAAAAAAAAAAAAATCTCATCCGATAGTGGGCCATGCCTCAACAGTGATATTACAAAAGCAGACTCATGCTGAGCTTTTATTGGACAACGGTTTTGAAAAGTTGCCTGCAAAGGTAATCACACTTCAAAGTTTGTATGGCTTAACCAGGCTGTCAGTGGCAGGCAACGTTCCCAGGTACAAGAGCCAGTCCTACGCATGGCCTTCACTGAACCTGAAGAGTTCTCCTCATTCAGTTCTCATCAATCAAAGGGCACCTGGGAGGAAACGTGGGAGAAGTGATGATGAGGACGAGTGGGTAGGGGTCAGGAAGCGGAGAAATAGTCCCACTGGTGACAGTTAAACAGAACGAGGGCAACTGGGGTAAGCAGAGTTCAGGTCAGGTACGACTGGCCACTTATTCAAGTCAAGGACGATCAGTTTACTGTAACTGTCCTCGCTGTACGATCAACTGGATTCAGTTTAATCATCAGTGTTCTGCTTCTGCTGCATCATGTGAGCGCTAACTGCTTTTAAGAAGCTGAAAAATTACTGAATTATTATTTTTATTTCCATTCTGACTCAGAGGGTAATGATTTATGAAGAAATCTAATTTCCCAAAACAGTTAAAATAGCAAAACTAAACTTTTTTTGAGTGCATATTGGTAAAGTGTGCACTGCCGGTGCATGTGGTGCAGTTCCTAATAAATTAAATGAATGTGGGGAAATTTTATCTTGTCGTCAAGCAGCTGGTATTCCCCACTATTTGGATCAAGAAGGTCAATTCTTGAGTAAGTTTGGCCACACGCCAGACTGGCTGTTGCAAAAGGTGTATGCGTTTCATCCATGTACAAATTTCCTTTTTTTCAGATAACCATATTGGCTAGAAGCTCAGCCATAAAATATTGTGACAATATTCTGGGTCTGTATCTCAGATTTGTGTAAAACCTTTATATTAGTAAATGTGGTGGACCAGGTCACCAGCTGCTATGGTTTAAATGCAACTGTAGCCTAGTAGTTTCCTATCTGTATAGTGTATACAGAGTATATATTTTATTTTATGGGCCTTTCTCTGTTTACGTTGTTATCTAGCCATTTGGTTTTCTAAATACTTTTTTCATTGTAGGTGTTGGTTTACTTTATATGGACAATAATACATAGTATCTTGTGAAGTACTGTAGGATGTGTTTTTAGTAAAACTACACCAGCTTGTTGAACATGGCAGGACCCAGTCTCACCATACACCACATGCGTTTAACCAACACCAGTTTTTACCAGACATGAAAGCAACCCTGGTATTGTTTTTACCTTATGAGTGTGTGTGTGTGTGTGTGTGTGTGTGTGTGTGTGTGTGTGTGTGTGTGTGTGTGTGTGTGTGTGTGTGTGTGTGTGTGTGTGTCATCATGGCAAAACATGGTTCAGGAGATGCCTAGTGTAGCACAGAAGAGGTTTTAGTGTACTTTGCTAGGTGTTTATATTTCTGTCTGTCTGTGTATATGCGGACAGATTTCTTTTCACACCATGATATTGTTACAACCGTGCAAAATGCAGGGACAAAACTTTGTCAGTTAAGATCAAAATTAAGGCCTAGTCCAAAGATGTGTGTGGTCTGAGGAAGGCCACCAGAAGTAGGGGAGTAGGTAAGGGGCCTTGGCCCTCCCCCACCAGATGCTACTGGCCCAATTTGGCGATGCGGCTGGTGTGATCCCATCGCAAGACAGTCTCTAGTATTGTTAAATATTTTACTGGTCAGTGCATGATTGTTTGCTTACAGTAATTATGTGACCAAAGAACTACACTTCTTGCCTTAAACAGATTTGACCAATGGCTTGGCAGTACTGGCTTTTTAAAGTTAAAAACATCTGAATATAAGCAGTGGTATTGAATGAATCCCATTTTAACTTGTTTGTTTTTTGTACCAAGATGCATAATTTTCTCAGCTTTTACTAAAATCTGAGACGTAGTATCACAAATGCAGAAGGCAGATAGACAGACAAACCTGATCCAAAACCTTTGATCGTAGTTTTCATATGAAGTAGCTTACTGTAGAGTGAAGAAGCGGTGTGACGGAGGTGCTCGGACTGCTGAAAAACCCATGTTGCGGCACCAGGTACTCTTCTGCATCCACAGTGTCTTCCATTCCATCCCCACTGATCAGGCTGCGGTACAATTTAGTATCTGTGGGACTCGGCAGGTGCATGCGGTCATCGCCCTGATATAGAAATAAAATGTACCTAGTCAGCATGGTGTGTCCAATGGGTTACTACAATTCATCATCAAATAAACTGAAGATTTAAGACGTTTAGGTCTGAAGTAAAATCATACCTGAATGACCAGATATCGAGAAGGATCCCGGGCCATTTTTGTAAACTCAGCTATTAGTTCCCTGAAACGAGGTCGGCTATCCGCATCAATCATCCAACCTGTACAGACACATTATCATAAGATAAAAAGATAAGATGCAAATTATTTGTGGGAAGTTATCCAAAATTAGTTGCAGCAGCGGCAGAATAAAAGAAGGAAAATATAATGTAAATGCGTTTCAGGAAAGCAGAAGGTTTTAGCCATGGCCAAGCTTACATTTCACCATGATCATGTAGACATCTATGGTACAGATTGGTGGTTGAGGCAGTCGTTCCCCTTTCTCTAGGACCCCAGCTATTTCACTGGCTGGAATCCCATCATATGGTTTGGTCCCAAATGTCATCAGCTCCCAAACTGTTACGCCTACAGAAAGGAGGACAGTTGGTATATCAGTCTGTTGAGCTGTCATTTACTGTTTTGTTCCCAATAAAAGAGGAAATAACAGTGACAGGATGTAAGCTTCCCAAATATCACATAGTGTCAAAATAGCTATGTTGACAAATTGGCTTTGCCTGCAGGAGTGGGAGTTAGCAGTATGCATCTCTGCGTTGGAGGAACTAAAGAAGGGAAAGGAGGAAAGAACGCCTGTCACTTCTGCCAGGGTCTAGATGCTTTTGCCATATTCTGCAGAAGGCATGATCAAAACTACTGGTGCTAAAAAGAACTGTTTACGTGGGTTGTGGCAACAATCACTTCTTACATATTATTGTCCATCTGAGACTGCTGGTGCTACCTCATATGTTCCATATGCTCCACATGTCTGGTACAAACTCCCAGAAAACTGCAGGTCTACTGCAACTCTGTTCTTTTAAATCAAGGCTGAAGACCTTTCTTTTTGATGTTGCCTTTTTTTAAATGATTGCTCATTTCTTATACTGAAGTAGATTTTTGTTGAAACTATGACAATCAGCAAGGGTAAGATCAAAATTAAATGACTTGATTAGACAGTGATTTCACTGTTCTGATGACTGCAATGTAACTTTTATTTTCATATTTTATTTTGATTTCGTTTTTAACTGCTCTTTAATGTTTAATTTCTTCTCACTGTAAGTTTTATTATTTTTATCATTTAATGTAAAGCACTTTTAATTGCCCTGTTGCTGAAATGTGCTATACAAATAAAGCTGCCTTGCCTTACCTATGTCCTACAAATCGCAGATGCTAGCAAGATGTTCTCTTCTCTTTTTGCATTTTAAAATGTTGACAGATCCAAAAACAACATCCTATCTGAAGCTTCAAAAGTGCCTTTCCTCTGCTTTGCCTCACTCACTGTTAAAACACTTTATTTGGAAATGAATAAATATTTTTTCAGTGAGGCTGTCACCAAAACTCAAGAGTATAGAAGCCCAGCTGTTTTACATATCTGAAGGTACACAAGGATCCAAGCTCAGCTGGGTTCGTGCCTCACTGGGTTAGAGGTAGAGCATGTATTCACAACATAAAGTACAAGACTTACCATAACTCCATACGTCACTCTGGTGTGTGTATGTTCTGTTCAGGATGGATTCAAGAGCCATCCATTTTATTGGTACCTGAGAAACAAAAAGTGGCACTGTAATATTCTCCAAATATTCGGCAAATGCAATTTCCCTGTGAATCCCCTGTAAATGTGCACTTAACATGTTAATAATGCACCATCATAGAGTTCCTTTGAGTACATCTGGACATTTAGCTTGCATGGACCACTATCACAATATTTCATGCAAAACATGCAGTCATTTAATAATGCTGTCAACATTTTTACATGACTGTGTTTGCAGGATGGAGGGATGAAGATTAATTAGCTCATTGAGACAGCAGCATGTACACTTGCACAACAGTGTCTGTGACAGCCTGTTAAGAGGAATAATAACTTAATTTATACCTTGATATTATTGCATCAAATTTGTTTTCTTCACCTAAAGTGCTGTAAATTTAAATCCATCACCACTGTCTTCACCCCATACAATATGTAACTGTACTGTCACCTAGTGGCGCAGAATTGCAATAGAATACAAACTTCCACAAGTTACTAAAAATGCTGACATTTAACATAGATTTCAATTTTAGATATGTAAACACTTTTTGTGGCATTTTGCGTTGCATAAAGCTTAAAAATTGATTTCTGACATGCTTCCTGCATAAGGATTAAGTCTATTCACATAATAAAAATTTGTTGTGGATTATCTCATAATAATAAAACCACAGATGTAATAAAGTTCTGATAACATAATATGGTAATACACCTATATAGAGGGCATTCCACCATAGTATTGGATGTTTGAGCAAGTTACAAATTCAGATGTTTGGTAATTATCATATTCTGGGGGGAAAAAAAATACTTTATCAGGTACTACAAAAAGAAGTGTACAGGTCACCCAGTAAATACAAGCACTACACATTTTTCTGTCAGAAAATAGTAATTTTAGTTGCACAAAGAAACACTGAAAAGAAGGTCATAGGTCATATTTGTCATTTATCGTCTCTACCAGAATTATTTATACTTACTTACATAAGATAAAATGTGGAGCAAAACTACAAAAATAACATCTTTCATGACATGGGACAAATTCATTCATGTACAGGAAGTAATTTGTCTAACGAGCACCACATTTGTAACAGGCTATAAATGCACAAGTAAGGTTGCTCTTATTTGTGTGCAGGAGCAACAACAACTGACTAAAACAAACAAAAACATTTTTAAGTTGTAGGACAAAAACACACACTTATTTTTTTATATTTTTGAAATACTCATAACAGACAGGCTGATCCTGCCAACACAGTACACAACTTTATTTTTAATTAATTAATTATTCATTTAATCTCCAACAAACCTTTCCGCCATCTGCATGGTACTCTTTCTCATCTGCGTTGAGGAGTTTAGCCAGACCAAAGTCAGTGATCTTGACATGTTGAGGAGTCTTCACCAGGACATTTCTTGCTGCCAAGTCACGGTGTACTAAGTGCCGCTCCTCCAGGTAGTTCATACCCTTTTGTCAAACAAATTATGAAGTACAATTTATTACATAAGTGCAGTGCTCTTTTTGCTGTCTGATACGGATAGATTCCACAGTGCCAAAACAATGCTTGATCAGACTTGATCAAAGATCTCAAAAGTGCTTTCATGATGGACTTGTCATCATCACTTGTTAAGTCATATCATTCAACAATATTTCGTACCAGTTAAAAGCAGCATGTACTGTTCTTTCTAGCAGTTGCAAAACAAAACAACTTGACTTGCTCTGACAAATTGCTCAGTTACATTAGTTTTTATCATATGGCTTTAAAAAAATCATACAGACATCCAATAAACAGTATTGTTATTGCAAGGAAAATGCAAAATAGCTATTAAATAGACCCTGCCATGTAATTTGATGCCTTTATGAGGTTTTTCCTTTTACCTTGGCTATCTGCACACACCAGTTGAGCAGGTACTGGGAGCCGATATTGTCTTTGTTCTCTTTGACATAGTCCAGCAGGCAGCCGTAGGGCATCAGCTGGGTGACGAGCTGCACTGTGGAGGTCAGGCAGATACCAAGCAGACGACACACGTGGGGGTGTTCCACACTGGCCATCACATAAGCCTCCTGTAGTGCACATGAAGACATTATTTAATGTGTTATTTTATTTGGGGGCAGTCAGGTGACGCATACACCAAAACAACTCCCATATCTAGTGCATGGGCAAATGGAGAAAATTGGCATTCACATTAATGGATTAAAGGTGCAAAGATGTTTCAGAAAAACATCTCACAGTCTATCCCATCTTCCACTGAACCAATATTGGTAGAAGTGTCTACATTTATCCTGGAAACTGATAGTTTAAGAAACATGACATTTGTGGAAATATATTTATATCTAGTGTTGGGTGATTAGCAGCAGTCATGCCAAGCCCAGCATATTTGATGTGGCTCAGCTGAGAGTGGAAAACCAACAACAGGCTTTCTACAAGGAGACCCATGCAAACAGCACTTGACTGAGTTTTATTTAGTAGATTTCCTGTTGGTGAGTATGATTTTTAGTACCTCAAATACATTCTACATGGCTGTTACAGTATCTCTATTGTTCGGTAAATAACCACTTGATTGTTTGGAGCTCTGTAATTTTGACAGTCTGATGAGGAAAAGGCTTCAAAGCGCATTTTAAAACATTAAGTCATGAAGATCAGAGGATGTACATGTCCACCACAACTTCCAGATATACAGTGACTGAGCAACACAATTGTAAAATCACAGGATCTAAGATGCACAGTCAACTATTTGCATAATGCATTTGGCTGCTTTCTCAATGCGGCTACAGGACTGCATTCCTTTCCAGAACACCTCAACCTTGGATTACAAACCAACGCCCATACTCAGCTCTCTAATGAATTAATGCCTCCCTGCAGGAGGCCCCCATGTAGAAACATGACACATTCTCCATTACAAGGAAAATAAGTAGTCATTGGTTTCAAATAAAGTTACATGTGCTATACATTACAGGGTATGTTACAGTTAAATGTACACTTGGGAAGCAATAATTGTCATTAATGTTGTGCAATACATTGAGGTACTTCTGACTTCTCCTTTTTAATCCAGGCAAAGTATTAGTTATTAACTTTTATATGTCATTTCCTACCAGCAGCAACTGAAGCAGTCTGTGAAATGACATTTCACATGAATGGCTTTTTTTTTTTTTTTTTTTTTAGTTCTGACTCAGTATTACAGTAAGCTTAGAGTTAAAAAATGTACCACATGAATCAGTAAACCTACGTCCAAGATCTCTTTGTTTGCTTTTGGTGATGTGGCCTCTCTTAAAACCTTGATGGCTACTGGAATCTTCACATCTTCTCCCTCTGGAACCCACAGGCCCTGTATAGACAAAAGTTTGTAATTTAACATGCTTTAATTATACCTTAATCATCAAGTGAACACAAGTGCCTACATGCAAATAAACAGTACAATTACAAATGCCTACGTGTATGTGTTCCATGAATGCATCCCTGCCCCCTAATCAGTTTGTACTCATCAATCCTTTGTCCCCCCCTAAAGTGGTGTTAAAAAACAAAGTACATTTATTGAAATACTGTGTTTAAGTTTAATCTTGAGGCACTTGTATGTCCATTTATGCTATTTTCATACTCAATTTCAGAGAGTAATATACTTTTTACATAACTTCATGCAGTTGATAGCTGTGTTTTACATTCAAAACATATAACCAGTTATAGAATATGACCCATTGTCACAGATTAAACTAATCAACTCTATTATCTCCACCTCAACCAGCTATTCAATCAATAATAATAATAATCAATTAATATAATTTAACACTTTGAAAAGGGGCCTTACTTTTAATTCTTTGTTAATTTAACTTAAAATTATGAATGCAGGACTTGTAAAGGAGTATTTGTATAGCGTGATAATGGTAGTTTGATGTAACTTTTACCTTTACAACTAAATGTCTAACCCTAACCCTTGCCAGAACGTAAACCTAATTACAAGCTTAATCCCCTAAACAAAGTCTTAACCCAAATATCCCTTTGAAAAAAAAGGCCTTACTTTCCAAAAATGTCCTCACTTTCAAGGTCTAAAACTGAAATTGGTCATCCCAAAGAAATAAATTTGAAAGTGCACACTTGTTTTTGTACAAAGAAAGAACATTGTGTTTACTTCCATTCTCTCTCTGGAGATTTACCCTAATGTTAACCTACAAGCAACCCAAAAATAAACGCCTAACTTTGTAGAGATCAGCCTTTTTTCTCCATATGGCAGAAAGTCCCCACTGTGTCACTGTGTGTAAACACATATCCCCACAATGAGATTAACACAAGTGCACACACAGCACTAAAGGTGATAGCGGAGTCACTCATGCATGATCTGGCAAGTTAAAAATGTGTCTTTTAATTGAAAAATTGACAACAGATGTAGATGAGCAGAAACACTGACAGGTGTTGGTTATGTAACTTTGCACGTGCAGTACTCCTGGGCTACAGCTTTAATAAAACTCTGCACTGCAGTAGACAAAAAGGTGATTTGAGACACAAATATGTAGCATATTATTACCTTGTAAACTGTACCAAAAGCTCCGGATCCCAGCACTTTGATTTTCTTAAATTCAGGTTCCTTCAAGATTCGCAGCAGAGCCTGGTTTGGAGCCTCTCCACTTGGAGTCAGAGGTTCAACCAACTGGAAAAGAAGGACTGAATTTCTTAGAAACTGCTGCGCAAACAGCATTAGTGAATCTTTTAAAATGCATTGTAGTAGATCAATATTCAAAACAGATTATAAAAATAAAAATCAAATACTGTAAATATAATTTGAAACTGATGCCTGCACTTTCCCTTTCAAGTAAAAATGTATCTCTGCATAAAGCAGGCTTGTATCTCTTTTAATTAACACCAACATCGAAAATACAACATTTTGATGTCTTGATGCTTATCTACATGTGTGGTGACTCAGTCCTCTAATCTTACCTCTCTCTCTTGGAGAAGTCTGCGCATGGTTCTCTTCCTCTTGATGTGGCGACGGCGTAGCAACACAAACACAGACAAGGCTGCAATAAGAACAGCCAGCAGCCCACCAACTACACCAGCCGCAATCATGGAAAGACCAGAGGGGCTGAAAGACAGGTGAGAGCTAATTTAAGAATGCAGATAGAAAACAGAGCACATTTACAAATTCAATAAAAAAGGAGAGATGAGATTAGAATTTCTAACACGTCAGTACCTTTTACTCTGGCAGCCTTGGAGACCAGGCCCCATGCACCTGTAAATAAATCAATGCAAAGAATCTGATGTTACCATACCATCACTTTGATTTCACACTGCAAATTCACAATCATCAGTTTTTTTCCTCTATGAAGCTCTGAACCACTTCCCTTCTTACTAATCAGTATACCACCCAGCCACTGCAATGGCTGAATGTTAAAAGTCTACCAAGGTGAACATTACATCTGCGTTCATTCAAAGTTATATTTTGTTCTGTTCTATAATGCATTGTAGACTTCTATCATATCATCAATCAATAATATAATACATTTTCAGACAATTAAAATAACAAGAAAAATCTAATGGACTAAAATAGCTAACAATGATATGTGATAACAGTACTGATAAAAACTGATAAGATATGTTGGATAAAATTGTGTGCTAGAGTTGATAAAAAGCTTCTTTTTTAAAGATAAGCTTTAAGGTGTCATTTGCATGCATTCTGCAATTGTCAGATATTTCGGTGGGAAAAATGCAAAAATGTCTGTTATTTTCCTTTAATTTTACTGATTTCAACATTAGTCTCAGCAAAAACTGCCTCGTGTTGAAAGCCAACCTCTCGATCCCTAACCAGAACCACAGCTGACCATTCTGGCTTGGATGAAGTTACTGCATCAACATCACAAACAGACAAATGTTTTGCCAGTTCTCAGGTCAGCGGAACAATGCTTTTACCCTTGAGTGCAGTTTTTGTGGCATAGCCTGCACACTTTCATCTCATCTGCGTATTTCCACACCAGCATGTCGTCCTCCCCTGGCACGCCTTGGGGACATCGGGAAACACAGAACAGGCCGTCTTGGAAGTTGGCACACTTAGTACAGTTTCCAGAACCCTTAATAAAAAATAAAATACTCATGTTTACAACTCTCTTGAAAGGAGTGGTAAATACTATGTAAACTGCCCTGTCTCATAGTAATAATTTCTTAAAGCAAGCCGTGCCGATCTTCCTCATTAAGATGTAAATGTTTGGCAATGAAAACCCACCCAGATATGTTAGGTGGTTTGGTTTAGGCCGGCACAACTCTGTCCATTGAGAGACGTATTGCAATCAAATGCTGCAGTGTAATACTTTCTTTCAAATAATCTGCTCTCTTGTCAATAAAGATAACATGCATTCCCAGAACAACCCCAAAAAGAGGCTTTAACTTGTTGTTTTCAGTCAAAGATGTGATGAGCACATAAAAAAAGTACAGTGCGCCAACTAGATCACACAGCCACACCCATCATCCCAAACACAACATGTCTTGTGGCTGCACTGCACTATGGTCTAATAAGGCTGCTGTTGATGGAGAAGTTGGTAGCGCTGACACTTCTGCAATAGATTTACTGGGTAATTGCTCATTTGTGTTGTTCTTTAATTTTGAGACGGACACAAAAACATGACAATTATTGCTTATTTTAAATTCATAAATACGGTTCACACAGCTGTTCTACAGTAGTTCGAATGTGTTTATTTTTACAATGTTTGTAATAATAGTTGTGGTACACATACAGGCGCACTGCAGGTTGCGGTTCCATTCAAGTGTTGACACTCGGGGTGACACTCTACGCAGGTTTTATTGACGACGGCCTCTCGCGGCTCTCTGCAAAAACAGTAACAAAAGCTGACAGACTCTCACCGCTGGTGCGCCTCATTTCAAACCATTACATGTGAAGTAAAATTCATGATCTCTTTTTTTCAGAGCACAAGTTAAATTGTAAGCATGTTGAGATTCAATGTTTGACAGAGATCTGCAAAGATAAACCAATGTGAGTGATTGTGCCATTTCAGCTTCAATGTTTTACGTATATCTACTGAAGGTTTAACTTCAAAATTCCTTGGATCATATTTGGTCTATGAATTTTAATAACAAATCCCCAATGTCTTGTCTGGAAATGCTTGTGGTATGAAAATAGACTTTGTAGAGCACACAGATCTGATGTTCAGACCATTTGCTTGTCTAAAATAAGGAACGCTTTTCAGATCTTAAAAAGGCATTAAAACCCGGAAACCTCCCTTACCCCTCCAGGATATTGCACGAGTCAACACAGCTCCCATCACGACTGTGGTCACGGCAGGCAAAACACATGTCTGGGCCAGGGCCCCAGCAGCTGTCCGTGGCACACTTCCTGTCACAAGTGTTGTTTTGCAGGGCTAAAAACAAATATACAATCTCAAGAAGAGATCTTTCCCACATAATCATATAATTCTGAAATTAGACTTAAATAATTCTAAATCTGGCTTGTGTGTTGCGTAATCAGTAAGTTACATAACAAAACAACAAAAAGCATCTGGCTGAATTTGTTGTGGAAAGCCAAATTCAATTTACCACATGTGGCAGCATCAGCATTTCCCTCTATGGTAGCAGTTTGGCTTTCTGATTTGAAGAGCCCTTTCCAGTGGCTTTTGTTTGAGTAGCACAGGTTCTGGTTGTTAATGATGACCACGTCTCCATCGCTGATTTCTTTGAGTGAGCGAAGACCCAAGTAGTTGATATTAAGATGAGCCATCATCACGCTGCGGCTACCACTACCAAAGAGAAAAAAGGTAGCACAGAAAGAGACAAAGAAAAAAAAGAAAGATTTTATGACAGCATTGAATAATACTCAACTCTTAAAAAACAAATTAATTTCTTGAGATCCAGAAGTTCTATCTATGGGGGGTCTTTACAAGGAACATACCGCTTAGTTCGTCCTCGGACGATCTCCAGATTCTCAAAAGGACTGAGTGAGCTCATGCTCGCTGGCCATGTTTGAATCAACAAGTATCCTAAAGCAACAAATGGATTGTGAATGGTGAACCTCTTTAATGTGCATCAAGTCTGTCATGCATTACTCAGATCTTATGCAGTCTTACCAGTAATTTCCTTAACTGTCTTAAAAACATCAAGCTGGGCAGGCTCCATCTTTGGTGTCTTGGTATATTCATCACTACGAATAACAGAGAATGTACATGTTAGCTGCCACTGGTAAAAGGTACATGGTAATGTATAGCATTTGATATGGTTGATAACCACAGGCATGAAGCTGTAATGCTGTTAATGTCCATCACTTACCCATAAATTGATGTCTTGATGATAGCAATGTTACCATTGATTTTTGTGCAGTTTTTAAAGGAATCAATGTTGGTGGCATTGATAGACAATGTGTTAGTCAGGTTTCCTATTCCAAGTCCATTGCACACTGTGAATAATATGAAAACAAAATCAGTACAGAAACTGGTTTAAAGCTTTTGACTGTACTCTAATTTAGGTAATTTTGGTATTAAGCTAAACCAATTGGCATTTTAAAATCTACTATACCATGATGTTAAGTACAGTACACTAATTATTATTAGCTAAATGTAAAACAGCACAGTGATAGCTTAGCCACCTACCTTTTGGGCAGAGTCCATCACACTTGGCGCACTTCCTGATTTCTCCCTCGTCCACCTCATATGTGTTAACACTGCACGTCCGCACACAAGCTCCATGATCAGTTACAACATAGTTATCTGGAATTATTCCAAAATATAAACGTTTGCTTCATGAAATGTAATAGTCAACATTTACAGGTTGAATAACGTCACAAACCTATCTGAATGTGCCTTGATAACCTGTATGAGTCATACTTTCAGTATGACTATAGGTAGTTATTAATGCTGCAGGCCTTCAGTATAGAGTAACACTGGCACAGACCTGTGTAAGTTAAACTGAGAAAGAACAGTTGTGGCATTAACACGCCCTGAAACTCAATCATTTTCTTTTTGTGTTTCTACAGTTTATCATTAAACTTAAGACAAACTGTAACCACTGAATGTGTAACAACCCTTTAGGACAACCTGGGCACTTGTTATGTTTGTCTAGTTTTACTTTATTTATCTGTCAAGACAACAGCTAAGTAACAATCTTGGCTAAAAATAAAAATGAATTGAGAATAAGTTTATCCATTCTTACGTGGGCATCTCTCTACACAGGTGGCCCCGAAGTTGTACTTCCCAAGTGGGTTGGGTACCAGCTGGTGCAGGTTGGGGTCATAACGCATAAGGCCCGGGCAGGAGTCCTTACACACCCCATTGTCCTGGAAGTCCCGACAGGCCTGCAGCACAAACAACAGTCATCCAGTACACTGGGACCATAACAGAGCCCCACACACTAATGACAACACTGCATTCCTCTACAGCCTCAACTTAATCCTCAGAGCTGGTCAGAGAGGGAAAGCAGACGCCAATGCTCGAGGCACTGCCAAATAAAAACATTTAATCAGCAGTTATGGATCTAATTGGAACTGAAACCAATAACAATACTTCTGATCATAAAAACAGATGCTGCTAAGTGAGGGCTTTGTTTTGTTGAAGACTTCTGATCCAGATTTATTGCAAACAATTTTTTTGTTTAAGCTTGTCTTCTCCCCAGCTCTTGTACCATATCATTACTCATGCCCCCTATGTGAAGTTGTCTCTTTCTCTCACCAGACAGTCAGTGGGCCGTGGTCCTGTGCAGCCCGCAGCACAATGCTCATTACAACAGTCACTGGGTGAAGGCCCTTTGCATCTCTTTGAGCATTGCTGTGCACAGTTCAGCTTTGTTACTGGAAAAGGTACAGGACAAAGTAATTGGAGGCCATATAAAACCTGTACATCATATCATATTGCATGTTCAAATGATGGCAAAAACAATGAAGCATGTTTGCAAATTAGTTTCACCTTGCTGTTGTTGGTATGCAGTGAAAATGTTAAGCAAGGATAAATTATATGAAAACAAGGAGACTAATTGTTTCTTACAATTCGCAAAAAGCTACTACATATCGTGAAAGACACTGACAGATTTGTGCTAGTTGAAAGAAAATATAAGTACTAAACTACACTTTTAAAAATAAACTTATGATTGTGGTGCCTTTAATATTCAATTCAAAGTTCAATATTTTCAATAAATGCTGGAAATGATTTCCTTTCATCTGTTTTAAATTCAACAAGCAATTTGTACTTTCAGAATACTGAAAGCAGCAGAAGTGCAGGACTGAGTACATAATAGTATGTGTTTATGTAATAACGTTATCGCGATATTTAATGTTATGACATATAGCATATATTCCTCATATTGTGCAGCTCAGTTTTAGATTATTCTTTTTCCAAAATAAAATTAAATCACAAGATTAAAACTCACAGGTCTGACAGTTTTGAGGACCAGGTGCCCAGCATGAGCCATTGAAGCAGCTCGGGTCGCAGCTTTTACCTGTAAAAGTAGACCACAAGAAATAAACATGGTAAAATGTTTACTTCACACCTTTGAAGTTCTTTAACGACACAAGAACCAATCAGTTTAATGAAATTCTGTGCACTCTCTTCTGCTGTGAAATGATTTTACTTACAACGTGGATGGCTAATGGCCGATGGGAGCACCATTTTGGGTTTGATATCAGTGTTGATAATATCATACCACTGTATTGTTTCCACATTGCATGGCTGGTTGGTCCCAAACTTTACACCTCCTTTAAGAATTTCTGCAAAAGAAAACTGGCATGTGAATTTCATAAAATGACAACTAATTTTACAACACATTTTATAGTTTTATAATAATACTAGATTTTATGAGAAATTCAGGTCACAGAGAAGTCAAGAACTGGAGAGGTGGACTGACCTGTCAGGTTGGTTAGAAGAAGCTCATTGGTGCCCTGACCTGTAGCTTTGTCATAATTAGCCAGCACTGCGAGGCCAAACATTCCCTCATAGAGCAAATGACCTCGAATGATGCGCAGGTTCTGCAGAGGAATCCTGGATGCTGTGTTGAGGGCGATTAGCACATAGCCGCCCACTTCTTCAATAGACTGTGGAAGAAAAAAACAAGAAACCTTGGTTGTTTACTGAAGTAGGTAATGTGCAAAGTAAAACAAAAAATATAGCACAGTAACTGAACCTATGTGAATGCTATTTCCTGTATTTATTAACATTTATGGATGGAGAAAATGGTTGTCTATGATAACGGTGGTATAACAAAATCATATGAAATGCATGTCAAATACTGTATTATTAATGTACCAGCTCTACTTGAAATCTAAATATTTAGTTTCATTGATGAGACGGCATTAACTTTAATCTTAAACCTACTGTCAAATTTATGATCAGCTGGTGCAACAAGCTGCTGAGACATAATGACAAAGCTTCTCTCATCTGGATTATGACAGCTCGACAGTAAGCAGACACTATTTAGATAGATTTTATTGAACTAAAAATGAAAAAGTGAGGAGGACAAAAATAGGATTTTGAGATGAGGAGGGAGTCATGCCCCCCTGCTCTCCATTGGAACTACTGCATGATTTCTGCTGACCGTATGCTATTCTGTGTTTGTGTGTGGTCCCTTGTCACATCTGCCCAGTGTTCACAACCGCATCATAAACACACTGAATCATCTGTCACTACGGACTCACTCTCCGCATATTTTGATTATCTGTACTGAAGCTAGAACAGCAGCAAAGAGCCTGCAAAGATCCAGGATAAAATGTCTGGCAAACTGGATTCAGACCACCAAAGAGATGATAGGAAACTTCTCCCATCTGTTATGTGCATGTTTAGCCTCCACTGCTAACAGTACAGTCTTTACCGTGAGGAAGGACAGGTCACGGTGCTCCTCCATGTAGGTGACCTCCAGGTTCTCCAGGACCACAGTACAGTTGCTGTATGTCTTCACCATGTTCAGGTAGTGGTCATCTTTGGAACCCAGAAGGTTTAGACGGTTGCTGATGCCTTGGCAAACTGCAGGGAAGACAAAAAAACAAAATAACAATTTGTTATATTTATTAAAGTGTTACTTGAAACACAAGATGCAAAACTGGTTGTAAATCATCTACAATGTCACAAAACATTTATTTGAGGCCCACAGTGTCAGAAACATTCACTGATTATGTGACATCCTGGCTTGATTCATGACTGTCTGTGTGTGTCTCTGTTTGTGAATTTAGTCTGCACAGACATAAACCAGCCAAATTTCATGTGAAAATAACCGTTCTGGGTTACATCTACAATAGGAATCAAAACCCAGTTCTGGCTCATGAGTCAAAATTTAAGCTGGCTATATTTATACTGGCGAAGGCCTGAATCTTTCCACTGCTATGCAGGCTAGTTAAAACAACCACTGCTAGCAGCATCTCAAGGCTCATTGTGTCACTTAAGAGAAAAGAGTTGGTGCGTCACAGATTCCATGAGATTTGTAAGTGCGTTTAATGAGGGAGCTGTAACTTTCTAAATCTCATAATTGATAATGTTCTTCACTTCAATTCCAATGCAGCCAAGTTCAAGCAGATCTGATTTTAGGGCAAGTTCTTTACATGACTAAATAACAACTTAGGGCTTACATCAAATGATGATCCATGCACATTCTCAAGTTTTTAGTGCCCATGCCAACAACGCCAATGATAGAGAGATTACTAGAGAGGGACTACAACTGCGAGCTGATAATGCAGCCTATCTGGCCTTATGCAATACAGTGTTTGGATAAGGAAGGCAGTCATACTGATAAGTGCAAAAGACACAAGAGGCGTTGTTTTCTAAGTGTAGTTTTTAAAAGAAAGAATGCGTGCTTTAAAAGAGCAGGTCGTCTTCCTCTGTTCAGTCGTCCATTGAGCTGGTCAGACAGGTTCTGACTGGCACTGAGGAGTCAGCTCTCTAACGCACAGGCACACACACACACACACACACACACACACACACACACACACACACACACACACACACACACACACACACACATAATAGGCATATAATTGTTTCAGTCTCAATTTATGGGTTAACTTGAGCAATAGGTTGAGAAAACCAAAAGATTATTCCTCCTGTTTATTAGAAATGAGGGTGCTGCTGGTGTAATGTATCTTGGGTCACATTCCACAACATGTCTGCTCTTGAAAGCAAAGAAAGCCAAATCATGCGCTACAAATTCTGAAACAAACCTCACCTCACAACATTGTACATAACAGTTGACTTAATTGCACTGCGGCATTTCTGATTTGCCAAATTCAAGATATAGACAACATAATCTTCCAGCTCAGTCACACAAGTATCTGAAGCCAATATCTTATACATTTTCCCTTCCACAGTGCCTTTTACTCATGTTGTTTTGATTCACACCAACATACAGCAATGGTGCACTGAATCAGTGAGAATTAGGCACAAACAGCTGTCACCCGCCCTCCCACTTCTTCCTCCTCATTAATTTGTCCCTGAGGGACCTCACTGACATGAACCCTGCAGTCCAGCAGCCTTAACGCCCAGGCAACAGAGGCAGAGTAGCAAAGGCAAGCGGAGTGTTTTAATTAGAGGAGCCATGTGAGATGTAATTAGCCCCCTAATTATTACTCAGACGGATAAACCAAACTGTAATAAACAAAAAGGTTGTCATGAGTGTGCAGCTGTGAATATTAATCAACCTGATTTGGCCATCCTGAATGACAGTTTGCTAATAGGGTATGCTGCTGATTATGGTTAATTAGTGTATTGTATTACCATATACAGTACATATATGGATATCTCCCTGCCTGCTTCCTGTCTGAATGTTTTGTTCAGTTAATATTTATGATGAGCAATAAAGGCTGCGTCAGGCAGGTGACTAAAAGTTCAACAAACTTCTTTCACTAAAGGTTCAGACTTGTGTTGTGCACAAGGAAGAAAAAAATCTGTTGATTGCTCAAGCAAGCAGCAGCAGTACAGGCACAGTACAACAACATTCTCCTCTGTCCACTTGTTGATTTCATAACTTACTTGCAGGTGGTAAATTAGTTGATGTCACACAATCACAAACTGACTTCATCACCAGGCTGCAACCCATGAGAATTAAACAAACTCCAGCTGTAGCTACATTAAAAATATTAATAAAAGATGATGTCATAGTTCTACCTAGACTTTTATTTCCTTGTAACAACACAGCCTGCTACAAATCAACTCTTGTATACAACCTCTGAATTAGATGTGTCATAAAAGGTTGCACAACTTGCAAACCACCTTTCTGCAAGTAGAGACAGACTACAGCTTGTGTGTTAAAAATATCAGGTTGAAAATTAAGAACCCTGTTTTTCCATAACACCTGATTCAATTTGACTCAACAAATTCCCTAGGAACACAGCTTATTGTCTGCAATCTGCTTAAATGTAAGGGTGAGGCCTGCAGTGGCGTAACCGATACGGTGACAAAGACTAATTAGCAATTGCTTAACTTACTCCAGCTGAATTGTCGTCACAAATGTTCAGGAGGTTACACTACAAGGAAGAAGTGGCGGGTCTGGTATATCTCTGCTTTAGTGCTGTATGCATGTGTATGTGTGGGTGTGTGGGTGTGTGTACAAGCATGTGTGCAAGACTGTGAGGAGTACATAATATTCCCTGGATTGTGCTGCGTTGATCAGCACCCAGCCAGAGCCAGACAAAAGACTTGATAAACCCAATCATTAGTCATCTAAGCTTGTTGAAATGTGCGGTTGCATATCAATCTTTTGATGTTTACTTAGGGACTAGTGTTGGAAGTCAAGGGTGTGTGGGTAGATATTTGTTTCTTGAGGCTAAAGGATCTGTGCGACTACAAAAAAAGTGACTGGCTCAGCTAATTATATGAGATTACTAGCTCATTCTGCAAGTCCACATTTAAATAACACACTGAAATTAGGAATTCACATGCTACTGTTGTACAGAGATGATGTAGAGAATGAAGAGCTGGAAATTGAAGAGTAATTACTCAAAACTTTCCACATGCTTAAAAGTTTGTTGTCTCGTGACACAATTTAAACTTGTTCAACATTTCGGTAATTCTTATTTTTCTTATTGCTTTCTTCCAGAGAGTTAGATGAGAAGATCGGTACTACTTTCATGTCTGTACGGTAAATGTGAAGCTACTGCAAGCAGGTGATTAACTTAGCTTAGCACAAGGGCAGAAAACCCAGGGAAACAACAAGCCTGCCTCTGTCCGGTATGTTATCCCCCGGAAAACAGTGAATTACAGTTATTACCACACTAATCTGAATGTCTCAACAGAAATCGAGACTCATCAGACCAGGCAACATTTTTCCAGTCTTCAACTGTCCAAATTTGGTGAGCTCTTGCAAATTGTAGCCTCTTTTTCCTATTTGTAGTGGAGATGAGTGGTACCCGGTGGGGTCTTCTGCTGTTGTAGCCCATCTGCCTCAAGGTTGTGCGTGTTGTGGCTTCACAAATGCTTTGCTGCATACCTCGGTTGTAACGAGTGGTTATTTCAGTCAAAGTTGATCTTCTATCAGCTTGAATCAGTCGGCCCATTCTCCTCTGACCTCTAGCATCAACAAGACATTTTTGCCCACAGGATTGCCGCATACTGGATGTTTTTCCCTTTCACACCATTCTTTGTAAACCCTAGAAATGGTTGTGCGTGAAAGTCCCAGTAACTGAGCAGATTGTGAAATACTCCGACTGGCCCGTCTGGCACCAACAACCATGCCACGCTCAAAATTGCTTAAATCACCTTTCTTTCCCATTCTGACATTCAGTTTGGAGTTCAGGAGATTGTCTTGACCAAGACCACACCTCTAAATGCATTGAAGCAACTGCCATGTGATTGGTTGATTAGATAATTGCATTAATGAGAAATTGAACAGGTGTTCCTAATAATCCTTTAGGTGAGTGTATTTTTTCATCCAACTCTCTGCAAGAAAGTGAATAAGCATATTTCTCATATGTCAAACTTCTCCATTAGAAGCTTTCCAAAGGTGGCATTTACTGAAGGGCTATTATATTGCATATAGGCTACAGGTGTTTAAGTTATTGTGTCCATGTCTTTATTAACTTTAAAACATTAAAAACGTGAAGATGTAAACCTTTTCTTTCAAATTTAAAGCTAAAAAACATATTTGACAGAGAAAAGAAACAAGTGGAGCAGAGTATAAAACCTAAGTCACGGCAGACAAAAGTTCTAGTAAATATTTGAAACACATTAACTAAACATGGTAAGATACAATCTACAATGTTATGTACCAAAACCAACCAAAAGAAAAAAAGCCTGCCATAAATTTACATTTTGAGGTCTCATCTACATGTTTTGATGAAACATTGTATTTGTCTGGCCATGACAGGAAATACTGAATGTCCACAAACGCAAACCAAACTTCTCAGGGACACGCTGAAAACTTCTCTAACCCATCTAATGGTTTCCTTTGGTACAATGAGCCATCTACTATACACGTAAATCATCATGCTTTATACCTTTCTACAGACAACAGAAATGGCCCTGCCGCGTTCTCTTCCTCTCATTCACTATCTTCAATTTAATTATGCTGTGTCCAGAGTCTGATAATTACATTATCTGAAAACGTATACATGATAAAAGGGAAGTAACGATGCTAACTGACATGACTTGTTTATTTGTCTCTCCAAGTCAACGGCATTACGCCAAAGTATCTTATGTAACTCAATCAGCAGTGTTCCTCCGCTGATAACAAATCAATGCCAAGATTAATTCTCCTATTTAGAGGTGAATTATTGTTAATCCTCTCATATGTCTCTGCACGTATGGTAAGAGGATGTTACACATTCTGCTTTTTTTCACATTTCAAGACCTCCAGATTACAGGGAAATATACATATCTCAAAGCCTACTATCAGTGAATGAGGGGGTGTTGTTGTTGTCCACGTTGTTGATTCTTTCTTGTTTTTAGTTAATGTTCCTCATCTTATATCTTCTGGCTAAGAGTCAGGAGGAGATGATGGATCAAATATCATAATTAATAGGTCAAACCAGTAGCACAAGTCATTATGTAGAGTCTTTGGTGTTGTGTACTATATTCCTATAAACGTACTTTTTTAAGTCCTGATATCCTGCTCTCTGTACAGGCGGAAACACAATCTTCCTTTGCGTGGGAGATGCATCAATCCCTTAGAGAAAACATCTTGGGGCCTCAGAAAAAGACAAAAAGGGGCCAGTAAGGACAAGAGGATCCCCCACACACACACACACTTTCCCTCCCTATCCCCAGTGAATGCAGCAACACAAGTCCCTTTGACATCACAGGAAGCTGATCTTTGAACAGGGTCAGTTCCAGGCGGCTACCCTGTGATGCTGAACCAGATGGTAGCTGATTGATGTCTCCAGAGTAGAAGGACAATCTGAATCTAAAGAAAGAGAACTGATGAATAGTAAAACCAACAGAGAGAAACTGAGAAAAAAAGGAGAGGTTTGTGGTTTAGCTAAACGAGATATAGATGTGGGACACAGCAGCCGGCTGTGGGTCAAACTGTGTAAAGGGCGTGTTAAAGCTTCACACTTGATGTATGAACGTGGCTGACCTTTCCCTGAAGGCTAACAAAGGGGACAAAATACTGGAGTGCCTAGCTGTAGAACACAAGCAAATGATCGTCCTCTAAACAGCTCATGCTCACTGGCCCTGCCTGACTTTGAGCTCAGTCAGTGAAGTTGGGTCTGTTAAGAGCTCAGCAAAGTGACCAAATAAAGACCAAAAAGGCTCATGTTTACTCTCTGCTTCTGTCAGTGAGACACTCCAGATCCCTGTGGCTGGGCCCATCATATGTTTACTCTCCACCTCAGTGAGAGGAAACCGTGGATTTAGGTTCAGCACAAACACAGGAATAAAGTATGTATACTCATACTCCTGCATACAGCATTTCTAAGACTTAAAAGCATATAAAGTAGTCCAGTATAATGCATCAATTGAAAAGCCAGAATCAAGACCTTTAGAGCAATTGCCTTCTTAAATTATTGGGTTTAAATGACTATAGAGCATTTAAATATAATATAATATAATATAATATAATATAATATAATATAATATAATATAATATAATATAAAGTCTACATTGGGTAAAGGTTCATGGTAATATATCAATGCTGTGATTTTTTCAAAGTTGTGAGCCTGACAAACTAAATTGCTTTCACCTCCATTGTATTGGGGTGGAGACAGAAATCTCAAGAGACAAATATATCAAAAGATGGGCAAAAAAAGCAAACCTACATACAACCAGAGGTAAATCAGAAAAAAGAGATTTCATTGCATTCATGCTGGCTATCATGTGAGCTACTGTTGTGAATAATCCACACAATGCACATTTATCTCAATAGTCAATGATACATTCTTTATCCAATAGTGATTTCCAAGACTGAAGAGATAAATAAACCACAAATCAAGATACATTGAAAAAGGCAAAAATGACTGGGCACTAACTTGATTTATTTGGGAGTTAGTTAAATACAGCTGCACTCCTATTACTCTTCAGCTGTGACCAATATATGAGGTGCCCAACATGATAGCCCAAATAATTAATTAATAAATAAATAAATAAATAAATAAATAAATAAATAGATAGATAGATAGATAGATAGATAGATAGATAGATAGATAGATAGATAGATAGATAGATAGATAGATAGATAGATAGATAGATAGATAGATAGATAGATAGATAGATAGAATGAAATGATGGTGTTAAAGCAGCAAAATCAGTCACACAGCACAGATTATAAATATAAATCAATACTAGGATACAATACATACATACATACATGATGATAATAATAATAATAATAATAATAATAATAATAATAATAATAATAATATGAATAGATACAGGATGGGAGTACAAAAATGTGCCATAATCAAAAATGTGCCATAATCAAGCAATACATATCATTAGTCAGACAATACCCGCATGCCCTGTTGAAAAGTCCATTGGTCCTTTAAAAGGCACCAAACAATTACAGTCCTGTTACCCAAAACTCACACAACCTCTGTTAGCCCCAGTCCTATTTAAATTCCAATAATGCACCCACCATTCTCCTGAAATGTTCCAACATTCAACCCACTTCCTCTTGAACATCCACACATTCTCCCTATTGAAACCCATGCTAGCCAAGACAACCCCCCACCTCCCCTCTTTTTTCCTCTTTCTCCTTCCCTGTTAAAACCATACTCCTCTTCAATCCCACAGGAAGCACTGGAGGAAGACTGGAGAGGGAGTGGGCGGTGAGCGCACTGCTGCTAACTCATTGCTAAATGCCCCCCCACCCCCTCCAACTGTCACTAAGCCATGCCTGGAAAAGAAGAGTGGAGGAAGAGAGAAAGAAAAACAACAACCACAAGCGAAGAAACCCACATATTTCACACATCATTCCAGCAGGAGAAAGCAGCTGTGATTCGGGAATCCCCTGTTGGTTTAAGCATTCCCAGTGCAGAGCAGCAGCCCCATATTGAAGCATATCGACAGAGAGGACAGATAACTCTCACTCTCTGGACTGCTCACTTCATCTAAACAAAAGGAGATAGAGACTCCTTGAGGCAGCCTTTCTGCTTAAGGGTTTCTTATTTTTAGCTCAATTGCTGACAGATTCATTTCAGTGTAGGTCCAACCGCTGCTTTGCAGTGTTGCCTGCCAACAACTCTGTTTCTGCCTTAGTCATGTCTCAACTGCCCCGCTGGAGTCTTCACATAGAGACCCCATAAAAGGAATATTCTACAAAAGCCCTGGGGTTTGCATTAGTAAGCTTTACTCTGTTGCTCAGCCCTTACTCACCATTTCAACCTCTGGTTTTTACATCAGCAGGCCCTTAAATCCACTGATGAGTAGTTTCTTCCTCATCCACACTGGCAAAGGGCAAAGTCAGGGACAAACGGAGCTTGGGGAATTTTTATGGACAGCAGAGGAGCTCTCATCATTTTTAACACTATGAAAGAGTATTTTGTTACATGTTGCGTTGTACTCACCAAAAGCATGACCAATTTAATTTGCCCAGGAAAGCTTGTAGGAATTTAGCTACGTCTTCCTGATGACACATCAAACTGAAATGTTTGAAATGCAAAGGGTTGCCGCTGCCAAGTACTTGGGGCCCCACAATGCTCTGTTATAATCTTCAGAGTATTTTCAAAACAATTCTATCGACACTGAAATAGTGTGAACTGCAGCGACTGACAGAAAATGGTCCTAGTTTTTGATCAAACACCTCTCCCACAAGCCTACGGCTCAGATTTCATCCATTGTTAACTTGCGGGTCCTCATCCTGTTCATGACAAAAAAAAGCACAGCACACATGGTTAACAAAGCTCCAAAACAATGCTTTAGCTTGTTTAAGATGATTATGACTGAGGAGGGCGGTTGTTTCAAGGCCGCCCCCTCACTACAGAGACACAGAGGGGCTTTTGCACAACCTACAGTAAGGCCTGGCTGCTTTGCATCAGTCATCAAAGGCATCAGGCTTGGCAGGCTAGACCTTTTTCTCACTATCAGCTACATTGCTGTAGGACCCTGGCCAATTGGTGTATGAGGAAAAACATTTATCCAACGTTATCCAATGTCCAACCAAGAGAAAAATGAGGAACTTTGTCCAGTTAGTAGTTAAATAGTAGACAAAAAGTACTACCAGCTTTAATGCAATAACTACCTTTATATTGGGGTGAAATATGTGGGTTTAAATTACACCATACAACTATTACAAACATGTTGAGACAGAAAGTTCTTCTTCACCTTGGAAATAGTAGTAGCAAGTTCAACTACAAATCCTGGATCTCCTTTTGGATGTTTTTCAATCAACCAACAGATGCCAAGCATTTATAACCAAGAATAAATCTTGGACACTTCAGATGACTTTCTCTGAAGCATTAAACATCAGCGCTTAAAAAAGTACACAAAATGCTGACCTACCAAGCCAGAAGAAAGAAAGAAGAAAAGGAAAAAACAATTTTCCCCTGCCAGTCTAACATGCATATTTCAAATGCTCTCTGCTTGACTGTTTATGAAATCAAGTTCCATGGATTGTTTACTGTACATGTCCTTTGACCCAAAAACCCAATCAGATCTTGAGTATTTTTAATCTTTTGGAAATTGTATGGGGGCCTGATTATTGAAATAATACCAGGATAAAAACTAAACAAGTGCATTCATATTAAAAAAAAATCTCAGATTGCCTTCTAATCAGCTCAGGAAGAGGTTGTCAATGCGGTGGATATACTGCAGGTCCAGAAGGCTAATCCTTACTGCTTGGCACTAGTCCAACTATGCACTCCAGGGTATTTCTACCAGGGAAACCATTCTTTACCTAGCTACAAAGCTATCAAGCTGAAGTGGTTTGTTGTGAAAATGAAAGGAGAGTAGCAGATAATAATCATTTATCAATGATGCTTTAAGTGTGATGGGGCTGTAATATGATGCAATGCATGGGAAAAATCTTATAATATATGGCCTTAAGTAATGATTCAGTGGGCAATAAGGCAATAAAAGGGTCAGTTCCACCTTTTTTTAAGTAGGGAAACATTGCAGGTGAAGCAAGCAGAATTCCTTCTCTTTACAAGCCTCTGGCTTTAATTATGAAAACATGGTAATGAAGATGTTCAGCTCAAAGTCCCACCAGGAAATTAAATCTGAGCTCAGCGAAGCCTGTGTGTAGTTGAAACTTACTAGGCAATTAGAAAAGGTACTACAGGAAGCATGTTGCGTTTAAAGCGCATTATGTTTTAGTGCTCCGAGAGTTAAACAACCACAGATCAACGCTGTAGCTGAGCCTTGCCACTGCTACACTATTATGAACAATGGTGTGATCTTGTCTATAAATAACTTGGTAGAAATAAGTTTTACAATGCTGATAAAGTCCCTGAGAGGTGATGTTGGCTTGTAAAATACTGGAACCATGGCGAGAGAAGGGCTGACATCTTCTTTTCCTTTTCTAACACACCCCGCCACAATACATTGCCAGCAGCCCTATCACCATTGTTGTCGTAATTCCGACAGCTATGTCATGAGGATTTGCTTGCCAGAATTATACTACACTGATCTATGAGAAGATAACTTGTTGTGTCCTTTTTGTTGACAAGTTCTTTAAGAGACAAACCTTTGGCATGTAGAAAATATCTAATAAAGCTTTTATAGAGCACTTTTTTTTAGCCACACTGCGGCATGGCTCTAGAGATAGCAATATCCGTCAGCTGGTTGGTTGGTCCACCACTTTAGTATAGATCAAGATATTTAATATGTCAACAACTATTTGATTAATTGCAACATAGAATTGCTGCAGATGAGATGAATCCTAATGATTTTGAACAAACGGTTTACTTTTACATTGAAATATTTCTATCTGGTTAGTTTGGAATTCAATTTCCCACAGACATTCATGGTTCCCAGGGGGTAAATCCTACCGACTTAAGTCATTCCCTGACTTTTTTTTTTACTAGTGCTACCATGAGGTGGTTTTGTGTTAAATGTCTCTACAACTATTGCATAGATTACCATGACAGATTACCAAACACATTAAGACATTAACATTCCCCTCAAGATGAATTGTGATCTTAATCTTTAAGTTTTCAATATATGCCATCATCAGTTCAAATTTGTCAAATACTTTAGTTTATGACCACATACTACAAAATTAACGACATTACAGCCTTATCTGTATTTTGTGTTTAGCGCTAATTAGCAAACGTCAGCTTGCTAGCATGCTAAAATAAGATGAACATGGTAAACATTATATCTGCTAGTCATTGAGAGCACTTTAGAATGTCAAAGTTAGCATCTAACTTCAAGAACTGCTATTCCTAAATGCAGCCTCACAGATCAGCTAGCAAGGCTGTAGAATTCTTTTTTAGTCTTGATACCACTTCAATAAGCTATTTTTCTCTACTGATATTTGTGTGTTGGATTAGATGCTAAATGGATTATTGTACCCTTGCAGCCTTCATAACTTTTAGCATACAGGGATGCCTTTCTCATTACTGTTGACACAGGGCTGTAAAGTCATGTCTACATGGCAAGTTAAGGTCAAGGAAGATAGATAAGCCTGTGTCAAAGAAGACAACAAAGTCCTTAATAAAGAACCCTTTGTCCAAAGACTTAGGGTTTCTGCTGGGAAGGAGACATTCATTCAAGTTTGGTTTACACATGAGCCACAGAGCTGGATGAGGGCTGATTTGTCTTATGCACTTTCCTTTTTTTCTTTGTGTATGTTTTTTCAGTCATGCATGTTGTCTCATTATCTTATTTGGTCACCCACCCACTATGTATATTGGCTAATTTTCAGCCATATTAACATTTTCTATAGGAGACACTCCTGTTAGGAAGCCTAAGGAAGCTTCCCACAATAGACACACTGTAAGTTGAGAATTCAAGCTTTTCACTCTACAACTTGTCAATACCAGGCCCATTCAAAGATGTGACAGGGGGTCTAGACTAGACGAAACCTGGAGGCAATACAGGTATCAGCTAACAAGTACATGTCTGTAGATGTTCTGTAAAGCAAGTTTCCTATTTCCTTATGCACATGCAGTCCAAATCAAATCAACAAGTTAACAAGCCATTCTTCTCTTAATGCTGGCATTCAAGTGTCCCTCAAAGCCACATAAAAAGTTATACCATCATTGAACTGGTTTGTATTTTTCTTGCCAAGGAAATAGTATATAGCAGAGTCCACAAACAATAAACAAGGCAAAATCCTTCTATTAAACTAGATATAACTTGCCACTACTATATTTTTAATACTGGAAAGTCACATACTGTACAGTAGGTCTTGATTGACACTCTACCACGATCTTGCAATAAAGCATGTAATGCCATAATAACATTGGCAAAGAAAATACTACTACTACATAAGTAGTCAAGCGATCTTACATTACATTGTACATTAAATGGCTATTACATTACACACACACATATACATATACATACACACATATATACATACATACATATATATATATATATATATATATATATATATATATATATATTGATGTGAAGATATTCACCCTTAACCCTGAGTGTAGTACCTACTCAGCCGCAGTAAATTTAAGGCAACTAAAACAATTTTACGTCAATGTCAGTCATGTGTGGAAAAGTTAAACATTTAAGCAAAAGACTAGACCGGAGCCGATTCAAACTAATGAAAAAAAGCCTAACCCTTCAGGTTAAAGCTGTTAAAGCTCATACATCCTTTTAATCAGGATGTGAGGAAAGAACCAGGAACCCACCCCCATCCCCCCCTATTCTTTAAACTGCAAAAATTATTACAAATTAAATATCCTGGATCTCCATCCCAATTGCTTTTGAAAAATGCAAGAATTAATTTACAAAAATTGGATAAATTTGCCATAATGTTCCACAAGGTCCAAGCCACTAACAGTGAGTCACAGCTTAAAATGCACCATTTAGGTTCCTAGGCTAATGACCCACACAGGAAGAGGCTAAATGTTATTAGGGAAGCACGTTTCAGAGATCAGCCACCACCCTACAACCAATGCTTTCTTCAGAAATATTCTGAGATGGCGATATTTTTGTGAAGCTATTGTTCCCTTCCCTGTAGGGGATTCTTCCTTTGGGCGATCACTGTTTAAAACATTGCTCTTCAGAATGACCCATAAGTCATTAGAGAAGATGCCACACCTACAGAAGGTCTATGGTATAATGCGGAGAAACTTTCAACTTCAATTTGAATGCCAAAGTGAAGCAACACCAACTAGAAAGAAAGTCCTTTTGGATGAGTGATTAAGGGAGGGAATGAATACAAAAGTCAAAGATCTCACCCTGTGCCTCTGATGGGTTTGTTTGTGTATCCTCAACTTTCCTGTTTTTCTCTCTTTTGTGGCAATTCTTCCATTAAACCGTGCACCACCCCTAACTATCTCTTTGACATTTCTTATTGCTTTGTCAAACACATGAAAAACAAGTAATTCATTAACAGCAGAAACCATTTGGTAAGAAATGTTTCAGTTGCTGCAACAGGTATAGAGTGTGTGCGTTGGCAAACATCTACCAACCAGCCAAACCAAAAGAGAACATTATTTTCACCCTTACATCGAGCTAAAACTAAGTCAAACATTTGTGTTAATTTACTATTTTTCTGCGGTTACGAGTCCACTGTGACCTAAAACTTGTTTACAGGTGTACATACTGATTTTCAGCTGTTTTATTTATACAAAAGTTTGTTGATTTCATTCTTTTTCCAATTTGACAGCTGGGACATCTTAAAAAACACAGATGATCTATCAATATATTGTACATTCCAAACTAAATGAGAATTAACAGTGAATCATGTTTTTCCAAAGATAAGGTCTTTTTTCCATCAACCGGGTGATCAAAACATTACAGCAAAACAATGAAATCATACTGAATATGAGCCCCTCACTTCTATATTTCTACTTCTATATTGATATCCTTTAGGAGATAGAAATACATAGAAAGGCTTATTAACTCATTTGGAGCTGTGGCCTCTTTTCCCTTTTAACACAACACTGCATCTAATGAGATGGGAAGATAGCAGAAGGCATTTTTTCCAACCTGATTTCCTGGGTCTCTTTCCACTGGAGACACCATGCACAGCCACTGGATCATGGAAAGGCCTTAAATGCAGCAGATCTCTTTGTTACCATGTACAAACAAAGGACGCAAATCAGTTCAATGAGTAACCACATTCACTCACTTATGCCATGCTATGTTCTCAGTGGATGTATACAAACTAAAGAATGGATTTTAGTAGCTGCAGTCACAACACAATAAACACTGGTTTATTTTGAATGAGAGGCCAAAAAAGAAGAGTTTTTAATAATTAAAATCAGTGATATAGAAGGAAGTATTTCTTAACTTATTAAATATTCATGGCAGATGTGGGAACAATACATGACAGTTTATTGTTTGTGGTTTGTTTAGACTGAAAAGCAGTAATATCAGACACATAATTACCAGAATTTTAGGGCTACACAATAGATTTATTGTATCTAGAGGTGTCTCTATGGTTAAAAGTAAGAAGAAGAACAAAAGATGCTTCACTTCTGTGTTTCCTCTGGATGATATAGCCTTGGGTGCATTTGCTGCACGGCACAGATCTCGGTTGCTCTACAAAAGTATCAGTGCTGCCAGATAACCTTCCCTCTACAGAGGCACTATTGTCCCAGAGTGAAACCAAAATCCTACACCTCACTAGCAGCTCTCTAAAATCTCTACCACTCAGACATGGTGCAATTTATCAAAGCTGGGAGGGAGGGCGGCGAGAAATGATCTTCCAGCTCCTACGGCCCACACCAAAAAGCAATATTTCGAACAATGGCTGCAGCAGATGGAAGTCTGGGAAGGTCATCAGAAGACCAGCAAGACGCTGCAGCAGCAGCAGTAGTAGCACATGGGCCACTCTGGACCATAAAACGCAGACTAGAGATTCTAGGATTACACAGGATCATAACATATATTTCACTACAGACATCCATCTAATCCCAGAGAGTGGGTTTTAATGAAAAGAAAAGACCTGGTTTTCTGAAAGTGATGGAAAAAAATAGATGACTGAGGAGCAAACCTGGCTTGTGAGATTCCCAACACAACACAGAAGGAAAAGCACTTACTCAGGATGCTGAAATGCACAGCAGGAGTGAAATTTTGTCATGATTCAGCTCCATTTTTGCAGGTGTGCAAGCACATTTAAATACAGAAATGATGTAGCTGGACTTCACACACATTATATATATATATATATATATATATATATATATATATATATATATATATATATATATATATATATATATATATATATATATATATATATATATATATATATATATATAACTAACTAGTTAACTAGCATGTTAAACATGCTAGTTAACGTTAGTAATTAAACCTAAACAGCTAATGTAGTCTAAACTGTCTGTAAGCTTCTCCTGTCAATACGGTGATTTGTCGACTATGCAACGGTAAGTCGCGTTGTTATGATGCAATCGTTAGCCTAGTTTTACAAAAACGCTACAGAGCCATAATGTGAGCTACATTTTATACATTGTCGTGTTTCGTTAGAAATAAACAATGGACAAATAGAGTCTTGAAACGCTTCAGATGTAAAGTTATTCACTGTCAATGTGGCGCCAAAATGAATGGCAGTCAATGGGATGCTAACTGCAGATGATGGCTTCGTAGCGTTAAAATGGCGCCATGGGAGCTACGCTTAGAGAGGAGAGGCTTACCCTCGGTTGGAACAAGTTACCTGCAGGATCTTTGCTAGGCTAAGCTAATGCTGGGGGCGTCAGACAGAGTTACAGCACACACGGAGATGAGAAGGGTATGTATTGACTTTTTAACTCTGGGGGTTACGATGAATAAGCTAAAGTCCCAATAAGTTGGTGTGTTCCTTTAAATATGAAAAAGCATATTGATATTTAAGCAGGTTTATCCGGGGGCCAAAGGAAGCTTGGGAGCATCGCATAAAGGATTAAGGATTTAGCCGTTGACATGCCCCTGAGATTAGTTTGATCTTTCACAGGTTAACTCAGGGCCCAGTTAGAGGGGGCTGTCAGGCAGGTTCCCATTATTATCGGTGTATGTACTTTGGCAGCTTGGAAAAGCAATCATTCTACATTAAAAAGGTAGAAGAAATATCCAAGTGTATGATAAAAAAAATTGTATCATCACCTCTTCAGTAAAACTCCAGCTAGAAACAGGAGTCCAATTCTGAGACCATTTAGCATTATTTACAACCTCTCTACAGATAATGACCGTTAATAAACTGAACATTCCAGTGTGTGGGACAAGAAGCTTTTCTATTTTTTAGCAAGTCTTGACGGACTCCCACAGAAACCATCATGCCCTGGCAGACTGTTGGTGAGCGAAGGACTGACAGGTGGGCTTCCTGTGGAACAGGCTGCTTGCTGTCAGGTGCATTAGCAAATCTCAAATTCCTTTCCAAAAGGACTTAAAGTCTTTCCCATAACAGTACTGCTTCTGATGATCATGCAATACATTTGGGCATTCATTTTTGAACACATTTGAGATCAATGGGTACAGCAGTTTTTAAAACTTTGTCAATTGTTATAAATCTCTGCAGAAACGTGCCCCATAGTTACACCTGTCAAGTTTTCCATCCTCACAGATCGTGCACATGCAGTTTACAGTGATAACTGCAACACATTTACAACTCAAAATTCCCAAGAGATCACCCAAACACAGAACAATATGCACCAGGGGGTTCATTCATTAATTAATAATCGCCATCAATTTTAAGTTTTTCTTAACTTGAAATTATTTTGCCACTTCACAGTGTAAACAGCTGACCAGATGTTCTCACTTGCTTCCTAGTAACACCTTCAGGTCAAACAGACTCTACCCTGATCTCCCCGTTTTTTGATTTCAGAATAAGACAAAAGGATTACATGCTCCTTTGTGAGCAGAGAAAATTATCCTTCTTCTTAAGGCTTATAAAACCCTTAGGATTATCTCATAAATGCATTTTCATTGTTTATTTTGAGTTCATGGATAAACCAACTGCAACCTGGACAGGCCATTGAACTGGATGTCACAGCCCCATGAACATGTTGTGGAAGCCTCCAGCTATTCTTTCTCTAATCAATAACAAAAAATAATGTGTTTATCAAGATGTAAAACAACCCAAATATCCAAGCATTTGTTTTTTTTTGGCTGTTTCAGTTTGGAGTTTTGATGACATAACAATGCAAATGGAGTTTGACGTCTTGTTCAAATTGAGTTTTGACTAGTATGCTATTATACTGTGTGCTTGGAATACATGTGAGCCACATAGAAACATCTGTCTTAGCCCCTGGCCAAAAAACCAAAACAACAACAGCTAAGACTGTCAAACCATATGGCAGAGCTCACATTTCCTTGGAAATGGAAATCAACAGTAATTAAACCAAATTGTACTGCATACCGTAACTATCATTACAGCTGCTCATTTGTAATCTTCTTGGGTCTTAATACAATTTTAAAATCCTTATTTACTGTGGGAGACAGCGTGAAATGTGTGCTGCTAGTTTGTTTAGAAGCCCAGAAATATTTAGGGACTCTGTCTTTTTGGCTCACAAACACTTCTGATTGTTATGGTTCTCTGAAAACCAGCACTGGTTGTTACTTGTTGGAGCAAACGGGAAAGAAGCAACTTGCACGTGTGCAGCTGGCACAGAACACACTGTGTTTATCTGCTCGTAAGGAGGAACAACAGTGCAACGAGTGGACAATGATGAATCATGAGAGGAAGTTAAAGTCATTAGGGAGTAAAGTGATACTTCTGGTCACTTTCTCATCTGACATCTGGCCTTTATTAGTAGGTCTGATCACTCAAACTTCATGTGGAATATACTTTTATACTTTCCAAAAAAAAAAAAAAAAATTAATCTTACTCTAACATTTAATTAATTAAGCCACTGAGATGCAGTCTTTCCAGTGCTTATTTTCCAGCCAAATCTTTCTCAAATATTGCCTCTGCTCACAGTGAGGTGAGACTGACATGTCAGCTATTAAAAAATAAAAATAAAGATACTGTAGCATTGAAGTAACAGTCAAAACAATGTCATGTCATTTAACAAAAATAAGATTTCTGTGACCTTTACTTCAGGGCCAAAAGAAAGTACTAATATAAGGAGAGCAAGACAAACCAGGAATTCTGTTTCTGCTACTATAGCACTTGTTTTCATACTTTCAACCGCCTCACTTCATACCACACTTTCCAGACTCTCTGCTTTATATCATTTGTGCAAGTAGAATGAAGTGACTGTCTTCATATTTGTATCTAATTTCCTTTAAGGACCAGATCTAAACTGGGCATATTATGTAAAAGGATGCTGAAAATACATATTTTACAAAATGTATACATGTAAACAGCTGAGTGGGCAACAGAGGGAAATCTTAAAGGTTTTGTGTATCGGAAATAGGCCTTGTTAGTGGATACATCAAAGAGCTTTTAGTGTTTCAAGGTGACATCATCGTTCTATTTTTTCCTAGAAATAGGCCAAACACTGCATATAGACAAAGATGCTCACTCTGTTCACAAAAAAAGATCAAAGACATTATAAATAAAAGGGAGGAAAAAAATGAAAATAAAGCAAAACACCAGTAAATTGCACAATCCGCATCCCCTCCCTGCAGCATCTTCATCAATGTGGTGCAAATGTGCGTACTTTGGTCATCGCCACGCGTATTTGCGCAGTTTTTTACTTGGCCAATTCATTTGAACTTTTCCGCAACACACACGCCACCGCATTCGTTATCAATAACTATCCAGCGTTGACACTGGACGATCAACTTTGTTAGAGCCTCACTGTGACTTTTACCAGGTCACAGGCTGAACAGCGAGACGGTGACAAACTTTTTCTCCCACGCTGGATCAAGTTTCCCTGCGGCTTCTTGAGCGGTCTGTGATTTCTGTGAGATTTATGGAAACGTCGGAAAGGCAAAGAGGAAAGCGAAAGCCTGCTTAGCATTACAGCCCCGCCACGTACATGTTGTAATAGCTCCCCACATACCTTTCCTTTCCGCCAGAACACAGCAGCCCAGGCAGAGCAGAGAGGTGAGACTGATCCACTTCACAAAACGGGTTGCCATCGTGTTTTTGAAGCTCCCGGTGAGAAGGTGTCATTCCATGCGAAGAACACGCGATATTCCGCTTCATCAAAACTGAAAAATCTTTAGTTTTTTTTTCCTCGTTTAGTAAAAGACTTTTCCTTCTCTGGGAAACTCAAACTTTGACAGCTCCTCCTCCTCGCAGATATCTCCAGCAGTCCGAGCTCGTACAGCGATGACAAACTACTGGCTGCTCTGACGTCAGCAAGAGGGAGGATGCGCCTCTCAGGCTGCTCAGGTAGCCCAGTTCGAGGCGGAGTGATGCTTTTAGAAAGACAATGTGCACACTGTTGTGTAGTAGCACTTATTTCTGGAAATGGTCTGCAGAATAGAAAAGTACACATAACACAAAAAAACAACAGCCAAAACACAGGTAGGCCCATAGTTATTTAATTTGCGGTCATTCCCAAACTACTGGCCTATACTCTCAATGATGCGGTGATTAAACGCTGGATAAACATCCTACAGTGAAACACTGGTCTTTTACCTTGAAATCATTCAGATACAGTAGGTCAGGTGGCGGATGAGATGGGGAGACCTTCCCTCCCTATAATTACCTCAAACATACTTTTGGCATGTCTGTTCTGCAATTGCTTGGTATTCAGCTGATATGCTGAGATGGATATTATGCAAAAAGCTTCATCAGACGATATATATAAGTCTAGCTCCGGTACACCAGGCTAGTCCAAGTTGGGAGTTTAACACTTGCCATGAACACAAAAACATGAATATTAGTTTTTTTGCAGTTGCAAAGGTATATTAAATGTGTTTTACTGGGTTTCTTTCTCTTCCTGCTTTTAATGCTCTTATAGTTTAGAGTGAGTGGGTGGCAGTTGCCCTTGGTATAATGATCTGGGGATATTTCTATAGGGACTTAGGCTTTTCAACTTTGCCCCTGTTAGTAAGAAAAAGAAAACAAAATGTTTAACTAAGTTTAACTAATAACATTAACGATGGCTCAGTTCCATTAAGTGTCCCGTAAGTCATTAAGCCAGTAAGTGAGCATGTGCAGTATCAGGACCCTGGAACAGGCAATCCGAGTGGAATCATTTTAATTTTATTAATTCCAGCTGTGCTTCTTCTGGTATGTCATGATGAAATAGTTGTCGTGAAAAAAGCCTGCAAGGTCGGAAACAACACAAAAAGCTGAGATCACCACAGATGATCTGAGATGAAGCTCTACGAATGACAGTGATGCTTAGCGTTATCAAAAACTGTAGCCAGAGGTACAAGGTCATTTTTACAGATAAATTACTACTTTTTGTTTATTTTTACACTCTTATACACACACACACACATTTATACATACATACATACATACATACATACACACAAAAATTATAATGTAAGTGTCCCTCAGGTGAACACCTGTAAATTAAAGAAATTATAATGATGAGTCATATGGGACACTTCATATAATTTGGCCTATAACAGCCGAGCTCAACAGTAAGTTCTGACATCTTAAAATCACCCTTTCACCCTTCATTATTTAGTTGTTTGTGAGTTAAGTTTATTAGTATATTTAACTGGAGCCATGCACAACACAAATGAAGCTCATTTGCATCTGCGGTCCCTGAGCAGAGTATTAGAGTCATGCAGAGGTTTAATGGACAAAATGTCTAGACCATTGACAGAGCGTCCGTCTGATTGGAGTCGAGTCTAATTGGATGTCAAGATGCTTGAATGTGTTTGTTGTTGTATACCAATCAGACTCTATGGGGACTGGAGTGATAGAAATCATTTCTCACACTGGTGTTTATTTCATTACCACAGCCTAATGGCTCAGCAAATCGTCTTTGGTTGTACTGTTGGAGGAAGATGTTATTGTGTTGGCTGAAATTATGACCATTTTCCTAGAGGAGAAATGACTTAATGTTAGGCATTAACGTTTCACAGGAGATGGCACAGAAAGCTATTGTGCTGTGGATTTTATGCAACTGCCAGTTTGACTGTTTTCAGTACTGTCAATAGGAAATCCATGGCCTTTGTGATTTTGATAAGTCAGGGGGAAAGTGATAACTGAAGGAGCTCCATTGAGTGAAAAAGCTTTTTCCCTTCACAAGGTTAGTAAGTTTCATAAAGAGGAATAAGAGAGGTCAAATATTGCAGTGTTACTTTTAGTTAAAATTAAATTTCTGCTTAATTTTAGGGTCATATATTTGAACATATTCAGGGGTGTGTTTTAAATGTGTTGGAACCAAGGTTTTCCACACTCTGAACCACAATGGAGGCTCATAACAAGAAAAGGAAATGTCAAGAAATCACCTTGGCTTCTCACCAGCGGCCAATTTTTACACTGCTGGTCAGCGTCTCAATTATGAAATGTTCCACAGTAAGAAAGAAAGACGCCCTAGTTGTAAGTATTTCACATCACCATACATCACAGTCCTGGGGCTCTGTGAGTTTTGCACAGGCAGAGCCTCGCACCACAGCTCTCTGTCAGCCAAGCAGAAACAATAAACAGAGAATAATGGCCAGACCACTGGGGATTCAAAAGAGAGACTAAGAAAAATAAAAACAGGTAGAGAGAAGCAGAAAGAGTGAGAAGAGAGATGACAGCTACTGGCTGGCAAAGTATGGTTAGTACATGTCCCACCTTGCAATATTTTCCATCTCTTATGTTCAGTACCTGAGGGACATTTTGGATTAGCAGTGTGTGCTAAATAATGCAGCTCATGTTTGAGTTCTTTCATGTATAGTAAAAGCCAAACAGATAATGTTTACACAAGCAGTCTTGTGGTTCAAGGAGGCAGAAAGGTAATGTGACTGTGTTGTGAGGGGAGACGACTCGTTGTCCTGATGGTCTGTAGTCTGATCTGC
Organism: Percina caprodes; assembly: GCA_013375575.1. Lineage (NCBI taxonomy): Eukaryota > Metazoa > Chordata > Actinopteri > Perciformes > Percidae > Percina > Percina caprodes. The sequence goes on from JABXJD010000440.1 coordinate 91,560, forward strand.
ATGACAGGACCCAGACAAACCAGCAACATCTCAATACATTTCTGAAGATAAAAAACATGCACGGGAAAGTACCACCCCCACACACACACTAGCAACATGACCATTTGTGAGTGTCTTGTATACACTAAAGTAGAGATGAGCTGCAGTAGAAAGAGACATATGTGATCACATAGGATATAGGAACAGACATTGCAGTAGTGCCATACTTTTACTTTTGATATATTATTTAATTACACATTATTCTATTTAATGTCACATCATTTATTCACTTACATTGCAATATTGTTGTACTATGGCCACCTAACTTTACTTAAAAATAACTTTTATATAATGCCACTTTACACTTTACATTCATTCAGTACTTTTTGCTCATTGTCTGTTGTTTGCCTCTTGTTTGTTTGCTTGTTTGTTTGTTTGCTTGTCTGTTGTTTTGTTGTTGTTCTTTAATGTAGAAAAATGTTGCTGTAACAAGGGAATATCCCCATTGTGGGATGAATAAAGTATTATCTTATGATTTTGAAAAATGGTTTGCAAAAAATAAATAAGAAACAAATATAAACAACATTGGACCTTTAATCTAATATGATACTTTCTGATTTTTCTTCAACTGAATCCGCTGTCTTGCATCTGAACCCAACTCAACACTATTCATAAGGCTCTGTCATTGAAATAAAATTGATTTTACCATTTTATTTCTGTGAGCTCTCTACACACGACACAGTTAATCAAAGCTGTTCTACAGCCCAGACAGAACAAAAGAAAGGAAGAGAAGAAGAGGAAAACCATCAGAATATAACAAACTTGTTGTATCAAACTATATTGATCTTAACAACTTCATGGCTCATACAACCTTTTGTGACATATATCAGTACTGTTATTTTTTATGCAATTCATTTGAGAAGTACTTAGCAAAAGTAGGCTATTTGATTTTTGCCCAAAGAACAGATGATACAAAATATCTAAAGCCTGGAACAATGTTTATGCAAATCCACAAAACTGTAGGTTAACCCTCTGAAACCGAGAGACTCGCCCACGAGCAAAAACACCGCCTCTGATTCATGGTTTAATCGTTTAATAACCATAAATGATAGAGACTTACCGAAGGTTGCAGCTAAAAGCTAACAAGTTAGCGGTTACGGAGGTCTCCTCCGGGTCTTTCTAGCCTCTACAGTTGATTTTCTATCCAGCCTGGAACTTGGGCCTTTTTGGGGTTGTTGAGCATTAAGTATATTCAGTGGCATTGCTTCCAAAAGTAATCAAATTAAATGTTTAATTTTAGATGTCCTTTTTGTGAATCTCTGCACTATTTTAGGCACTTGTCATGGCTGCCATATCTCTAACATGTGAGAGAAGACATGGATTAGATGTGCCTGAATCCATAAATGCTTTAATAATAGCTTTCAAAACCTTGTTTTCAGCGGTATGGCTGAAGAGCCTCAGGCAAGCAGAACAAACTGTTGAGTACCAATTAATTAGATTTAATTAAGAAGCCAGTGAGATTACCTTGTAGCTAACCATCTGCCCCCATAAAGGAAATTATCCTACAGCTAAACTTAAATAGTATAGGCAAATATTTGAATGGATAAATTAATTGTTGTTTTTAAGTACACACACACACACACACACACACACACACACATGTGCATATCTTATTACTCTGTGTTTTACCGTTTCCTGAAGAGGCCCCTGGTCTTTGGCTATAAGCCATCTCCACTTGCCAGAGCATGTGGTCTCCATGGCAGCCCATTGGGTTACACAGTAAACACCTCAAAGTAAATGAATGAACCTGTTTTAATCCAATAGGAATCCCTTTCTCAACTTCTCAACCAGTCACATCCTGTTTCATAACATGGAACACCTTGTTCGCAGTTATGAGTAATGTCAATGATTTCCTGATGGTTTTGTCTGTTCAAGTTTCAAACATTAATAATAATATTAAAAAATAAAATAATAATAATATTAATAGTGATACAGTAAATGTATACATTAGCAAGTTCTTTACAAAAGCCAAACATAAAGCAATAAAAGAATTTTAAAAAAGTTGAAGTGAAAAGTTTAATCAATAGACTGATGAAATGCCAGTAGACAAAAATTAGACAATATAGTATTTTTCATTTCAGTCTATTCTATTTGTCAATTAATGTTATATCATACATGTGTATTTAAATACAGGGTTGCATACCCATTAAGGCATTTGCTAGGGTGAAAAATATAGTTTTGAAAAAATGTTGAAGATAAAATTTGTGTAAAGGAGTAAAGGAGTTATTATAGTCATTGTCAATTATTTTTGGAGATCAAATATTTATGACAGATAAAAGAGCTATTCTCAGGCTTCTCTGAACCTGTCTTTATTCATTCTGGTGCTCTGTACGTGCTGCAACCTATTTGGTTCCTGTTTGGGCATCAGACAGACACAAAATGTGCTTTTTATGATATTCTTGGACAGGATGGTTTGGTGCTGACTGTGGTGCAGTTGGGGTGAGGGTCTGCATTCCCACACCTGGTGCCATGGTCTTTTGGCAAAGAGTGGCCCTTTCCTTCTGATCCAATCAAATCAGTGGTGAGAAAGTGTCCCTTACTACAGGAATCTCTGAGTCATTCACAAGTGTGAATAAAAAGAATCAAAAGATTGGCCATTTGCAGACAGGCTGCAGCAGTGCAGAAAACTGCCAAGCCACAATGTGTCAGCTTGGCAGATGGTCTTCATTCCAACTCTCTCTTGTCCAAGTGATTGATAGAAAGAGATCATGGATGTAATCTACTATAATGCAGATTTTTCTGCAGTTAGCCACACTTTAGCCAGGGCAACATCAGATTCAGACTCAGGGGTCACTGCTCCTGAAAGAGACAGTTGAGATGGCTCCTGTTTGAAGGAATGTGTTGCTGTGATATTTGAATTTAATATTTAATGAGCTCCTTCTTCATTGCTTTCCATATGCTCTGTCTGCCTGACACATCAAATTAATTTCAGATCAATTTCTCTGCTCATTAGTTCATGTGGGGTATATTCAGGTTTCTGTGTGTCCTGTGCCCTCGGAGGTTGGCAAGAAAACAGCTAACGGCCATATTCCTCAATGAAACACCGCCATCGTGTGGCTCCTTTGCTTGAGGCCGGTTGTTGAAGCATGGGCTATAAAGAGCTGTACAGTAGAAGCTATAACTGTCTTGGGAAGCTGTCAGGTCGTTTGTTCTGGTCTCAAGGGCAGAGATCAACTCAGGGGTAAACTGTGGGACAGATACTACTTTAAGATACGTGAACATAATTAAACTAAAGGTCAGCTTTTGTCCCGGTGTCTAACTGTGCACAAGCTGTAAAAGATCATATGATTGATGAATGTATTGGCAAGGTGCAGATTACGTATATTTGTTTTATTATGGGGTCACTACGCAGTTGTGTCAGTGCACATAAAGCCAAATGATGCATTATGGCTTAAAGGCATAAGCAGAGGAATGTAAACTAAATCAGTCCATAATCCGAATCCATATGCCTTTGTATTTAAGATCCAACCATCTTACTGCACGTGTGACTCAAAGTGCACAGAGCCGTGGTCTTTGCAATGTAAAAGTCAAGAATGGCAATTCATCTCTCCTGCACTCTGTAGGGCAGCTCTCATGATGCTGCCAAGCAGCGCTGCGCTGTGTGAGAAATCAAAGCGCAGGCGTCGAGTCGGGAGGTAGCATATCTTATGCGCAGACTGGGTACTGTACATGGCCATTGATGCTACTGGGTAGATGTAGCCCCTGATGTAAATAAGAATGGCGAGGGCAGCGGGTCTAACATGCTGCGTTATCTCTGCTTGACATCGGAACATTGAATGCCACCATCGAGATTTTATAAAACGCGGGGGCCTTTTCTCGTTTTCATCGGAATCTGCCTTGACAGCTCGCCTGATGGTTTTAATTTGACACAAGAGCCAAAGCAGACGGGCGGCTTCTTCTAATAAACACTCGGGAAAAACAGGTCATTATGACCTTAGTATCCTCCAGTAAAAGAAAACCATCGGATTGTTTTTACGCGGCAGCATTCTGCTTGCATTTTTTGCTTTGGATTTCGTGTGCTGTGTCCGGAGAGGAGGATCATCAGTTCAGCGTTGAGGTAAGATGAATGGCCTTCCCTCCCTTGTTATCATAAATGACCGCGCGCTCTCCTCCACATCATCTGCCTCAGCGCGAAAAATACTTACATAGCCTATATGTATAGCCTATTTGTGTCGACTCCCCACGCTATCCGTGGGCACAATAACCATAAAGCATAACATGGATATATTGTAAGCCTATCAGCATAGCTCACGCTCTGAACAGGGAAAATATCACGCATTCCTCATTTGTAGAGTGCAATGAAACAGAAGGATGCTCATTTTATTACACTGCGGTCCATGAGCTGAGCTGATCCACCCCACTGATCCTAAATGTGCAACCTAGATAAGAGTGGTCTGTTTTAACTGAGATGTCCTACAGCATAATGCTTTCTTTGCTGGATATACAGTAGTTCAGGCCAACATAAAGTCAGACATGCTTTGGCAGCATCATGGAGATTAAACATTGTCTGACACAAGCTGCATAATAGGATTTGCTTTTTTGTACATTATTAATTGATGTCATTTTCACCCTCACCTCAGGCTCCCCTCCCACTACTCTGAAGAAATTAAATGCTGAGGCTGACAGTCACACAAACACATCATTATTCAATTTTATGGCTCACTGAAATCTGCCTGATATCTCTCTGAGATCTATGCCTTTGAACAAACAAACAACACACACACAGGAAACACGCCCACAAGAGAAAGGGGGAAAAAAATAAACAAGGTGAGCTCAGCAGAAAGAGGGATCTAGGCAGAAGGGGGAGGGATGGACAGAAGAGACAGCTAGTCATATTTGTTAGCAGGAGCATATATCTCATTGGCTGTGTGTAGTGATGGAGAGGCACCTGGTTAGCGTGTGGCAGCTGTGGATGGCATGGCATCGTGGCCTCTCAGATTCAGGGTTGAATATGGCAGTGACCCCTGGATGATGCTCAGCCTCACCTTTTTCCTCTGTGTCAAGTCACACTCTTGCTTTGTAGGGCAAGAGGAGATAGGGCCACAGTCCTGCACAAACTGACTGGCAGCCGCAAGACACAAAAACTGTCACTAGGAGTGATTCAAAGGCAAACAGTTGCACTGATGTCCAGGGAGCCCGTGAGCAAATACACACCGACACATGTAAACCTAAACCACTGCCGGATAGACAGTTTCTGCAAACAATAGACTTTTTACTTGCAAATTCTGTGAAGTATTTCATTAAAAGTTTCTGTGATGTTAATTATAGATATAACCACAGCAGCTTATTCTCAGTTTGATCTCTTGCAATCATAATAATTTTAAATCATCAAAAAAATATTATAGTTGGTTAGTAACCTCACAGCCTTTTGTGAGATGCAGAATGAATAACCTGCATTCATATTTTCTTGATGTTTATTATGGGATTGGCCACTTACTGGGAACACTAGGTAGGGTAACTAAACAAATATTTAAACAGCTACTGTGCCCTTGAATAAGATACCCCAACCATTGTGGTGAAGGAATGTCTATGGTCTGTTTTTTAACTACATAGCCTCCCAGCATTAAGTGAAATATGAATGCTGAAAAAAAGAATATATTGTAGCAGTTATACATTAGACCTGATCTAATCAAAGACAAAATGAAAGGAATTCAAGTTCATAGCTGCAACAAATGGGGTTTGTTTCTTTGGGTTGATAAATGTGCATTGTAACAAACTTGCAAAATGCAAATGTACAACACCCTGGATGTGATTTCAGGTCAGGAACTTTTTTTACATGTAATCTCTACTGTGAGGTTTTCTAATGAATAAAGAGTCTAAAGAAAGTGATAAAATAGCCACGATATGAAGACACACATTTTTTCTCCTTCTTCCCTCTTGCAGAGATGGCTACAGAGGTATGGCTACCTTCCCCGCACAGAACCGGGAATGTCTGTCCTGCGCTCGGCCCAAACCATGCACTCAGCCATTGCTGCCATGCAGCGTGTCTATGGTCTCAATGTCACAGGGACACTGGATGAGAAAACCAAGGAGTGAGTATACAGACTTGTACAACTCAAGCTGGGGTGCACATGTACTTTCACCAGGCTCCGTTCATTCATTTAAAAATGCAGACAGAATGGCTTTAAATATTGCAATGACTATGTAAAAGATAGAGATGTTAATTTCACCACCCATCACCTCATCTGAAACAACCTCAGAGGAAGGTTTTAACACTTTTCCTTCTTCTCATTTTGCATAATGATGCAGTGATATCACGCTGAGGTGAGAATTAATGTTTTGCCTATATGTATTACAGTATGTGTGTTCTGTACTCTTGATAATCCGATGTGGTATGAATGAGAAAACATGAAACTCTTGATTTTCTCTCAGCCCTCATTGAGAATTATTGACTGTAGTTTGGAGTAGATTTAGTGGTATTTTGCACAACACATCCTTAATTTGCTGCTGTGACTATGTCCACTTCAGTGCTTTATGTTGTCTTGTGATGGTGTTTGCCTCCCAACATTTATTTAGCAAATTTGAGTCACCTTCTCTTCTCTTCTCTTCTCTTCTCTTCTCTTCTCTTCTCTTCTCTTCTCTTCTCTTCTCTTCTCTTCTCTTCTCTTCTCTTCTTTTTTCCAAGTTGGATGCAAAAGCCTCGCTGTGGAGTTCCGGACAAATTTAAAAGTGCTTCGAGGTCACGGAAGCGGAGATACGCGCTGACAGGACAGAAGTGGCAGCGTACTCACATCACCTACAGGTAAGAGATAGTGGGGGCAGTTGTCATAGCAACCATTGAGCTTACAGTAACAGCACTTATTGTAGGTTTAAATGTGCCAGTGTTAATTTTCTCAGCTCTCTACCACCTGGGATCACATGCTCTGTGTTGTCATAGAGACCGTGCAAATACATCACATGTCTGGGGACACACGCACACACAAATATCGTCAACATCACACATTCAGATTCACACATGTCCCCATATAGGCTGTGAGTATGTTTACTTTCCTGTTCATAAATAGCTTGCTGACAAAATGGAAAAATGAGATGAGGCAGTTTCTTTTAATCCTACTCCATGTATTCCTTTTATAAAACAAAACAAACTATTTTAGCTGAGTAGCATGACTTTCCTCTACCTCATAGAAAATTGCTTGAAATTCCTGAGTGTAACTTGTCCGTAATCTCAGCAGAAATATTCAAACTCTCATCTTATCTCCCCTGATTAAGCTCCAGCTTTTAATAGGTTCTGTGGAGAACTGATAAACGGGTCTCTGGCACAACTGCAAATTGACAGGTTACAGCAGTAATAGACGATAACACTGTCAATTTATTCAAATCCTTCCTTCCTCCATGAATTTGAATTGATGAGCCACCTCTCCTAATGGAATGTCAATCAGTGCTGAGCCTGTGCTGCTGCTGACTGCACTTTATTCATGAAAATGAGTGGTGAGAGAGGGAGAAGATTTCCCATGCCTCTTTGCCTGCCAGGGACTGATAACGACTGCTGTGTTAAAAGTTCAGTAAAAGCTGCCAGTCTTGAAATAGTTGTGTCAAGTGCAACTTTTTTTTTAGTGTCTCCTTAATTTGAAAAGTAAAATACATTCACTCAAAATGAATAGGATTACGAGGCACAGGATTGATGCAGTAAATATTTTATTTTCACCCGAATGATTTGTTCCCTGTAATTTAAGATGATGTAAATTGTTGCGCCATGTACATCCATGTCTACTATGAACACAGTATATAAACTAGAGCCTGCACACCATTTTCTTAGCCTCATAGCCTCTACCTCTTTGCAGCCTTTACAATCAATTTGCTTTGTGTCTTCCCTCAGCATAAAAAATGTCACACCAAAGGTGGGCGCCCGGGAAACTCACGATGCCATCCGGCGGGCGTTTGATGTGTGGCAGGGTGTGACTCCGCTACGCTTTGAGGCCGTTCCATACAGCGCACTGGAGACTGGCAGGCGTGACGTGGACATCACCATCATCTTCGCTTCGGGTTTTCATGGTGACAGCTCACCTTTCGACGGGGAGGGGGGATTCCTCGCCCATGCCTATTTCCCTGGCCCAGGCATAGGAGGGGACACACACTTTGATTCTGATGAGCCCTGGACGTTGGGGAACCCAAACCATGATGGTAAAGGGGTTTAAACCTAAATCTATAGACAGAGAAAGTGGTGGCAGTAAGTAGTAAGACAAGGCTACAAATGAGTGAGAAAAGTGAAAGTAAGGAGTGTGGAAAGGAAAGTGTAAGGGGAGGGGTTACAGATAACACGTTACATGTTACATGCACAATGTTGGCTGTTAAGTAAACAAGTTAAGGGGTGTGGAAGGTATGAGGAATGCATTGAGAAACAGAAAAAAAAGAAGTCATCGGAAGAGACTGATTGGAAGAAAAAACTGGAAATACAGATGGCTAGGCAGGAGGGCACTATAACAGAGATGATATCATAGGGCAGCGTATGAGGGATGCTTAACCAAGAATGCAGAGATTTCTTTGATCGGGCTGCGCTCTCTAAAGATGCATCACCCCATCTGTCAGGATTTTGTTTTTGTTTTTTGCATATGACAGGATAGAAAGCTTTGCTATTTTAAGACATTGGTTGCTGGCACATGATTATTGCTATTCTTTTTTTAGTGAATTTGATGTAGCTCAGTGGTGTGCAAGAGAGGTGACTGTAAGCAGAAAAGTGCCTTATATGTATAGCCTATATCTATCCACGACATTACAACATGTTATATTATTTTATGTAATGTGTTTATTAGTTGCTTTACTTTGGATTTTATGATTTTAACTTATATTGTGCCAGTCATGGATATATTAGGTTAAGTCAGATTTGTATGGGTTATGTTATGTTATGTTATGTTATGTTATGTTATGTTATGTTATGTTATGTTATGTTATGTTATGTTATTATGTTAGGTTAGGTTATAGGTAATGCTCATTATAGGCTACGTTAGGTTAGGTCATGAGTTGTGCCGTGTCATGTTGTTTCATCTCATATAATGTTATAAATTATGTTGTGTTGTGTTATGTCATATTATTTTGGATAATCTTATGGTAGATAAAGATAGGTTTGGTTATTATGGATTATATTATAAAATATACTGTAAAAGTGGCCCTCATATCATGCAATGTAGGCCAGCCTGCCAATGTGGATTCTGGCAGGGTGCAGCATCCCAGAGAGGGAGATAAGATGCCTTTCTTAGCCGTGCATCCACACACACTTTAATTAGCCTACCTACAGGGCCACCAGGCTGCTTCGCTTATACCCATGTGCCATACGCTTACATTCTATCCTCCTATTAGTGGAAGAGGAGGGTAACAGCTCACATTGTGTTTGTTCAGGGAAACTGCTTGCCACCCATCAACTCCACTCCCTCTCTCTCACTCTCTCTTTTGTTCTCATACTCCAGTGGTAATTGTCTCAGACTCTCAAGTCAAATTCATGTTCTCCCTTGCACAGTGTCCCATGGTTATCCATGTGGAGTGCTGAGGCTGGTTCTGAAAAGCTTCTGTCTCTGCTTATGTGTTTGGGAAGATGTGCGACCTTTAATGGGCTTTCACAGCAGTGTAATTGTAAATGTTGCATGTTGACATGTGCGCTAATGGTAGCTCCGACCTGTCTCCTGGGAGTCTTTATGGGACATTTTTGGTTTGGTGGAAGAGGCTGGATGTGTGAGATAAATGGGGGAGGGGGAGGTGTAACCTTTTAGCTGCTGGCTGAGGGTCAGTGGTTGGTCTGTGCAGTGCTGCTGGCAGGAGTGAATTTCAAGTTTTAAAGGGCAACAATCTCCTGGGGATAGCTTCAGTCACAAGCTGTAAATAAATGGTGTTCTTCTTTCTAAATCAGGTTGACACTATGAGCTGAATGCTGAACATAGACACTGGCATTTTTCTTTTTTCATTTGTCTGTGTTTGTTAGAATGTGATACGAAATAGAACCAAAATGTGTCCTTGTTCATTGCCGACATGTGTATAGGTGCATTATATGAATGTTTGTGTTTCCACTGTTCTCTGGTGCCCAGGGCAGCAACGTGAGTGTGTGTTCCTCTGATCTCTGTGGGGCGTATTTGCTATTATGGAGCCAAGCATGTTTACCTTCAATAATGTTTACGTGCACTTCCTTGCTCCACATTAGCTCAATAGAAGTTGTCTGGCCCAGATAGGTGCAGGTAATGATTATTTTCATTGTTGATTAATCAACTGGTTATTTATTAGCAATATGTTTACTGGTTGGTCCATAAAATGTTGAACTATTGCTCAGTTGTGTCCAACCAACAGTCCAAAACCTAAAGATAGTCAATTTACAATGATTGAAATTCTATGAAAGACCCTAAAACAAGCCAATATTTGGCATTCTCTGCTTGATTGTCATGGAGCTTCAGGGAATGTAGGACCCAAGTGCAAGACAGTAGACACACAAGTAAGCTCAGGGATTTATTATACTGAAATCCAACAAACAAAAGGTGTTCTGGAACAGCAGGCAAAATACAAAAATAGGAACAGGCAAGACAAAAATAGGAACACCGAGACCAACAGAGTAGATGACACAGACACTCGAAACATGATACAATGATCTGACACAGGACAAGGGGAACACAAAGACTAAATACAAAGGGTAACAAGGTAACAAGAGGCAGGTGACACAAGGCTGGGAAACAGGTGGAAAACATTAGGTAATCACAAGAGCACGAAAACTAAAGACAGGAAGTAACTCAAGACAAGACGAGACAGAAAATCAAGACTATCAAAATAAAACAGGAAACATACAAAATCATAACATTGATAAATGTCTTAAATGGTTAACTGGTGATCGAAACCACTGATGATTCATTTTTTGTTGACTGACTAATAAAGTAGCCACTAAATAGCAGCTTGTGAAACAACAATAACGTATAGATTATGGATTTACAAATACAATTGCTGGGCATCTATATAGCCACTTGTCTATATAGAAGCTATATAGTAATTGTAAAAAATCTAATCTTATTTCTTAGTGATGTTTCTGTGTTTGTCAAGCCTGTCTCTTGTGTTAATGGGTATATATTTTCTTCTTCTGTTTCATCATGGCACAAATAAACATTTTATTCTTTTCCACCTCTTATTTATTGTATGTACTGTACTGTGTGCCATATATGATTGAGTGTTTTTGCGTTAACAATACCCTCTTCCGCTCCAGGTAACGACCTGTTCTTGGTTGCGGTGCATGAGCTGGGCCACGCCCTTGGTCTGGAACACTCTAACGACCCCACCGCTATCATGGCTCCTTTCTACCAGTACATGGACACAGAGAACTTCAAACTACCTCACGATGACCTGCAGGGCATCCAGAAAATCTATGGTAACCCTCTGTTTCATATGTTAATATGATGTAGAGCTTGAACAAAGACAAACAACTTATTTTCTGTAAATTCTAGTAGTTAGTAAGTAGTTAGAGCCCTTTAGAGCATTGTTACATATGCATTATATTGTTCCAACACTTTTTTAAAGCCATATTACAAACTAGAGACCATCTTGCAATGGGATCAAACCAGCCATGAAGCCAAATCTGGCCAGTGGCGTAAAGTGTAGGGCCAGTGGCCCCTTCCCTAACTCAATTACACCCATCTTTGAACTCAGCCTTCGTTTTGATCCCAACTACACACCTGTAAAGTTTTGTGACTCCGTCTTGCATGGTTGGGATGCTATCACGGTGACAAAATCTGTCTACAGACAGACAGACATATAAACACAAAAGGGAAATTATTCAAATTCTTCTACTTTTTCTCTTTTTTTGTGGTAGTTCCCGCTTCAGTAGGTGTCTCCAGGACAACATTTTGCCATGATGACACACACACAGACTCACAAGGTGAAAATAAAACCAGCGTCGCTGTCGCGGCTGGTAAATATTATTGATACTGAAGCCCTGCAATGATATAGTCAGTATTACAAATTCTGCTGCAACATTCAGTCATATTAGTTAATGTACGGAGCATTTGTCCGCTGTTAAAGAGGACAGCCAACATGAATCAACTAACAAATAATCTGTGCCAACATTTAACATGCAACGGTCAAAAAACAATAAACTTATTTATATCTCATTGGAGACTGTCTCAAAAATAGTTAAATCTTACAAATACAGAAAAACTGTACAGTCTTTTCTGTCTTTTTAGGTCCACCAGATAGAGCACCGCAGCCTACTAGGCCCCCACCCACGGTCCCTCCTCCTCGCTTCCACCCTCCTTCAGACCCTCGTAAACATGACCGCCATGCCAGACCCCATCGCCCTCCACAGGGGTCCAAGCCCTTCAACCCCAACTCCATACCCAACATCTGTGATGGAGGCTTCAACACCCTGGCCATCCTCCGGCAGGAGCTTTTTGTGTTCAAGGTAGAGTAGATCATTAGCCTGAGTGAGCATGACTGCTGGTTTTAAAGCTGTTCATGATGATGATGATGATGATGATGATGATGATGATGATCATTCTACCATATCCATTTCTAAAGGACCAGTGGTTTTGGAGGGTACGAGACAACTCAGTAGTCCCTGGCTACCCCATGCAGATTAACCACTTCTGGAAAGGCTTGCCTCCCAAAATTGATGCCGTGTATGAAAATAGCGAAGGGAAGTTTGTCTTTTTCAAAGGTAATAAAAGCATGACAATTTTGCTTTTTTGGGGTCCCCATTTTGTTAGTAATCTGCAAATGCACTATGATGCACATGTATATGTGAGTGTACGTGAGATGTGACACATATTTTTCTGCCACCGGTATCATGTCTTTTCGCTGATTGACAAATGGAAGTGCTAACGCACCAAGTAGCAAGGGACTAACAAATGTGATGAAGAAAAGGTTGCTAGCCAGCAATCATGGATGTAAACAACGCAGGATTTAATTTGTTTTTTTAAAATCAGCTTTACAAATGTTTTTATTCACAGATTTGAGAGTTGTGATATATACTATAGACCACAATTATGTAATAACTGACCAATCACAAAAAATAACACTTTCATTGCATACCACCACTACAAGTGCATGTCTATCTGTGAGCGCTTTTAACATACAGTAATCTTTTATTCAATAGCAACTGAGCGGGTGAATTTGTGGTTGTTGTGCGTTCTGTAAGGAAACAGCAACACAACGGGTGCAGATCCAGTACAGCCTTCCGTCCATCAGGCAGATTAACATGACATCTGTCACCCAGTGGGATCAGAGTGCCTCATGCTTTATTTATTCACTCAGGGGGACTTAACTGCATGTGTGAGAGTGTGTGTGTGTGTGTGTGTGTGTGTGTGTGTGTGTGTGTGTGTGTGTCTAGCTACTTCCTGCAAGCACACTTCCACAGCAGCTCCCCTCACTCTGCCTGAGGCATTTATGATCAAACTGAATTAAATGCAACAATATCTACAATAAAACTGAAAACAACAAGTCTCAGCGGCATTGTCTTCAGAGTATCATCTTGCTGTTTATTGTATTATAGACAACACTGCATAGTTTTTCTGCTGTACAGATATTTTGTAAACGTGGTGATACATCTGACCTTCGAAATCATGTGAACAGAAATTAATAGACTCCCAGGAAGAAAAAAATCACTGAAAGAAAAAACAGACACAGAAAGTTTGAATGAGCTGAAAGCCAGCAGTGTTTGGTCTAGTGCAATTTTTAAGGTCATCTTTATGATAATGTCTTTGTTCCAGAGCCTCCTAACTTGGTGTGTGTATTTTAGGAAACCGTTTCTGGGTCTTCAAGGACACAACTCTCCAGCCTTCGTACCCTCAGGACATCTCGCTGTTTGGGAGCGGCATGCCCACTCAGAGTATCGAGACAGCTGTCTGGTGGGAGGATGTCGCAAAAACCTACTTCTTCAAAGGAGACAGGTCTGTGTACTAGCACTGTTATGAAGTAATTTGTCAGAACTGGAGTCTCTCAGAGCAAACAAAGTACTATGAGGCCAATCAATGGCTTAAATCTTAATTAAAGTATGTTGTTTATGCTGATAAATTGACTCTGTGTTACCAAATGGTATATACACGTATCATACAGTACTTTGAGGAGTAGATTCCACAGTCAAAGTAATAAAGGTAAGTTTTTGTCGGCCCTTTTCCTTCTGTTCCTCTTTATCAATGCAGTGTGTCTGTATTTGGAACATGTAATGATGATATTTAATAATTGGGCAGTTGTGTTGATCAATGCCTCTTCAATTTTGACACAGATTAGCTGGCATCCTTGAAGCTCTAAGCCAGGGGTTTCATACTCAGTTTACTGAGGGCCACACTGGAAAAAAAGATTGACATGCTTTATTTAATCGAAAAAAAAGTACTGTATTATTGCATGTCTCATAAAGTCTTCTCACTTACAGCTTGGTCGACATAAACCCCCAAAAAATTTAACTTTGCCATCAAAGAAAAAAGCGACACATAAACGTTGGGGGAAAAAATGACAAAAAATGCATTAAAAACATCTGAAAAACTGGCAAAAATGCTGAAAAAAGCATCAAAAGCGTTGGCAAAAGTGACAAACACTTCCAATGAAGCAACAAAAACTAGTTGTGCCAAAATGTATTATGAACCTAAATTGATATGCTGGCTGGAACAAAATCTGCGAGGGGCCGGATTTGGCCTGTGGGCCTTGAGTTTGATTCATGTGCTCTAAGTGGTCATATGTTGCTTTGTAACAGATTCAACAGCTGAAAATGCTGCTTATTGGCATTCAATCTATTATGACCCAATATTAGAGCAACGTTTGTGATGGTGATCATATTACTTCAGAATTATTTTTCTGTAAAGTATTTATATTTTTTGCCTACTTGTATATATCTATTGGTTCATTCACGGGCGAAGTTACCTGCAGTTGGAAGTGGAGTAAAATCTTTCCAAAGCAACCAAATTAGAGGATGTGTTATTTATCTATGTACGTTGCAAGGGTCTTAAAGATTGAGAGTATACCAGTGTGACTCACATATTTGTTCATCTGTCATGATCAATCATATCTGAAGAGGTCAGAGGGCCCTGTGGTGAAAGCTGACAAAATGCTTTGTCATGATAATGTCATCCCTCAACCTGCTGCTGCACAAACAGGACATTCTGTCCATTGTCTCAAACATGATTTCATCTTTCTCTCTCTCTCTCTCTCAGTGATAGGGTAGTGTTCTAATTCAAAGAAACAACACTGTGTAGGAAGATTTGTGTGTGAGAAGCAGATCAATCACAACAACCCCCTGAAACAGATTTGCCAGGCAGATAAACAAAGTATGGATGATTGATTGGCCGCATTCTCTGGTTGTTTGAATCAAGTCAGTTGTAGATCTTTAAATGGTCAGATTGAGTCTGACTGCAAGTACAGACAGCAAACTGTAAACACAGTGTGCAGTAGTCCAGTGCTGTACAACTTTCATATTGTATTCTTCCTGGTTTTAAAATCGGTATTATAGTTAGGAAATAACATAACATTAACTTAGTTTAAAAATTAAGCTTTTGTTGCAGAGTAATGTATACACAGCATCATTACATTTTCATTATTGAAGACAACAATATTTGATATTTCATTTGGATTTTGTGTGACATTCCCTTGGACCTTCCCACTGAATAGTGTTGTATGGTACGGTACGAGCCACTTTGTGTGTGTTTCCCATTTACAGAGGCATGTGTATGAACACCAGGATGATTTGGATGCTGGTGATGGTTGACAGGAATAGACTAAGGAAGTGACTCTTGTATAATCTAGAAGACTGACAAATAGATCTTGGGCTTTAGTGTTGATGGATATGGTAATTGAGTCCAGTTGTTGGATTAATTCAACAGTTAATTAATTCAACTCTCATTACTCTGTGCTGATGATCTGTGCTTGTGTGTGTGGATTTGACCCAGATCAGCACACTGTTGCTGCAGGGTCAGGTGTCTGACAGGATACATGTCACTGACTGACTGTATTTATGTCTGTCCTGTTGTAGGTACTGGAGGTACAATGAGGACATGAGAACCATGGACCCAGGTTATCCCAAACCCATCAACATCTGGAAGGGCATCCCTGACTCTCCACAGGGGGCTTTTGTGGATAAGGCCAACGGTATGGCAGCTTTATGGACCACGTAACTAGTCAGTGAGCGCCAGCCTATCCCTAAGTAGTTTTTCACTGAGACAACATGAAATTTATAAAAAAGATCAAGAGTGACACCTTAAATTACATAAAAAAAGAGAGATCTTGTGTGTCTGGTATTTTCATGTTAATGTTTAAACCAGTGTTAAATCTCTGTTTGAAATACAATAGACAGAGCATCTGCACATGTTAATTAAGTGATAAAAAATAGAAATAAATAACTCAATGCATACACTGATGTTGCAACACACTACACTAGAGCTGCAACAAATAGAATTAAAAGAAAATACATTGTAAAATATTTTGATAATCAATTTTGTTAATCCTTAGAGTCATTTCTCAAGACAAAATTCACGATAAAGTAGTACATCTATGGCACACATGCTCTTCACAAATTTAATCTATATATTTGATTTTGTTGTGTCCTGCAATACCTCCCTCCAGGCTTTACCTACTTCTACAAGGGAAAGGAGTACTGGAAGTTCAACAACCAGCTGCTTCGTGTGGAGCCTAGCTACCCAAGGTCCATCCTGAGGGATTTCATGGGCTGTGATGGTCTGCCTGCTGACCCCGACTGGGACTGGAACCCCCCGGTGGCGGAGGAACGCCACTACGACAATGGTGACGTGGACGTTGTCATAAAACTGGACAGCGCAGGGGGCACGGAAAAAGCAGTGGCCATCGCCATCCCCTGTGTCCTGGCGCTTTGCATGATGGTCCTCCTCTACACCGTTTTCCAGTTTAGGAGGAAGAGCACACAGCGCCACATACTGTACTGCAAGCGCTCCATGCAGGAGTGGGTCTGAAGGACTGTTATCGCACTGTATAGAAGGGGGTGTGAAGATAGAGGTATAGTTATTACTTGAAGCCCTAAGTACAGTAATTGGAAGCACTGTAAAGGGTACAGTACATAAGGATTGCCATGTTGGCAGATTTTAAAACTGCTTGAACTCAACTAACAAGCTGCAAAGAAGCAAAACGATCAGCAGAACGCAACTAAATTAGTGAGGGAGCCACATCTCCTGTGTCCAACTAATATGTATCTTTCTGCTTTGACTTTTTTCTGTATCTTGGAATGAACTCAGTTAAGTGAGACACAGTTAAGCTACTGTAAGTGGGACCTTTGTTTATCCTCGTCTCTGCACGCCGCTTAAAAAGCCCCTAGCACTAACTTCAGTGGACAAATTTAAATATAGGCTTCTACTTTACTTTCATTTCTTAATTACATTGCTCTGAGCTGTGCTTTTTTTCATTAAGGGTCCCTGTAAAAGATTATTCATTGTGTGGAGGACTGATACACAAACCAAATATGACCTTTTCTCCCAAAGAGGATTACTGCTTGATGTTGTTTTTCCTCCATGGATTGAACATTGCGGCATCATACTCAGATTTTCTTTTTTGCCATTGGTATTCACATCCACCCGTTTGCTCTGTAATCTGTGGGGATAGAAAGAAGCTGTAAGTAAGAGCTGGGAACTCAAGACTGTTGTGGCAGTGTATCTCCAAAACAGGGGCCAAAAACCTCTGCAATATTTATGAGACTGCCTTAATCACAGATTGCTTAAACTCCCTTCTCTTTCTCTCTGTTTCTCTGGTGTGGAAGTTGAGAACTGAGTGACAGTAGGAACAGTGTATAATAAAGGCATTCATTACTTTCCATAATCTTACTTCAAAACCAGTAGTTAAAGGGTCAGTATGTAACTTATATAAAAAAAATACATTTTTGTCATGTTTGATCAAACTGTCCCTATTCCTGACAGCAGTACATGAGACAGATAAACTGTGAAAATATTTTCTTCTGCCTCACTCTAGTCCAATGCTTGGATTTTGGATCAACGGTTTTCAACATTGATGTCAGGTCACAAACCTTCTCATTCTACAGCTAAACAGTACACTAGTTTCTGAAAACATTTGAGGTGAAAAAAGGCAATGCTGTAACAGCATCTTGATTCCTATTTGATCAGCGCTACGTAGTTGGATAGTATATTGGAAGTTCCTGAGCAGTCATTGACACTGTGTTAGAGTCTCTTCGGCTCTGATTGGCTGTTTTCCTTTGGGTGCAGGGGAATCTTGCAAATCTCATTAGGAGCACCAGGAAGAGAAGAAGGGGTTACCTGTCTCATATACTACTTACAGTAGTGACAGTTTGTGCAAATATGACAAAAAGTTACATTTACGAAAGTTACCTACTGAATCTTAAGGACAGTTGCTCTTGAAAATGTGCTAAGCAGTGCTAAATACCTGATGGCAAGCAGGCTATCAGCTTTCATTTACTGTCTCACTGGAGCATATGAGAGAGAAAGGGAAGGTTAGTTGTAGTGTGTGTGTGTGTGTGTGTGTGTGTGTGTGTGTGTGTGTGTGTGTGTGTGTGTGTGTGTGTGTGTGAGAGAGAGAAAGAGACAGTAACTACCCACACTGTACTGTAGTTTATTGAATAACTAACATCCTGCTTCCCTTTTTTCATGCCAGGTTTGGGCACTAATATTCTAAGCCGTGTCAGTCCATGCATTTTAAACAACTTTACTAATCCATATTTGTTTGTTCTCAACTTTTTTTACAAGGTTTGTAAGTTTACATGCTATTTCGCATAGCAAAGGACACGGAAAGGTAAAGGTAGGGAAAATGAGACACATACACTATTTCTCATTAAAAGCTGTGGTAAAAATAGTTACCACGGGCACATCAGCCTTGTATCAGTGGCCATTGCTTTTGTCCAGATTGCTCCATCTTCTTACCAAGGTATTGCAAATAGGTTTTGAGAACATGCAAAGTGAAACAATTATTGTAAAGAAGAAAATACAACTCTAAACAATAACAGGAATTAATCCACAGAAATAAAGGAACTTAGTGTTACCTGAATTCTGGATGTCAGGAAAAAAGTTAAACCTGTGTGTTCAATAATGGAACCAGGTTGTTTTATGCACTGTAATTATAATATATATATATATATATATATATATATATATATATATATATATATATATATATATATATATATATATATATATATATACTTATGCTTTATTAACAAATTACTAATCCATTTATATAACTATTATAACACTGGATTTTACAGGCCTATTGGAATACTAAAACTAGCAAAACTAAGTTTGATGACAAATTTGTCAAATATTCTGTATATCATGATCTATGATGTTGCGTATATATGACATCATACATAAACCATAATATCTTTCAAAGAGTTTAATCAGCTGACTACAAGAAACAAATAAGCAATATAAAGCATAACAAAGGGCAGACTCTCTGCTCTGAGATGGAGCTTAACTCAACAGGAGCTTTTTCTGTCTCCATGTATTGTATTGTAAATGCAATACACAGCCTGGATCATAATGAAATAGACTCCATCATAATTGCCTTTGATTGCTGCCATACATTTACAATATGGTTGTGTGGTGTAGCATTTCTCAGAGTTTGTCAGATGACCTGTCTGTGAGCATTCATGATATGATTTTTATTATTATTATATATATATATATATGTGTGTGTGTGTGTGTGTGTGTGTGTGTGTGTGTGTATCTGACATAATCTTCCATTGATATCAAGGCAATGCGATGTATGCCATATAAAAGAAGTATTTAAGAGATTTTGAATGTCTAAATCAATTATGTAAAGAATGGTAAATGGGCCATGATTAGATGTGGTTTTATCATGTCATCATTCATACAGGATAAAACTTCAAACCTATATACAGTAAGGGCAATGCATGTTGTTGTTAAATCAATATGTTGTTGTTAAAGGAGAATTCCGTTCAAATTTAATACGTAGCTTTGTTGTTTGTAAATTTGGAGTGCTGTCAGCAGAGAGAGAAACGAGAACAATCGGTGCTGTCACCGTGTTATCTCCCTGCTAGAGTTAGCACCCAACAAGCTTAAACAGGGCAAGTTTTAAACAGAAAGGCATACAAGTTGTGTTAATTCAGCCAGTGCACATACCTCTGTTTATTTCCTGTTTTCCGGTGAACTCTACAGTAGTTGAAACACACCTTTCTGTCCTATCTACTGCAGTCAGATTCGCTGCACATGGCTAGGCACTTGTAATGACATTTTTAACATGTTTAGAGGCTAAAAACATGTTTAAAACGTGCCCTATTTTATCCTTTTGGGTGCAAAATCTAGCAGGAGGATAACAGCACCGATTGCTTTCATTCTTTTTGCTGAGAGCACTCCAAATTTCTAAACAACAGAGCTACGTATTGACATTAACTGGAATTCTCCTTTAAACCAATATGTCATTCTTTAATGGATCATTCAGACTCTTTCCAATTATAGTTAGATGAAGTGATTGCTCAGCGTTGCAGGTTTCTGTTGGATGCACGGACAGATCCAAACTGTCATCTTTTATAAACAATGTGAAACTACCAGCTTAAACCATGTGAAACTACCAGCTTCCAGCTGGTCCTCCCTCTTCCAATCTGTAAAACTGATGAAAGAACATGTAGACATTTTAAAGGCAGGAGCATGTTTGCTTTTCATAAAGGAGTGCTGAATTGCAGAGCAAATCTGTACATGTTGATTACTGACAACTATAATTTAAGTGGAAGCAAAAACTTTTGGCTTAGTGTTGTTTGATGTCTTATCAGTTTGTGTGTTTGTGGTGAGGGTCTGATGGCTCCAGCGAGACTAAACAAAAGACCACGGCCAGTTCGACGAGTCAGTTCTGTATTTATTGCCATATTTATACCCCTTCACTCAGCACCTCAAATCTTGTATTGCATTATACTGTGGGTTTGACATGCAAGTTTTTTTTTAGTTATACCACTACTAAGGAATCCTCCTCCTTCTGTTGCTGCCTCAACAACAAATAATTCATCTGGTGCAAATGCTTTTTCATGTTTGAGAGGTAAATCAAAACTTGAAAAGGTAACGTATTTAAAATGCTCTTTTCAAAAACTTAAATCACTTTAAAATATCTGACATTTCAGATGTGGACTGTGTGTAAGTGAGAAGTGTCAATGCTCTGACCAGCCCCTGTTTATCTCCAGACTCCTCAGAGCGCTTTTTGTCTGCCATGACAAACACTTCTAAACATTAGGGCTAATTTGGAGTGTCATTAAAGGAAGTAGATGGGGACAATTTGACAGCCGCCAATACACAAGAGAGGCATGGGTGCGAAAGAGATGGGAAGCATTTTACGTCATTTCAGTCAAGATCTTATACACAAATACATATACTCCAAGGTATAGTGTGTGAGAAGTTAACATATTGCATAATTTGTACATAAATACAGAGTGTGTATTGTCTGCTTGGGAGAATTTTGTTTTTAATGGGCCATTCATTTCATGGAAAAAGAAAATGCTGTGTGTTGTAAATAAAACAAGTGCATAATGAGTGTTTCCTTGTATTATGCTCTCATACACAAACAAGCTTTATAATTCATGACCTCACGTAATCTTCTCCAACAAAGTGACTGAAGATGCACTACAATTAGCAAGTTATAAATAAGTATTTATGTAGGAAACTTTTATTAATTCTTGCACAATAAATATATTTAACTCTGTTTACACTGGACAAAGCAGGAGCAATTGATCATACTTTACATCAAATTATTCAATCAAATTAGCACACACTAACACAAACCAACAAATGTTTTTATAAGCATTAATCTTAGAAAAACCGGACATATGTGTTTATATGTATAGCTAGAAAAATGCAGATAAATCCTTGATATTTCTACCTGAATAATGGACAACTCAACATGCAGGCCCTATTTGTCATTGTTGCATGTTGGTGATTTTTTTTGTGGGGCCTATCTCATTGCAAATCTCTCTGTAGCGTTTGCATGAGTCAGTTAATTTTCAGTTAATTTTCTTTTTCAGTACAAGCAGACAGAAAAGTGAACAAACACATTAGTTAGCTTTCAGAGTTCAAGTTTCAAGTTTGGAGACACTACCTTATTTAATCATTAAATTAATAGATATTTTTGTGTCTGTGTTGTAGTTTATAGCACCGCCGGCTGTTATTAGCAACCAATCTTATTTCTCCAGGTTGGAGAACGGCTGGTTTTGATAAAAATTAATTATTATCATTTCGCTATAGAGTAACTGATCCCAGAAGTTTGAATCTGAATATCTTTCGAAATTTGCTCAGGTTTATAAAACCAAGAGCACAGATTATGAATCCGTGCGAACAGTGTATTAAACCAAGGGAACACATTTTTTATTTTGTGCGCAAGGTTAATTTTTTTTTCTCAGCTGTCCCCAGGGGGGCTCTGTACGATTTTATTTAACTTTTTTGAATTACTAATTTTTCCAAGAAGGTTCATTTCACATCTACACATATGCAATGCATGCATGAGTTACAGGACATTGTAAAGGACAGCCATGGAGTCACACAAAAGTGTCTGAGAGTCACAGGACACTTTACAGGACATTCATGGAGTCACAGGACAGTGTATAGGACAGTTATGGAGTCACAAGATTGTGTCTGGGAATTACAGGACAGTGTACAGGACAGTATACAGGACAGTCATGGAGTCAATGGACAGTATACAGGACAGTCATGGAGTCAATGGACAGTATACAGGACACTCATGGAGTCAAAGGACAGTATACAGGATGAAAATGAGTCAAATAAAGTTAAATAATATTGTACTAACTGTTTTCAATGAGTTTTACTTTAGTACTAATTTAACCTAACTATTGCTAAATGAAACAGAATTTTTGTGTATTTTAACAATTTTTTGAGATTCTCAAAAGTCAGCCTCTCGCCCTGACCAGGGCAATAATAAATATATAAAGCATATATTTTATAGTAATTAATGACATAAATTTACTGTTATTTGACTGTTTAGATATGCAATCAACAACAAAGTATTATTATTGATTTGTCAGTGTGTTGAAACCCACTAATAAAGTAATTAGTAACGGCGCATTAACCTTAAATGTGCATGTATTAAGCTTATTTACCTTCTTCCTTAACAGTCATAGTCCACTTCTCTTGGAATCTCCAAGTGGACTCAGATACTCTACAACCTGCTGTTAGGTGAGTTCAGGATCACGTGACAACATGAATTGTGTGTGCGTGGCGCGCCTGGTCCTCTCTTCCTTTTGCCCCCAAGTCAAATTTTACCCCTTTAAAATATGTCTATATGTGAAATACGAGTTTCTTTTTAACTAAATTACCATAAAAAAAATTGATTGGATTCCATACAATGCTTTTTGCAAATACAATTGATCACTTTCATTACTGATTAAACTCATCTGTACGTTCCTCTGATCTTAACTATTAGACAAAATAATTCAGCTTTAACTCAAATATTAGGTATAATTCTATATAAATTAGGGTTATTGACCATGAATTCAAAAAAATACTGTAAAACTAATGATAGTAAGATGGTGTTAAAACAAAGTCTGACAAAGGGACAAAAATGTCAAATATTTGTCCGTTTTTGACCCGGGAGGACAACACAAGGGTTAAACACTTAAAAACTTTTCAGCTAGCCGACAGGCTTATCACTAGCATGTTTGGACCTTGGATTTCCTTATAGCCTAGCCAGGCAGCTAGCTAGGCAACTTGTGCATTTGTTTAATTACATGTTTTGATGGCGATTGTTGTTTATATGTTACACGAAATTAAACATGGCAAATACACCGCTGTAGATGTTAGTTTAAACACTCAGAATTGTTCAGCACTTCTATTGTGGTCTTGCTTGTTTTCACAACAGGGCAGGACGTGATTCAGTGTGTGGAACCCTACCGTTAGCTAGCGGCTACCTGACATTGATGTTAGATACCGCTAGCTGATACTAGCTTGGGCTTCATTTAATAAACATAACCTGTAGTAGTACACAATCGTATGTGTATTGTTTTGATTGCAATGTGTGGAATTACTTTAAGTTTCCTATTTTTCTATTAAGTTCTATTTTTCACAGGGTCTGTACAGCATCAACAAGGGTCGCCATTGTTGTTTATGTGTGTGTGACGTCAAAAGTGTAACTGGGAGTACAACTATCTTGTACGAGTTTGTGAGTAGTAAGTTACGGGTTTAACTGCCATTCCAGGGCACTTTCATGGGTAGAAGGTTGTGAAAACACAAGTTACGGGTTGTCTGGAATGCAGCATAACAGTCTGAAACTATTTTAGATTATCAATTTTCATATTATACATTAGCATACTTTTACTGAAAATATAAACCTAAAGTACATATGCATGAATTTGGAATTATCTCATTTCCATCCATATGTATTTGGGATTTTTTAATTGATCAAAATACCAAAGAAAGGTTACAATTGTGCTTTTTTTTTTCTTTTTCTTTTTTTTTACATTTTTTTCCATCCAGTGAAAGTGGGCAATGCGGATGAGGCTCTGAGAACTCCTTAGCGGTCTCAAGATGACACGCTGTAACAGATTTAATTGTAAGGAATGTAACGGTCAGATGACAGACATTCAAAAGATGTTTCATGCTTGGAGTTGTTTACATGCAGGGCTATCTTTTCCAAGTAAATGGCCTCTTAAGGTGACAAAACTAAACAGAATAAATAGTATTTAGACTTTCATGAGACTGGGATTAACCATGTCGTCATGTTCCAAAACATGGTCTCTCACTACAATAGAATGACCACTATCGAGGCTAATATCATCACACATGAATAAAGTTGGGTTCTTTAAATCCCCAACCCACAAGAGTCTCAGCTTTCCAGCCATCCCCAATTCATGCAACTCCAAGACTGTTTAGAGACTCCAGAATGCAGAATTATTCAAACACATAATTTTTTTTATTAGTAAAAATATATAGTATACGTATGTATACTGCATATAAAGAAAATACATGTTTCTGACAGTTGAGTACCCACAGAACAAACAACAACTACTAATTATCATTCAGATACATATGTTAAAGTGAGAGGTTAAGTGACCCCTTTGAAAATGGCCATGCATGTTTTTTCCTGGCTGAAATGTAACCTTGGTAACCAGCAGTGGAGTGACCTTGTGTTTTACATTTAATTTGCTTTTCATATATTATTTAATTGATATGTATTTTGGGGGTAGGAATAAACACCCTATATCATCGTATTTTCTGTCTTTTTAGTATGTTTTGTGTTTTGTTAAAAAGTAAAAATAAAAAACTGTTAATCACAAAAAATAAACCTAACCAGTGTGGAAATAATTAAAACAACAATAGATAAACTGGAATCGTTAACGAAACCCAAAAACCCACAAAAAAATTGTAACTTATGTATTTAATGCATTGTATATTGTATGATATTAAGATAGAGGATGTCTATTTCGACAATAGACTGGACTTACACCCAGGAGAGCGGTGTTCGCACCCCATTTGAAAAATATTGGGAAGTTACGTTAACTTTCGTAACGAAAGGAACTACATCACATTCTGTACAGCTTGCATAATTACGTCATGAATGGAAGTGAAGTAAAGTAACAAATGTACTAATTTTTACCTTATACTGTACATCCATGATTTTAATGGAAACCCAGGGGCATTGGGAAAAGGGCCCACAAAGATGGTTGAATGAATAGCTGTGGATGTGGGGTGGGGTCCATAGATGATGCCTTTGTACAGGGTTCAGCATTTTATGCATTTAACACTATCATTCCACAACAGTTAGTGGAAAAGCTGAGGTGTCTGGTGGTGAACTCTGGCACATGCAGCTGGACCCTTAACTTCCTGTCGCAGAGAGTCAGGGTGAACAGACGCACTTCCAAAACCATTTTGGTGAGCAGCACAAGGTCACCTCAAGGCTGTGTCTTGAGCCCCATGCTGTTCAGCCTGCTCATCCCTTACTGTTTTGCCCGTTTTAACACCAATCATATCATTAAGTTTGCTGACGACATGACAGTGGTGAGTTTGATCAGTAATGATGATGTGTCTGCATACAGGAGGGAGGTAGAGGAGTTAACATCATGGTGCAGCTTACACAACCTCCACCTAAATGTCAACAAAACAAGGGAGATGGTCATTGATTTCAGGAGGGCGTTAACACCCCACCCGCCACAACAACAGCATCAAGTTCCTGGGGGTCCACCTGGTGGATGACCTACTCGTCTTCACCAACACCACAGCCATTGTCAAGAAAACCCACCAGCGGCTCCACTCCCTCTGGTGTCTGAAAAAGGCAGGTCTACCCACCATCCACCTTAACACCATCTACAGAGGCCCTGTTGAATCTGTCATAACATATGGCCTCACCTCCTGGTTTGGCAGCTGTGATGCCTTGGAAAAACACCAACTGAACAGAATTGTAAAGACAGCCAGAAAGATCATCAGTGCCTCTCTCCCCTCCCTGCTGGAGATGTACAACCAGCTGTGTACTGGCAAGGCCATGAACATAATAAAAGACCCTTCCCACAGCCTTTTCTCCCTCCTTCCGTCTAAGAAAAGATACAGGAGCCTCCGCTCCAGATCCAGCAGGATGCTGAACAGCTACCTTCCACAGACTGTAAGGATTTTAATTGGACAGAGCCCCCACCCACTGCCATGCTTCCCTACTGTGCAACTACCTGCCTGAACTGCACTTTGTTTGGACTAAACACATGACTGCAATGCACTTGCACTTTACATACTGTGCTGCTATTTTGCACCAGCTGCCACTTTCCACTGCACTTTAAGACTCTGTGCCCAATGTCTTCCTATATGTCTATATGCTGTATTTTATGTTTTTATTCTTTTTATTTCCTTGTTTTATACTGACACGGAAGTACACATGAAAATTACAATAAAGTAAATCTTGAATCTTGAGTCATTAGATTTAATCAGGTCTCACCACTACAAGTCAGCTTCACATGTTCATATTATTATGTCACAAGACAAATTGATAACTGAAAAAACAGAAATAATGGCATTAATTCAGAAGAGGATGGTGAGTTCATGTGCTATTACAAAAACACAAAATTTTGTCATCACAAACGGAGCTTTTATTTTTGTAAATCCATTCTCTAGATCTGTATGACGGGACAGAAATTTCAACCATGAATTTTAACCAGAACCGTGACATTTCAGATTTCACAATTATTTGCAGGCAGCAACTCCAACTCCAAGGCAAAGCCACTCGTTAGTGAACTCTATGAAGCCTGGAGCTTTGGTAAGTCCACTTCCTGTACAGAAAAGGGAAACAGAAAGAGAATACTAAACAAACTACAGACAGAGAAGGTTCTCAATTTACACATTTCAAGACTGTATTCTGATTCCGATTACCACATTTTGTAAAAGCATTGCTGACATTTTGATTAAAAGGGTGTTTTCTTCATTTCAAAGTAAAGTCAACAATAATATAATTAATCTGTGCGTGAAACCCACCCACCTTGTATTACGTTGTGGAGATTACAGTAATTGGTGCCATTATCAAACAAGCTGAACCAGAATGTGGACACAGATGAACCCTGGACAACAACCAAATAAAACATGTTCATAGACCCTTTGTTGTTATTTCCTCTAAATTTCTCAACATCATTTTTACTGATGGTACTTCAAATGTAGTAATACAAAAGAGTCTGTCTCACATCTACATGGCAGCCCTGGCCTGAAGCTGTGGAGATCATGGTGAAGTTAACAGTCTCGGTCTGGCCGATTGCAGAGGTATGGTTGGCCTGAATTAGGGCTGATGTCACTGGGCCGAGCTGGATTACAACCACAAAAAGAGTTAATCAGTGTCAACTATAGACATACACTTACATGACAGTCACCTAAATAAATCCATGTGAAACTAAATTTCTCTTCGAGCTTCTCACCTTGTATGAGCCCATTGCTTTAATCTGAGTCAGGATGGCCATACTAACTTTGTCACATGGCAATCCAAACAGCCTGGGAACAGAAAGAGTTAAACATGTCATTGTCTTTTGTCTATCTATTTTTTTTGTATTTGTAGAAACTTTTTGTTTTTAGTTTTAATTATATATTATCTGAATGTACACCCCCACAGTCACACTGCATGAACCATCTGCTGAGGGTACAGATCTAACTAACAGTTGATCATAAAGAGATGAAGTCTTACCAGACAATCTTGCAGAAGGCGTGTGTCGTGTCAATTTGTCCGCTATTTGTGACTATGTACATTCCCAAAAAGAGAGCACAGGCCACAATATAAATCCTTGCAGCCATGATGAAGTTTTTATGAACTCTTGTTCCAGATTTCTCACAGGGCTGTGTGTATGTCTGTTTGGTTAGGGTGTATATAAAAGACTGCTTGACAAGAAACAACTTGAAAACCATTGGCTTGTCATGTGGACCCATGGAAAAGTGATTTGCAGGATACTTGACATGAACTGCATGGCATCTTTCACACCAGCAGGGTTGGATTATATAGCCTGCATTCAGCCTGAATTGAAAAAAAACTATTTAATAAAATAATAATAATAATAATAATGTTTTACAATTGCTTTATTAATCCTGCAAGGGGAAATTACAATGTTTTCACTTTGTTGTTATTACACACATTACACACAGGCCTCACACATGCTTAGTACCTATACATGCACTAAATGGAGAGATGTCAGAGTGAGGGGGTTGCCCATGGACAGGCACCCCAAACAGTTGGGGGTTCGAAGCCTTGCTCAAGAGCACGTTGGCAGTGCCCAGAAGGTGAACTGGCACCTCTCCAGCAAGCAGTCCACCACCATACTTTGTATACGTTATTTTGTTAGTTTCACTTAAAGTAAAGAACTTTTGAGGCGTATTTTTCATCAGCTTTAACAGATTGATGCCCTCTTCATTGTAGCTGATGTTTGATTGAAATCTATGAAAAAGGTGTAATGTTGATCACATTTTCTTGTCTGTTTTCCTGTTCAAAACATGTGTCTCTGTATAAACACCATGGTTGTCAAGGATGAGGTTTTCAATCCATCACAGTTTCATATAATTATCTCACATTTTTTCTTGACACAAACATGCTTATTGATTAACAATGCTTGAGGCTCTGGACAACCTAACCAGCATAAACAATAGATTAAAGGTCCCATGGCATGAAAAGTTCACTTTATAAGGTTTATGGTTTTTTAACATTAATATATGTTCCCCCAGCCTTCCTATAGTCTCCCAGTGGCTAGAAATGGTGACAGGTGTAAACCGAGCCCTGGGTATCCTGCTCTGCCTTTGAAAAAATTAAAGCTCAGATGGGACAATCTGGAATCTTACCGTTATCTCCCATTTCTCTGCTTTGCCCGCCCAGAGAATTGGCCCACCCGTGAGAGAGAGACATTATGGCTTTCAAACGAGCAAGCTGGCAGCCCACTCACTCTGACATCTCTCCATTTGTGCATGACTGTGTGTAGTGATTACTAACAAACAGAGTGTAAATTGTAAATTCCCCACTGGGGATCAATAAACAGTAGAAATTATAAATACTGTACTCAAGTACAAATTTTAGGTACTTTTAATTTGAATATTTTTCCCCATAAGCCACTTGATACTTCTACTGCTTTTCAGGTGTAAATATTGTACTTTACACTACATTTGTTTGCTTTAGTTACTTAACAAATTAAGATTTTTGCACACAAAATGTGAAATTGTGCGAACAAAGCTGAAAAAAATCAATTAGTTGACCCAACAGAAACTAATCTGCAGCTTTGTGGAAAATCATTTGGCCATTTTTCTTGCACAAATGCCAAAAATGATGATTCCAGCTTCTTAAATGTGAGTTTCCTTTTAATTATTTCACTTTAGTTTTTTTTTTTATAATTCTGAGGTTTTAACTGTTGAGACAAAACAAACCATTGTGGAGATGTCCCTTTGTATAATTATGATCAGCATTTTCAGAAGTTTTACAAATCAAACAACCAATCAAGAAAATAATCAGCAGATGAATCCCTATTAAAAATAATCATTAGTTGCTGTCCTATACAAAATAACTACATTAGTAAAAATCCTGCTATTATATAAATGCATAAAAAAACAGCAATCAATACTATGACATTCACATGGGCCATTTTTTCTGGATTGACTACTTTTACTTTTAATACTTTACATTTTCCTGATCAGACTTACATTTGTAATGCAAGACTTTTACTTAGAGTATTTTTACAGTGTAGTTTTAGTACTTTTACGTAAAGTCTGAATACTTGCTTCATCATTTGAAAGCCCTTATGTTTTACTGTCACATGAAACTGCAAAATATGTGCCTCATCTCTGTCTGCAGAGGGCACCAGACTACAACACTAGGCCAAACCTTACAAATCCTTACAGGTCTCTGGCTCTGATATCCAGACTCTTTCTATTTAGGTTGCATCTGCCTTGATATGGTATGATTTATCAAGGAAGAAATTTAAAATATGTAAATGCAGAAAGGAACAATGAAATGTTGTGTTTAAAGTGAGTTACATGGTGAGTTTAGGGCATAGGCCATTATTATACATGTCCAAATGCAATTTGATTGCTCTTATAACAGGCCTATTAAACAAATACATGATAACAGAGGTCCATCGTATACAAACCATGCATGGAACTGGAAGTCCTGTTAATGTCTGAGGTCTTCCATGCAGGGAGAGGTGTTTTTAGTCATCCCTCTCCTTGAGAAGCTCCCTGTGGTCGTGTCTGTCTGAAAACATGGCAGCCATAGAGATGAATGGGAGTGACAATCTTTTCTTGCCACTAATGAGGAAACCCTGCAGTGGGATGGTGCTTATGAAGAACAGCACTTCAAAACTCATTTACAATAAATGATTGAATGAATCAATAGTTTTATTTCAAACATACAAAAAACACTTGAAAACAAGACACAAAGTGTTTGACTATTAAAAAAAAGAAAACACAAGAATAAGCTAAATAAATAAATACTCTTCTCCCAAAGAGAGTTGGAAGAAGCTATGCTTTTTATGTCCAAAATGCTTTTTAAGTTCGACTCCGACCTGTGGCCCTTTATGGAAATAAAGTCCAAAAATGCCCAGAAAATATACTTTAATAAAATAAATTATTTGTGGGATGTACAGGGATGTACAGTACAGCTCAAGTATGAGCTGTACTGTACATCCCACGTACAAAAACACATGCTTTTAAGAGTAGTGCGATTGACACAACACAAGGGTTATATATGAAACAGAGAAATTTAGATAAAACTTAAGAAACGGCGGTCAGTTTTGAGCTGCTTTTTACTAAAGTTGTTCACAACGTTCACAGTTTAGGAGCCACAACTACTTAAGTACAGTGTCATTTAGTGGAGGTATAGGAACAGCAAACAGACAGAGCTCTGAAAGTGATCAAAATAATATTGATTTGTGTTTGGAATTTGATGAGGAGCCAGTGTAAAGAAATAAAGTTTAGACTGATTTTAGAGCACCTGGATGTGTTGCTAAAACACGTTGACGTGGAGTGACAGTAATCAAATAATAAATAAATAATTCTGTCTCATCTTACAAATAATCATCTACATCTCAGCTCAAGACAAAATGGGCCTGAGTATGGGGGTGCACTCCTGGAAGGTTAGTTTGACCATAGTACAAAAAACAAAAAAACAAAACAAAGACACAAATAAAAAGAGTCAATGCATATGGTCTTGACCTCATCTTCCACTTCTCAGCCAATAAAAAAGAGACAATTTATCCAGCGTGGAACTGCTGGTTTGATTTACAGTTTATAGTCATCTTGCCGACAAATTGATGGCATAGGCGCTGCAGTATGTGGACGGTCCTTTGCTACAGCAACAGCAGAACAAATGCTGCTGTGGAGACCATCTGCTGAGTGAGGAGCACAGAAACACAGGGAGACACAGCCTGTTCTCTCAACCCCTGCATCACCCTCACATGTTCTCCCAAACTATGATGTCATCCAATTTCTAAAATGACAGCTGGTCACAGTTATGTTACAGATTTGCTTATAATTACATTTGTGTAAAAAGACTTTATTTTGTGCCTACATGTAGGGCTGGAAAAGTTTTGTTTTCTATAAGGTCTCCCTAAAAAAACGTGGGCTAATCTTTGCTTTATGAATGGATATAATCGTTTATTATTGTTGTATAGACCAAAACTGCCTCAAGAAACCAATATTTATTAACAACAGGCTGTTTATAGTTCCAGTTCGCTTTTGACTTAGTAAAATGTCGGAACGTTGTAGTCACAACCTTGTAAACAAACTGCTGTTCTTATTATTGACCTATAACGCCTATGTCGTGTGTTTCGCTGACGTCCTGTCAGCTGAACTGTATTGTTGTGATCTCTCGCGATGATTCACACTTCTCGCACTTTATGGCTCTGCTAATCTATTAACGGAGAGTAGCTGCTAGAGTTCGGCTGGTGGTTGAAACGGGCCGCAAGAAGCAAAAACAAGGTTAGTGAACTGTCAGCAGTTTAGATACATTTTAGGATTTAAGTCGATGAACTTAAAGTTCCCGCCCACCTCGTCTGTAGCTCTGAGTTTACGCACGCTGTTTTCGGCTGATTTCAACGTGTTAACGTTACACTTTGGACTACCACAAAACGTTGCTCTTTGACATCGCCCATTCTGCAGTACTTACTAATGTTTTGTTAACCGAGCAAGTAGCTAAGTAAGCAATGAACTCAACTCCTAAATTGACCCTATATCTATGGACGGACTTTGTGGTTGGTCCCGATAATAATATAATAATACACTTTTATGAACCAATTTACTGTTGAAATATCTTTATTTTGCCTTTGCAAAGATAAAAAAAATATAATGGAAAGTATATTGTTGCGTATCATTGAGCATTTTTAAGTGGGTATATGGAAATCCAGGAGCTTTCTTAGTGGGTATACTGCATGTATCACGTAGACTACACCACTGGGATCCGGTCTATGCAGTTCAAAGGTCCCTCTGCTGCATGCACTGTCACGTTAGGTCAACCTGGTCAATGAGTTGTCAGAGCCTCTGTTTGTGAACACACTGATCTGAAAACATGTTTCTAAAACGTTACCAGGCCTTATATTTGACTCTTTTATAAATGAAATAATAAGAATGTGTTTCCTTTCAGATTGTTGGAAACCCTGAACACCAGTCATGTCAAAGTTGAGTGGGAAGGTCCAGACCGTGCTGGGTCTGGTGGATCCAGATCAGCTGGGCCGCACCATGACCCACGAGCACCTGACCATGACCTTTGAGTGCTGTTACTTCCCTCCTCCCCCAGGCGATGAGGAGGTGGCGGAGAACCCGTTCCAGATGCAGCACATGCACTGGCTGAGACAGAACCCCTACAGCTGTCACGAGAACCTGCTGCTGCAGCAGGAGACCAGCGCTGTGCGGGATGAGCTGCTGGCCTACAGGAAGGCTGGCGGGGGCACAATAGTGGAAAACACCACCACAGGCATTGACCGGGACCTGCCCACCCTCAAGCAGCTAGCAAAGGATACGGGGGTCCACGTCGTCGCAGGAGCAGGGTACTATGTGGACTCCACCCACACAGAAGCCACTAAGAGAATGAGTGTGGAGAAGGTGAGGCTCAGTCTGGTGTTTACACATAGTTTGAAACAATTTGAACTATATTGTGGAAACTTATTCAGCATGTGTGTGTCTGGAGTTTGCCACTGGCACTGAATGTCTCAGTCGTAAGACAGCATCAATTTGTTTGCAATCAGTTTGATACATCACCAATTCTCTTAGCAAGTTCTGTGTTTATGTTCAAGGATTTCTTTGGTGTCTTTTGATTGATTTGAACGGGTTTCTGGCTACTCTGGATAGCACTTTAGTAGTGATACACTGAGAATATGCACCTGATCTTCATGGATGTTTAGATATCATTCAAACCTAGCATGTGCTCTGTTCATGTGCACCGAGCCTGTTAAAGGGACATAACTAAGAAGTCAGGAGATTTTAACTAGTAACTAGTCTAAAAGAGTGATGTTGTCCTGATTTAACGAACTCCTCATTTTCTGCCCGTCAGCTCACAGACATCATCATCAGCGAGGTGCTTCACGGCGCAGACGGCACAGACATCCGCTGTGGAGTGATCGGAGAGATCGGCACCAGCTGGCCCATCACGGAGAGTGAAACGAAGGTGCTGAGGGCCACAGCACATGCTCAGACCCAGCTTGGCTGCCCTGTCATCATCCATCCCGGTAGGAATGCTGCTGCTCCGGCTGAAATCATCAGGATTCTTCAGGAGGCCGGGGGTGACGTCAGCAAAACTGTCATGTCACACCTGGACAGGTGAGAAGTCCCTGGAAACTGTTTGTAGAGGGAAATAAATGGATTAATGTTTGATGGTCTGTTTTGTTTTTCTGTCTGTCAGCAGAATTACCAAAAAACTGCTGGCCTGATTTTCATAAAACCTGGTGAAAGTGTGTAGCATAGCCGCAGGAAGAGCCCACAGGGCTAATACACAAAGTACACATTGCTAGATAGGGCATTTGTGCTGCATTCACGTGGTGTCAAATAATTTAAAAAAATGATTTCCCGACTGGAAACATTCACACTGCATTAACATTGTAAAGCTGTTTCCACATATACAATCTGGACAATGTCCAACAAATCTTGTCCCAACATTGTCCAGTTTCTCTTTCACATATCTAGCATATGACATGAGATTGTCTGTCAGATGCGTTCTTACTTACTGGAAATACTCTGATTGGTTTAGGCACGAGATGGCGCCTGGGTAGAGCGTGTAGCAAATTACATTGCGGTCCTGTAGTGAGTCAGTAATTTGGTCATAACACTTTCCTCTCTGGAAACATTGTTTGCTGTAAACAGCAGTGATCAGTGACCTCTTGCAGCAAAAAAACATAACTTTTGAATGTGTTGGACATCATATCTTAGTGGAAATTAGTTTAAAAAGAATTGGTTATTTTTTGGAGACAATAAATGATTAATAATTAGTGAAAACTTATTTGTAGTGTGGTTTTATGAGTCAAATATTTTAAAAAGACTGCAAAGCGTTATGATATACATTCAATTTAAGAATGAAAAACAACAACAAACAACGTGACTGACAAACTATTTGATTCATAATGTTGAGTCACATGCTATGCTACCTAAAGGTGGTGTTAGATAAGATAGCTTTATCATTCCACAGTTAAGCCCAACATGTCTTGGATCTGCTTTCACAACAAATTATTTCAGTCACTGCTATTTTGGTCGTTGTTATTCTCCATTCTTAAGAAAAGTTACAGAAATTGCACAGAATTTTACCCCTACATAAAATAACATATTTCTCTTTTTTTTTTTTACAAGCTGGTAAACTGGATAGACCTTTTTTGAAATTCTACATGTATGGCATTCATTTAACTTATTTTCTCTTCTCTTCCTGTAGGACTATATTTGATGATGGTGAACTGCTTGAGTTTTCGAAGCTGGGGAGTTATCTGGAGTATGATCTGTTTGGAACAGAGATGCTGAACTACCCGTACAACCTGGAGGTGGACATGCCCAGTGACAGCCAGAGAGTGAAGACGTGAGTAACACTGGTCAGGGTTAAACTTTTTTTATTTTGTGATTAGACGTGCCAGAAGTGAACACAAATGTGTCCAAGTTGATGTTTTCACACTTGACCTGATTTAAACCTCAGTGTAGACCTCACTGTTCAAATTTGAGATTGTAAATGGAGCTAGGGTCCACATCTGGTGTATATCATTTTGATATACTATATGATATACTGATATGCTATGTATACATATGCTGATGTTGATAGATGAGTGTGTCCTACAGTTTGTCACAGAAACTGTGAGACACTGATCTCTCACTGCAGTGGAGAGAGGTGGGATGAATAACTGGCCACATGTTAGTCCGCTCATACAAAAAACAAACAGATTAACAACATAAATTGTGAGTTGTGTTTAAGGCCCCTCGTTTTTCCCTGTTTCTTTATTCACACTCAGCTTGGCGTTCCTCGTGAAGGAGGGCTACGACGACAAGATAGTGGTTGCACACGACATCCACACCAAGAACCGTCTCACCAAGTATGGCGGCCACGGCTACTCTCACATCCTGCAGAACATTGTGCCAAAGATGCTTATGAGGGGCATCTCGCAGAACCAAGTGGATAAGATCCTCATTGACAACCCAAAATGCTGGCTGACCTTTAAATAACGCAAAAATAACATTTTGATGTAGCAGTTTTTATCGGCAGATAACACCTAAACACCCCATAATGAATACTTTGAGATTCTTTGCAATAATCACATTCCCCACTCATTTATAAATTGTTTTTTGGACCCTCAAATCAAGGAGCGTACAATGTTTGTGCATCAGTTTATCTTTAATGTCAATGTTTTTCAGCAAAGCAAAATGTTTTGTGACTTTGTCTTTCCAATGGAAAATAATTACAGGCTGTTGTTTCATCCAGCTTAAAGAGTTTTTACAGAGGCCCTAATTAATTAAAACATGATTTTATATTTGTGATTATACATTATTCACAATGTAAGCAAATGATATGAAGGAGCCTCACAGGATCACAGTGCCTCTCATTAGCAGTCTTGTTTTGGTCGCATTTATGTCACAAAAAAAAAAATTTAATTTACAGAAATGTAAATGCAATCTAAAACTCTCTCTGTGTAGCTGTTGCCTACAATGGTGCTCACTGCTCACAAATATGGTGCTAATTGATTTTTCAATAGTCCTTTCTTTGTATTCGTAAGTAGCATTTCTGCATATGACAATGACAATAACGAGCGTGGTAGTGATCAGTATGCCGCTCTGCTCTCAACATAATGCGGCTGTGTTGGATGAGTTGTCCTGTTGCCCCTCAGTGGGTGTCTGGGTGTCTATGGGAGGCTGACTGGATGAAGGACATGTTCTCCTCTCATCTGGGAACAGGTGGCCTCACAGAGTGACTTCTCCACATGATCAATGGCATGATCGCCACAAGTGACTGTGCGCCGTGAAAAAAACAATATAACTTTGATTAATCTTCCAAGAGGATTAAAAAGTGAGTCAGAGGTTTTAATTTGACATATTTTCCACATTAGCTGACAGTCTTCACAATCAGCAGGCAGATTGATGTATGTCGAGGAAACATTTATTATGTCAGTGTGACTGTCCAGTTTTGTGATGGTGACTAACCACCAGATCACCCTGTTGCCCCAACCTGCTGTCATATTGAGAGAAAATAAATTACAATGATCATTTGTGACTGTGCTTCAATATGAACATTATAATGTCCTTTTACACATTCTTTGAAGTGTTTTGATGCCGCACGGTGTTAAAATGTCATATTTATTATCATGCATCACTACGGCTTTTAAGCATTTTCCGTCAAAATGCAACAACTATCAAATAGTTTTGAAAAAGAAAGCACACATGGACTAATAACACTATGAACAGAGTGGTGAATATGGCAGTATCCTATCATTTCAGCATCTAATTAAGCACTTTAGGTCAATACATTGAACTTTCAGTTTACACTCGCTCAGTATGTGTTACCACAGCAGCATGTACAGTTTTGTGGACATTTGTAAAGCTAAACAGTTCATTCAGGGTGCAATAGCGACACTAATCAATCTGACAAGGGTATAATTCAAAGCTGTACACTTTAATATGCATTATTACTTTTCTGTAATTACAATGTAAGCTCTTTGCTATTGCAAAGTACAGTTCTGCATCTTTCTGGACTCTTGCAATATGGAAATGGTGAGCTGTGCCTCTAATAATCCAACTGACATTGATGAGCAGTGAAGCAAGCTAAATGCAGATCCTTTAGTCCTTTAGATCTTTTCCGTGTTTTAATCCGTATACAACATGAAGCCGGAGAAGGTGCTGTACTTGTTGTTGTTGCCCCCGTGCGCCTTTCCGCCGTCCAGCTTGATGTAAATCTCGTCCCCGGGCTCGAGGTGCAGGACAACACTGTTGCTGGCGTAGTCGTAGTTCTGGTCGGCGTCTTGGGCGATGGCACTGGCTCTCACCTAGAAGAGAAAGTTGACATGACTGCTGATGAAACGTGTCTTTATTTTGAAATCAGAACCGCGGACAGCTCCATCCATTATTTTGGTTAAATGTGTCTCTTTCTAGGGACACGGGTTGCATAAAATGCAAAACGTGCAAATTTGTTCATCAAACGGTGTATGCGCTGTGCATTAGACTATAAGGAGTAAAGCTCAAACAAATCAAAAGACTGTTACATAGCCTAATTATACCATGAAGCATCCTACCTGGTTGTTTTTACAGAGGTCAGCCCACATGCTGGTTCCATCTCCGCCTCGCATCAGCACATGATAAACAAAGAAGTAAATCCCAGGTATTGAGCAGGTAAATTTCCCTGAAGAAGGGTCATAGTGGTTGCCCAGATTTGTGACTACGTCGTCGAATTTCAACACTTCGTATCCCTCATGCTGCTTCTTCAGTCCTGCATAAAACGCAATCCTTGGGATCGTGTTGTAAGTGGCAGCGCTGATGGCACCGTTAGGCCCATTTGCTCCAGGTGCTCCGGGTGGACCCGGTGGCCCTCTCTCTCCGGGCGGACCAGCAGGTCCAGCTGGCCCGGGCTCGCCAACCGGACCCCTCGGACCCATCCTGCCGACGCGTCCCGGCTCTCCTTGAGGACCTTGGATGAACGTCGGAAGCGACTGCACCAAACGGTTGTCTTTTATTGGGTTGGTTGCCTTGGACGTGGCCGTGGCCGCGGTACCGTGGGAGTCGCACACCATTTGGCAGGACCCGAGCATCTCGTAGCGGGCAGGAGTACCGGCGGTGTTCACCATGACCGGGATCAGAACCACCAGCACCAGCACCAGCGCGACACCACAAACACCAGTTGCGATCATCTGCGCTCTGCGGATTTGCTGTGTTCTCCGGAGTGGATGGTCTTCCAGCCTGCTTGTGGGCGATATGTTTGCAGAGGGAAGAATTTCACCTGCTTTTGTTTTGTATAGCAACTTTTGGAGATGAAATAGTCCTTTACATGTGTATGCGCAAAAGTAACCATCCACAACTTTTACGCACTGCAGTATTCGTTCAACTGATTCATCTCCGCTTTCTCACTGCAAGAAAAATAACAAACGACTTTCTGAGAGGGAAAAGTACACCATCTGCATTAAGTGGTTATGCAGCACACAGTCAGCTGCACAAGTTATGCCCACCACTGTGCCACAGGAGAGAATGGGCTTGAAGTGAACCGCTTTTGTGTTTGGAGAGTGAGGGGAGGGGTGGAGGTGATGGATGGGCTAGAATCCGTGCATTTCTTTAATCAAAAGAGAGAAAGGGAAACATATACATACACTGATGCAACTTTAATACTCTAAAACGTGATTCATCTATTTTATGTATTTGTTTGTGGGGTCAAAAAACTACTTGGGTATTAACACATTACCTTTTCTATTGATGGCTGTAACGTTACCTCCCACAACACGTTATTAAAACTTATCCAAACAGCTCTAAAGGTCTTAAGCATAATTAGGCCCATTAAAGACAAAAAGCTATAGTCTTTTGGCACCTGGTCACACCTCAGTGCCTCCCCATTTCCAATTTATCACTTGGAGAAAATCTATAGAGCCACTGAAAGGAGGGAGTAACTCGGAGCTGGCAGTTAAGGATGACTTCACATAAATATGCAAAATATACTGGTGAAATTACTCAATTCTTCTGGAATTTAGAAACAAAATGGGGGGTATTAATTAATGACTTACTAATGGGAATTCACCAGTAGGTTGATGCTGGTTGCAATATTAGCCTAAATCAAATCAAACTGAATTCTTCATAATTTTTTTAAATGCTCCAAACCATGTTGATTTCTAAGATTTAAAACAAAATGCCCTGTCCACATAAAACTTCAGCACAGTGGCTTTTGTAAGGTTTGAGCGATGAAGAGCTAATTCTTGGCGAAGAGGACAGATGATGATGTGCTCATGAATGCAGAGGCTGTCACTGTAGATGGCACCTCACTGCCAGGTGGAGAGATAGACGAAGAGGAAGAAAAAACACAGATAGCCTTGGGAGGAGCGAGGCTTTGATTGCAACCCGAATGAGATTCTAGTGAAGTCACAAATTTAAGTGTGTGTCTTTGTTGAATTGTGATCTCAAAAGTGCCATACAGAATTGCTGACACTGTAGGACTGTAAATCAACAAATAATGAGTTGTATTACTTTACAAATATTGATGATCTTATTCTATCACAGCAGAATTGTTAAAAGTCATAAGATGTGTATATGCAATGTATAAATGTATTTGCTTTACGTAAGACACACTCAATTTTTTTTTACACAGAGACACAAGCCTCTTAAATGTCAATGGATCTGGTTTCTCATGTATTCCACCAACTTCTGTTATTATTATTCTTTCAAGACTTTTTATACATTTATCCTATTTCCCAAAGACAACGCAGATAACAGTGATGAAGAGAGAATGTTTAACATTAACATACCACCTGGTCATGTCAATGTCAAACAGTGGGCCACAAACACCATATATAGGAGTATACTGTAAAACATTTTTAAAAAAGGCAAAAAACTAACTATAACAAGCCAATGACCAAAAAAACATATGCTGTTGGTACGTAATCATTATTTGACTATTTTAGCTTAAAATAACAGTGTCAAAATCTTTTTGACGTACACTGAGTTGTAATAAGGAGAATGCCTCTGTCATTCCCACTTTGCGCCCTGAACTGTTTTTGGGCTATGTAACTTTGGCAAGTAGTTACCATATCCCAGGAGAAGTGCGTAACACTTCACGGCACTAAGTCACACACCACCACTGATTGGAGGAATTGCCATTAAATTTCATACAGACACTCGTAGTCCCCAGACAACTGTCTGTTCTGAATGGTGATTCCCTGACTTTACTTCTGGCGCTCAAAGAAGGAAAAGTCCACTCAACCGCTTAAAATGCTCCAAAAAAATACTTTAATAGTATAAATAAGGCCCAAAATTTGGCCTTCCACAGGTGTTTACTTCAGGCGGCACTATGAGCTTTGAGTGAAATCTCCTGAGAGACGTTGAATGGATTGCTTTGACATTGCATTCATACTCCCACTCTGGAAGAATTGTAAACATTTTTTTGATCTCTTCATTTTTATCTCCATCATCGGGTCAAATGTACAATTTGTCCAGTAGGCTACCTGGTTCATGACCTGTGACGCTAATGACAATCCCAACAGCCGGAGCTGTGCTTTATATTTATTGCTAATTAGCTAAATGCTTACATGCTAATGAACTAAACTTAGATGGTGAACATTATACCGGTTAAACATCAGCATGTTAGCATGATGGATGGTGGTTAGCATGCCGTTTTAGTGCAGCTTAAGTCAAATTGCAACACATTTTGATTGTAACTACTCTTGCAACAAGGGATACCAATAACTGAGACAGGAATTGTCAATTTAGACAATTAAATTTCCCATAAAGAAGACTTTTTTATTATTATTTTATTTTTTTCTCAGTATTTTCTGGTTTCATTTTGCCTAGCTCTAACAGAGATGTTGCACTCACACACACTAGTTTGGGAGGGCCCCTCATGTGATTTTAAATACATTATCAGTTCTAAAAGATCACACATTTTCTGTGGGATGAGTGTAAAGTGAGAAATAGAATAGTATATAATAGAATAATATGTAAAGACACACAAGCACAAACACAGTGGGACATACTGTGATGGCTATGAGTCACTGAGCACTTGTTAGTGGTCAGGCTCTTTCCTTCTAGTTGGCACAAGCCTCCAGTGACTCAGGGAGACTTGTCGACCAGCAGCCAAAGTGAACAGCAGTGTCAAAATCCACCAAAAACTGTGGGAAGAACACAATTTATATTAGAACGCTTTTAACAGTGTCATAAAATGAATCAGAGTGCACACTTTTTATTTCTGTTACTAAAAAATGTGTCCAATGTTGACTTTCATCACTCTTCGCCAGATCTTAGTTAGTCAGCTCACCTCAGCTGCCGTATTGAAAGATTCCTCTGGTGGTGAAGAACTCTGACAGGTTGTTTTAAATCTCGACATTGGAGTTCATTTACAGCCAGTCAAGCAGGAGTCCTGGGGGAGCTTGATGATTTTTGACATCCGGACAAGCAGATGTTCAGAGGACATGAATAAAACATTTAGCCCATCTGACCACAGACAGAAGACTTTCAGAGTGTCTAATGAAATATGAGGCGTGAATTCAATTCACACACACAAAAAAATATCCCTCTGTCAGAAAAGTGTGATGCTGTATGAAATATGTATGGCATTTATGTAGCCTGACCTGGGTGGCTAAGCAGGGTTCAATTGTGTTTATGACAATCAAAGCTGAGACAGGTTTGTCAAAGAGTGTATGTGGTGAATGGGAAGGGAAGCTGAATGGATCTCTCATTACCAGCCAGGAATATAAACAGAAATATTATGTGAGCATTGACAAGTGTTTATCAACTCATAAAACAGCATGTGTCCCAGCCAGTGATAAGATGAATGTCCCTCCTTGCTTTTCACACCTTCTGCTCTTTCAGAATTTGAGTGTTTATTTTTCAATTTCCACAGAGAAGCCAGTGAATAGGCTGGGCTCAACAAATCAGCTCAGCAGGGGGGGGGCAACAGAATGCGTTGCAACACCACCCACTCAAAGCTGGTACGATAGATAGATAGATAGATAGATAGATAGATAGATAGATAGATAGATAGATAGATAGATAGATAGATAGATAGATAGATAGATAGATAGATAGATAGATAGATAGATAGATAGATAGATAGATAGATAGATAGATAGATAGATAGATAGATAGATAGATAGATAGATAGATAGATAGATAGATAGATAGATAGATAGATAGATAGATAGATAGATAGATAGATAGATAGATAGATAGATAGATAGATAGATAGATAGATAGATAGATAGATAGATAGATAGATAGATAGATAGATAGATAGATAGATAGAGATATACTTTATCAAACAATCGTGGCTACCCACTCCTGATAGGGATGATGGATTGAATGCGCAGTTATTTGCTTCCAGTTGACAGACGAACAACAACTTTAAAACCTTTATTTTGATTTGTGTGCATGTCCTTTGGTTGGTGTGCTGCTGCTCATCATTCTTCTTGATGTGGATTTCAGAAAGAAATCACTTCATTCTGATTTGTGTAAGATCTCCAAATACTTTTATAGTTAATGTTTTCCACACAAAGTAAAAATAAGACGAGCAAAGATTCAAATACAGAGACTACAGTGATACAGAGATTATTCAGAGCTTCAAGTAGGCAACAGTTCAGGGCAATGTAAGGAGCTCCAGGATGATAATGCATAGATTGCACAACATTTATATCAGTAATACAGACATATACTCATCTTCCCTTGAAGAAGAAGAAGAAGAAGAAGAAGAAGAAGAAGAAGAAGAAGAAGAAGAAGAAGAAGAAGAAGAAGAAGAAGAAGAAGACAGGCCTTTATTTATCTCGCAAAGGGAAAATCACATGTTCACTCTATTGGTGCAGTTTTTACACACATTACACACAGGCCTGAAATACACACACATGCACAGGGCCTATACATTCACCAATGGAGAGATGAGGGGGCTGCCCATGGATGAGCATCCTGAACAGTTGATGGTTCAGTGCCTTGCTCAATGGCACCTTGATGCAGGTGAACTGGCATCTCTCCAGCTACCAGTTTAGGAGACTTATGAGAAAAAGCAAACCATGACAAGTAGAATTTTAAAGACTGAGCCTAACATTTTCACACTTTAATCACAGATAACCACGTGTTGATACTTTCTCAACACATTAGACCATCATGTAACACTCAAACTCTCCATAACACCAATTTCATTTTAGGGGAAACTGGAACACACGTTACCCTAAAAATTATAAAATAAGCTTCAAAGAATAATGAATACATCATTTACAATGGTAAGCTGCAACTAAGTACATTTACTCAAGTATTTAAATACAAACTTTGAGGTACTTGTACTTCTACTCCACTACATTAAAAGCATTTACTTTGCAGTTTACAATTGTATACACAAAATACATGCCTTTCTAATGATGTATGATACATTTTACTTTTTAATTTAACTATAACACAATACAGTATATAGTTCAAATTAGTTCCACCTCAACCAACTCCAACATTAAAATGCAGCTTATGTTTTAATGTCAATAATAATTATATCATTTAAAAACCTAAACAATTTCACTCCGCTTAATGAGTAATTTGACCCTTTACTACTTCTTTTAATACTTACTATATGTACTTTTCTTAACTTAAAATTTGAATGCAGGACTTTTACCAAATAGGGTAAATTTGACATTGCCCTGCCATTACTTTTTACTTTTACATTACTTTTATTGTCTTTAGGAAGCAAGAACTGTCTGATAAACTATGCAAACCACATTTAAAGGGTCAGTGTTATCAGTTATATTGCAAATTATAGAACTACTTCAAATAGTGTCTTTTATGGCTTCATATTTGTGAGAAACATATAAATGAAATAAGAAAATATTGTAGATGTTTGGAGGTGTGTGTAACTGTCTCTGAGGAAATTCTTTGCCCTGCACTCCAGGAGTGTTTTGATTGCTCATGATAAAAT
Source organism: Percina caprodes (assembly GCA_013375575.1). Taxonomy (NCBI): domain Eukaryota; kingdom Metazoa; phylum Chordata; class Actinopteri; order Perciformes; family Percidae; genus Percina; species Percina caprodes. Next base: position 136,002 of record JABXJD010000440.1, read on the forward strand.
GTTATGTATTGCAACCTGGAATACAGGATTACAACAAAGGATTATAACAAAACCAAATCCCCCGTGCATCAAAATAAATAAGTAGATTGATTTTCATCGAGATGTCAATCGATGCATCGTTTTGCTTATGGCATCAGCAGGCGGAGTGTCACAGTTCTGCCGATGAGATTGAGCGGCAGCGAGGGGCTTAGTGGCAAATACAATCGAGGAGTGTAAACAGGGCCGCAGGAGGCTGATCAATGCCTCCAGTCTGGGATTGATTAATTACCCCACGAAAGAGACTTGGGTGTGAGGGCACCAGATAAACCTGATCAGAACAAGATTTATCACCCAATCTCTGTATCATCACTCCCTCCCTCTCAGTTTTTTTATTTTATTTTTAAAGCTGCCCTTCTTCATTGACTGAGTGTGTCATGCCTGTGTTTCGTACCAGGATGTAATGTTACTCACACAAGCAACGGGTCTTGTTAGCTCCTTTGCTTCCCAGGTGATTAATAGATGCTGGATAAAACGCATCAGGTACGTAAGGTATGTTTCATTGGAAGGTGGAACGTAGCTAAGTTACTCAGCTAGCTAGCAAGCAAGGGGATTATGAGAGGAGAGATGTAGTTTACCGAGCAGTTTCACACAAAACAAAATGGTACTTTTACAAACCTATGCCAACCTGCAACTTTTGGCATATTATCTTTTCTTAGGTGAGGGTAGGAACAAACACTGACCGGTAGACCGAGAGCTTTGCCTTCTTGCTCAGCTCCCTTTTTGTCACAACAGTGCGATAAACTGAATGCTCCAATTCTCCGACCAATCTCCTGCTCCATGGTCCCCTCACTTGCAAACAAGACCCCAAGGTATTTAAACTCCTTCACTTGGGGTAAGGACTCACTCCCTACCTGAAGAAAGCACTCCATCGGTTTCCTGCTGAGAACCATGGCCTCAGATTTAGAGGTGCTGATCCTCATTCCAGCCGCTTCACACTTGGCTGCGAACCGATCCAGTAAGTGCTGAAGGTCACAGACCAATGATGCCATCAGGACCACATCATCTGCAAAAAGCAGCAATGAGATCCTGAGCCCACCAAACTGGGAACAGAGCACCGCAAGCAGCCGGGTCGCGGTGCTCCGTCAGTGGTAGTTGGGGGTTCAGTTACACCAGAATAGGTGACTTAACCTACGCTGGGTATACGTGGTATACGTGCAGTTTAGTGACCCAAGTTCCACGCAACGTAACCCTAACCCTAGCCTAACCATAACCACTCGAGGTCAAATGCCTAACCCCAACCATGTATGCTGCTTCATAGAGCAGGTCTTGGTGTGGCCATAGTGGAATTTGGGACACTAAACTGCATGTATGCCAGGTGATTGTGTGCTGGGTACAAAGCACTGCGAGCTGCCAGTCTTGATGATCCGTCAGGTCAGCGGTAGTTGGTGGTTTAGTTACCCCAGAATAGGTGACTACTGACTGGGTACAGAGAAGTGCAAGCTGCCAGTTGGTTGTTTTCCCCGGGAAGCAAACTCTGCTACCTGGATTGTAAATCCTGTATGTTAATGGGGTTGCACCTATTTCCAGACCTAGTAGCTATGTGAAAATCAAATTACTTTTTTTCCTGAGGAACAAATGTGTTGAGTTTCAGTCGTCAATTTTGATTATAAATTTGATTATAAATTCCTGTTTGTTTGATTGAAAAATAGTTAATTTAGAGTTAAGATATTGAATAGGCATACCTTTGGTGTGAGTGTTCTGTGACATTTTCTGTAGAATGACCTTACATTTCCATCTTAAATGCCAGGCAAAGTTAAGACTTGAACCAGCTAAAAGACTTATAATGGCAATAACTGTCCCCACAAACAGAATATTGCACATAATATAATTGTCATTTTCTGAACACTACTGAGTCCCAATAAGGTGTTCAGGTCAGTCATATGAATCTCGTCATATAAGACTAACTTTCCAGTGAATAAAGGCCTGCCATTCTCATAATCAGGACAGCCACATGACAGCGCTGATGCATGACTGTCTCTGTCGCCCACCATCCTCACCCAAACTAATGATGACCTTTGATTCCCTAAAGATGTCAGGAGATGAGAGAAAAAAACGCAAACACACCCAATTAATTTAGGGTGAAGAGGACTGGAACGTTGGAGCGCGTCATGTTGCTGGAGTGAATGGTGAGGAGCTCCAGGAAAGACAAGGCTCAGTATAATTAGGATTCAGGAGACCCATTGTCAAAGATAATTAAAGCTGACAGCCACTGTGGAGAAGAGAGAAAGAGAGCAGGAAACACCTTCAGACTATGCTTCACTTTAACACACTTTCTACATAGTCTTTCAAAGTCTATACTCCTCACTCTGTCTCTCTCACTTACTCACACACACTCCACTACCATCCATCATCCCAGCCTGCTTGGATACTGCAAACTAGGCAATAAAATAGATGACTGATTAATAGATGCAGTTTCTACATGTTGTTCCACATTTTTAATATTAGAGGTGACAGTTCCCAAACGTGTGTGACATCTGAGGATTAGCCCCACTCTTTATTGCTAGTGGAAATTGTCCATATCAGGTTCTCAATCTTTTTTCAGCCAAGAACACTTCACAACAGGAGAATGTACTGGGGATTCCCTCTTACATGTCCCTTGGAATAATTTGACCTAACCTAGTATTTACACTTCTATAGTATATTATGTGAAAGAACACAGAAGAACATATTAGAAAGATGTTAGACATGCATAGTTAGATTATAAAGTAATATATGAACTATTATAATGTAAAAAAGAAAATACAAATGTTGATATCATGATCATTTAAATGAATGAATCTGAATACATTTTCACTGACTCCCTAGTAGAGTGAATTATGAGTTCAGCCTCTCCTGATGATGATGAATCCATAAATTGGTTTAGTGAATATTGGACATACATTAATGAGTTGTCCTGAAACACCACTCTAAATGAATGCTCATGGAATGGGCACAGTGTGTTAATTTCTTGACTTACTTTTGTAATAAAAACACTTAGAGAGAAAAGTTACATTGCAATATTAATCACAAGTTTGCTAAAATTACACTTTGATACTGGTCATAGTAGACCAAGCAAGGCAGTAGCAGCAACATTTCTGGGTTAAGAGTTGAGCAAGGGTGTGTTTTGTATTGCTTATGAATTAAGAGGAAAAATTTGTTTTTCTGTCAAGCATTACATTGCCCTCCTGTTTTTACCATTTTACGAGTGAACTATTCCGGTAAATGAAAGCAGAGAAATATATAATGGATAAATAACTTTGTTGCATAAACTGAGACTAAAAAGGGTTTTGTCTTTTTCTTAAATATGAGACAGAAACAAAGTATGAAGAAATGTGAAAAAAGGAAAAGGACTTATTTATCAGAACTCTAAACAAATCTGATAGTTCTTTCTAAAAATAACAAGACATTTATTTTCATTCTCCAAACTCCTTTCTGAATCAGGCAAATTGGGACTTTTCTGCATGTTCTCCCTGCCAAGTACTGTATGTAATGTAATATTTTAACCAGTTGTACACATTCTAAAAGATTTAAAGCGTTCATCCATCCATCCATTTCTTCAATTGTACCTTTTTATTTCATCTTGGTATTCACATTGACAATCTGTCATATTCACAAATACACAGACCTACAGTACATGTGTTCTTCAAAGTTTAAATCATATTTGTATACCAAACTTCACACGCATCTCTGAATTAATCTCTTCATTTCCAGTTTTGTTTTGTTTTCTAACACAAAACAGTGCCTTGTATACCGTCTGCCAATGTCCAAATTAGATAGCTGTAGAGGCTGAAGTGCATCATCACAGAGACCACCAGAGCCACCGTAGGTAGAAAAGGCACTTATTCGTGACAGATGAATTCTGATTGGCTGAGTTCTTTTTGTTGGGGTTGGCGGGTAATAAGAAGGAGAGATGGGGCAATTTAAGAATACTGCTGTGTGAATTTCTGATGGAACTCCTTGACTTTGTTCAGCAGGATCGTCAGCTTGTCTGTCGGTGGCAGGATAGTCATTCTGGGAGGGAGGGGGATAAGAAAAGAAAGAAACATTAAACAGTGGTTTAGTAACAGCAGATGTCTTGGCTAAGTGTAAAAAAAAAATATTATTTTGAATGTTGAAGAATCGCTTAAAAATCATCTTGTAAAGTAATTCAATAACTAAAGAGTGTCTTTCATCAAGCCCTTTTCAGACATGGAATATGTAACATTGATGGCTTCACCCATCTGCCCTTTTTGACATTCTGACTTATAGGTGACTTTTACATCAATGTTACTTATAGCTTCATTCAGATATGACAGGACATAGAGCCACCTAACACGCGCAATATTTCCACAATTGCAATGGCATGAATCAAAATTTTAAATATAGAGAAAGGCCGTTGGTCAGGTTCGTCTTTTTCTTTTTAAAAACCTTTGTTAATTTGACATACTAAACTGCAGTCAGATTTACCATTAGAGATGTCTGAAAGGGGCTTTAATGTCAAACTTACTTTTATTTTTCAAGCTCAGACACTTTGGCCAAGGACTTTTTAGTGACCAAAGAAACTAGAGCTGAAACAATTAGTTTATCAATCAATCAATCAATCAATCAATCAATCAATCAATCAAATACTTTTGATAATCACGTTATCTTTTTAAAGGACTACAATTCAAATAAATAACTAGATACCTTTGGACCGGTGGTCAGACAAAAAAGGCAATTTAAATCAAATTGGGCACGAGGGAAATGTGACCAGTATTTTTCATAAAAATAAATTGTTCACACACACACACACACACACACACACACACACACACACTGAAGTGGTAGGTTCCATCTGTCTGACCAAAGCCGCTTCCAGGTACAAGGCAGATCCCCGTCTCCTCCAGCATCTTCATGCAGTAAAACATATCTGGCTCCTGACCTTTGTCCTAACAGAGAGGGAAAAACACATTAAAGCACTATGGAAGGCTTAATGTTCTGCTTGCATGATATTATTTCAAGTAGTAAGTATTTGATCAAACGTGTAGATACTTTTATTTATTTTTTTACAAGTGCAGCCAACAGTAGCGAACTACTGTAGCTATATGTCAACAACACTGACATTCTTAATATTTTCTTATTTATAGAAAAATCGCATCCCTTTAAAGAAGAATCAGACCAAAAGTTAATTGAGCTTTTTTTTTTGCAACAGTCCATTCCTGTTCTAACATGAAAATGGGTAATCGTAAATAATCATACAGTGATTATATTTATAAGAAGAAAAAAAAAATTTAAAAAGATCTTTAAGTTAATAAATTTTTACTGTATTCTACAATTCCATGGTTTTATCTTCACAGGTACCCTTCAGAGTTCAAAACACTTTCTTCAGTGGTACAAAGATAACTTAAGGTTTATGGAGCACTATTTGAGATGCATTAAATCTTATATGTCTTATGTCCTCTGGCTTTTGCAAAAGTGCTTTTTTAAATTATTATTTTTTTTAAATCATTTGTAAAATGTGTCAGCCTTAGAAGTAGCTGAGTATTGATATCAAGAACAAGCTCAATAAACCGCAGAAGTTCTATTCAAACTGCGGAAGGTAATGCTGTGTGTAGTCAATGAAACTCTGTCTTTATGCGCTGTTTTGGGAAATACCATCGCCAAAAACTAAGCAATGCTAAGACTGTGATCAAGATGGTGAGCAAGTCACTGAGATTGATCAGGTGTCAGTAGATCAGCTGTACTCTGACTTTATTCTCTGTAAGGCAAATCAGATTCTCAGTGGCTCGACTCATCAGCCCTCCCTGAAATTCCTACTGAGCAGTCAACCTTGGGACAGATTTGAAACCACAAGCTATTGGAAATCATTTGTTTCCTATAGCAACCAAAGAGGTGAATGCCCAGTGTACTGAACCAAGCTAAGGTGTTAGTTAATCTGTTACTGTTAAAACCATGGAGAAACAAAATAATAATAATAATAATAATAATAATAATAATACCAAATGATTAGTTGGTTAGTGATAGATGAGTAGAAAAGATTGTACTGTAACATCCATTTACTCCTCGTCAATGTAATTTCCTTGGAGCGCCAACACAGTCAAACTTAAATCATTGAAACTTTTATAAGAGTAGACATACCATGGCTTCTTGGATGGCCTTTTCAGGGATGGTTATGCGAGGGAAGGAGTACATAGCACCCTGAACAGGATTACAGCTGATGCCTTGAATGGTATTGAGAACCTGTTCTGTGAGCCTGGCCTTCTCTGCTAAGGCACTTAAGGTGGCTGTGCGCTCCTGGGTAAGAGAGAGAGTAGAGGAAACACAGAATAGATAGGACAGAGAGAAAAGAAAGTAAACCAAAGAGATGTCGTCAAGACTCTGGCAATATTTCTTCTTTTTAGATCCTAAATCAAATGACAACAAATTACCAATTCTGGAAAGGGTTATGTTATAGTACCAGTACTTGCCTTTTTCTTATATAAAATAGCTATTTAGCATATTTGTTTCTGTATTTATAGTTTATGTTTAATATGTGTGTTTGTGTAGCCACAATTCACCAAGGCAAATACAGTAACTTACTGTGGCAATTAACCCTTTGCTGATTCTGATCATTTTATTAGTTTGAAGTAAAGCGATGGCCAACTGTGTCTCAGGCTTGAACTAACACCTTAATTATCACAGTGTTTCAGATGTTTTGAGTGTGTTAAAATTATCTTAAGAGAAAACTCAAAAGAGTCAATTAAAGCAAAAATAAATAAATATAAATATATCACTAGGTAAAATCCATAATCAACAGCAGTGTACTGATTGCAAATTTCAATGAGAATGAAGAATCATACTGGTGTCAGTGTATAATCAATTTGAAATCAAAATCCAACCCCTTCTGCTTATGGGCTGTAGAGTGTGTACCTTGATAAAGATGTCATGTGACGGTTCCCCAGGCTGAGGGGGGTTGACCACAAGGTCCATTAGAGCCTGTCCAGGAACAGGAGGACACAGACGGACAGACACAAGCTTGGTCAGTTGGGCCTTCACCTCATCGTCCATGTTGATGATCTCCATGTAGCCTCCACGGAAGCCACACCTGAGAGGAAGAGAAAACATTAGGTTGTGACACAAAAAAAAAACAATGTAAGAAAGAAAACAAAAAAAAGACAGATTGAGCGCAAGTTACAGTAAACAGCAAATAACTTGTTTTTGGATTTATCGCAGCATGTAGTAGAGTAGAATTGCTTACTCTCCCATGTAACATTTGGAGGTGGAGTGGAAAGATACCAGCTCCACTGTATCCGAGTATTCTGGCCCCATTTCAAACAGAACCTTCTTAAAAGAGTGGAACTGGCAACCTTCAGCATACACATTGTCCTGGTACACCTGGGAGATGAAGACAGTACAGAAAAACAATAACACAGGCGGTAGGGCTGCACAATTAATCGCAATTTTATCGAAATCACAATATGGAGGGCTGCAATATCGCACGTGGGGCCCAATTTTTTTGTTCGAGGCAAAATATGTGTCAAACCATTCTGAATGAAGTATTGTGGTGCTGCAGAGATGTCCCGGCCTACAAATTGTATCCTGCAGACTAAAGAAAAAAAATCTTTGTTTTTTATATATCCTCGTTTAAAGAAAAGAAAAAAAAAGAAAGAAAAAAACACTATAAGTGATTTCTATTTTTTAGATTTTATTGCTTTTCAATGAAAATCAGAATGATACGAAAATAATCATTCCCTCCAATATTGTGAATCATATCACAATATCAGTCAAAATAATCGCAATTAGATAATTTCCTCATATCATAGCAGGCAGATATTAAAAGAGATGCAGAAAGACGGTACCTCATCAGCCATGAGGAGGAGACGTTCATTTGCTGCAAATCGGATTACGTCCTCAATGCACTGTCTGCTCTGAACCTGCCCTGTAAACATGAAGGTGTTAAGGAGAAAGGTTTGGAGTGGTGGTTAGCCAGGCAGTTATGTCCATTTACTGCCATCTAGTGGCTCTTCTTTCAGTAGTGCATGAAATGTGTGGTTACAGAGATACAAAATCATGCAGAAAGGAGCTCATTTTAAAGTGATTTCATTCCTGGGCCTTCTGGTGGACCTAGTAGTTTCAGGTTGCACGGCAACATCCCATTGATCCCAGCCAATTACATTTTATTCTTGTCTCCATCTCTGTAAAGTATCGAAGAATTGCCCCCAATAATATATTGGTCTTTAAAATTAAGGCAAAATTGTCTGACTACATTGTGTGCTAAACTGACCCCCCCGAAAAACAACTTTACTTAAGGTTTTAAGGCTTTTAACCACATCTTGTGATCTCCCTTGGTGGATAGAGGTTTTTAATTATTTTTTGTCTAACTACTCTTTTCAAAAGTGAAAAGTTTTACTTTACTGCTAAATAATTTAAAAGAAGAATACTAGAATAATATTAGATAATGCAAATAGACCTGAAACCTAATTTTACACTTTCAAGTCCTTTTTAAATGTCTATCTCCTTAAAGTTATACTTGATTATCTAGAGTGCTGAACAAGATGATTTAAAATTACTGACAACTACTAACTATCAAGTCACTTTGACAAAAACAAATGAAGGAAACTTTACCGGTGGGATTTCCAGGGTTGATGACGCAAAGCGCTCGGGGGTTGCAGTGGCGCCGGGCCTCATCCAGGGCGCGCTGCAACTCGCTGATGTCCATACTCCAGCACTTCTCCTCATTAAGGTAATAGTTGATCTGCACGGCGCCTAATTCGGCCAACGCAGCCGAGTACAGGGGATACTGAGGTATGGAGATCATGACGCCTGTACGGGTCGCACCCTCGCCACACACCAGCAGCTTCAGCATGGTCTTATAGTGCAGAATAGGGAGTATAAACATATATGTCAGTTGTAAATTTTAGAATTATATATACATACATAGTAGCTTTGTTTGCATGACACTTTATAGGCATACAAATTTGAGTCAAAGATTGTAAAAGATCGGAGTGCACTTTTTTTTTCTGATGAGTGCTTTGCATCTATGTTGTGGCATTAAACCGTCATAACAGCATATGGTCAGTTCTCTTTTTAAAAGAACACATCATGCAATCAGTTTGATGATGACAAAACATTACTGCTATACAAAAGTGTATGTTGATGTTGTGTGTGTTCACTTTCGGTTGTAACTCATTAGGACTCTGTAATCTACTTGAATTGAAACCGTATGAAAAGGAAACATTTATTCCTAAACTCATAGACAACCTATTACAAGGGGTTGTGAGTATGTTAGACCAGGCTTTCAAAAAGGTCATCACTGATCTTATTTCTTTGTAGCTTCTTGTTGATCTTATATAAATGCTACTTTTGCTCTCGTAGGAGGTTTATTTTCCTGCTAGTTGCAGCTTCTGTGATGTGTCCTTCAAAAATAGTTACTCCAAAATCCATTTGTTTTGTCAGTTCAATGTTGTTAATAAATTACCTTACAAAATGACTGAGACATATAGTAACTTTTAACAAACATACATGAGCAAAAGTACAATAGAGACACAAAGTCAGTTTAAAAAATGAGGTGTTTTGTACCACAATGCCGTCGCTGGCCCCTGTGGTGAGATAAATGTCGTCTGGGTCGCAGGGCACACCGCCATCTCTTCGCTCAATGTAGCGGGCCACATCCTGACGCACAGAGTCTATGCCCTGACTGGCCGTGTAGGAACCTGAGGGAGATTTAGATGGAGACAATACAAGTTTCTACTTAAATCTTTAAATGTAATAAGCCAAACCAGCAGAAAGCCACATTTAACACAAAGAGAAAAGTGATAATTAGCAACTGGGGTTATACAAGGCTCATTGTGCTTGTGCAGACCTACGCACCCATACTGTTCCCTCCACAGGACTGCAGAATGCGGCGTGCTCTACTTTTAGCATCCTCTGGGAATGTGCTGTCATTCAGTAGTTCGGGGTAGGAGCACAGTGCCAAGACCTTGAAACAAAGAGAGGTGTGAGGATGAAGGGTGGAGGGAACAATATGCAAAACCTTGCACAGATTATGGGATAAGACGGGACAAAAACAATTGTTAAAAAATGTCATTAAAAGGAGGAAGAAATCTGTTTCATATACACAGACAAGTCAGAAATGAGGTGCTAAATTTAGATAAGAGGTAGGGGTAAGGTTTAGGAGCAGACCTGTCGAAAGAAAGTGATTGGCTGCTGGCCCATTGCATGAGCGTCACCAATGTTGGCCTTGATGACCTCCGAAAAGGGCTTCTTCATTCCCTGCAGAGCATAAACATGACAAAAAGAAATTATACATCGGAAGAATGGAAAAAAGTGTAAAACACAATGAGGGACTTTCTTCACTTTGTACACAAGAAATGTGGTTGTCCATAACCAAAGCTGACTAGAATTGTCAGAGAGAATGGGGTTGGCTGAGAACACCCACTGCAACTAAACACCTTTGACATGTGCGCCCACACACACAGGCTTAAACACACGCATACATTTTCTATAAACAGTCATGCCACAAGAGGCTGAGAGCCCAGCAGCTGCTGAGTGCACAGTGGGTTTGATGGTTTACTAATAACTACTTTATGGGATAGATTAGATTGGCTGTTGCTTGGACTGAAAGAGTTACTTTCCTGCAGGTTCTTCCAGAAATGGTGGGAATTAAAATATCCAGCAAGCTAAGGTGCTCAATTAACTATGAGCTATACCGTCACTTCTGTATCATGTCCGAAATGTTAACCTTTCTGGAGTCGCCGCTAAGCCTTCATCCAGGCCAAAGTGAAGTGCCTCCAAACAGGCATGCTTACCTTATTAGCAAAACACTGTAAACACATACACACTCAGGTATGTTGCGCAAGTGTGTGCCATCTATTCATAATTGCCCCAATAATAATAACAACAATAATAATAATAATAATAATAATTCACTGTCGTGATTACTCAGGAAAGCTAGTGTAAGGTGTCAACGGTTCATTCTCTACACTTTGTTTCTATTTGTCTTGTAGACACTTTAGTGTATTTGCAACAACCATGACGCAGAGAGTAGGTACAAACATGGGAGCAAAGTTTTAAACTGTGCAAACTACCTTATCATACTGATAGCAATGACCTTCTGACACACATTACCCAAAGACTTTTAACCTCCTTAGTGTGGCCTTAAACAGAACTGGACATACGACAGCAGCAAGCAGTAAACATGGTCAAAAATAATTAGGATAATAGGTATTCATTTACTGCCTTCCAGGCCAATAATATAATGTTTCTGGAAGATGATCTCTTGAGCAACTGAGACCACCGACAGACGACAAACAGCAATGCAGGCAAACACGTGCACAAATAAACACGCACACACACATGCTGTTAACACCAGATGTTAGGTACGGCATAACACTGCAGAAAAGCCACAGCTGGAACCTCACACTGACACCCTGTGTAAATCAAAACAACCTGTTTGTTTTGGCTGGTCCAATCCAGTTCAGATGATTTTAATAGGCTCACAGTTCTCCAGCTCTCTCATTGGTCACATGTTAGAGGCGTCTCTCAGTCTGTGCCAATAACATTACACCGGGAGAATAACAGCCCTAGGTCAAAAGTACCGCCCATTCATTATGGGGATCTTTTAGAAATACACTGACCCCTGCTCCTGAGAACCAACTCGAAAGGCCAGTGCTTTTTGTCCGCCATCGCTGATAAAACAGTCCAGCAAACAATACAGAAGGTAAAACTGTGCTCTTGACATAAAGCTCAGCAGTATTTATTTTTTCTCCCAAGGCTCTGCCAAGAAAACATTTCATTAATGACGTAAAAGTCCTTTTAAATAACGTTGTGACTTAAACTGATAATTGTTTAACTTTATCATAAACAATATAAAAAATAAAAATAAAATTCACTCTGTTGTTGTACAATGGAAAACATTTTTGGATATTGCTTTTTATTCTGGTATAATATGTGAAAAGAATTCTTGTAAAAAAAAAGAAAGAAAAAAAACTAGCCTGGTGCATCTGTGGTCTGTCCCCATAGCGACATCAGATAGGTCCCCATTCACTAGCAGCTCATTAGGACAAACAAAGAACACAATGTAATAGCTGCATGTGAAACCTTTATTTGTGCACTTGTTAACTAGTGCATAAAGTTGGCTCAAAGTCTGTATAGTTCTCATTTCCTGTTCGGAAAATGTAAAATAAAATATATTGTCTACAAGAAAAAGGCTGCACTTGTACAGCAAATACCTCAGTTCCAAAAAACAAGGTGTGTGTAGGAAACTGGAGTAGGGTTTCACAGTGTGCATTGTGTGTGTGTGTGTTTAATTCATAGATGAAAACGAGAACAGCACTGTGACCTATTTCCCAAAGAAATGCAACACCATCAAAACCATGAGTTTGTAAAATGAAGGGGAACTTGTTTTTGACAAAAGACCAACAGCTGGGAGGACTGGAGATGATTTACGGTACATTTTTATCTTGTGGCTTGGAGCTGTAGTATTGAAAAGACTGGCAGTGGGAAAGTCTGCAGTAAAAAACAAAGAAATCGCAGTGCTTCCCTGTCTTAGATAGAAATGTGATGAATACAAAATGATTTAGCAGTTATAAGAGGTATTGTAATTGTGATTTTATAATGCAAACATTAGTTTGATCACGCCTAATCAAACTCTAAGAAAATAAGTATGCTATAAAAGAGAGAGGGAGTCAGCTGTGGACAAGCATTGGTCAAAGTCAACAGAACATAACATCTTTGGTGCCATTGTCATTACAGTTCCTGCTGGCCCTTTCACCTGTGCAAGAATCTGTTTGCAATACTCATCCCTTCCTGAGCAAAGCACTCAAAAGGGGACAGTTTTCACACCAGACTGCACTCGGTACAATAACAGCTGGTTGCCACATCACCATAAACTGTGTTTGAGGAAGGAATCAAATATGGAGTAAAAACAAACGAAATGCAGAAATGGTCTGTATTTATATTACCAACAAGCTGGAACTGGCCTATATATCTTGGATAAAAACAAAGGAAAAACAATGGATTTAGAAAAGCTGACTTAAATTCTACTCCAATTTTAAACCTTTGAATGGATCAGTCACTTCAAATATAACACTGTTTTTTTTACCAGTTGTTAATAGCGGTCAGATCAGCCAAGTTGGACATGTTGAACTGAGAAATATCAGAAGTAAAGTGAGGCATCATGTATGTGCATCACTTGTAGGTCAGACAGTGACACTGTGGACATTAACCGCTCACTGAAGATCTTCCCAGAAGCAACTGTGATTTGGAGATAGCTGCTTAAAAACAGGTTATACATTAACGTCATACTAGTCTACTGACTTTATGACATGAGCGAGCTCCTACGGAATTACTGACTACCTGATGGACTTTGATTAGAGGGTGTGTAAGAAGCACAGCAAGTGATAACACGCAGAGTTCACTTTGGGATAATGCTTTGTTAATGCTATGTTAATAGTGAAAGTATAACCAGGAAGGGAAACCTGCTGTACTGCAGTTAGGCTATGTCTCCTGAAAAGACGCTGACTTAATTCATACTCAGCCAAAAAGCACAAATGTGCACACATTTGCATTCAGAGTACCCTTTAAATTTAAATCTGCTATGTATCATAAGGAGGCTAACATTTAAATTTCAAAGAGATTTAAATGAATATGAACGGATCATTATGGCAAGTCCAGACTGAACAACAATTTTCCAGTCTTCTGTTTTAAATTCAGTTAAATGGCTTTCAAACTTTTAGGTGGAGTACCAAATCTCTTCTGATAAAAAAATCTATTGGGCACACTGGTGTATTTGCATCTACAAAAAGGGACAACGCTTTTTACCACAGTCTGACAGAAAGAAGTGGCCTATAATTGATTTAATGAAAGACAGAAAGCAGAAGACTGGGGCTTTCAATAAGAGATTAGATACAAAGTATGGTCCAGAGAGGATTGTTTTGGTACGAAGAGTGGTCAGAAAGCCTGTACAAACCTCAGAGAGCTCCCTCTCCAGCTCCACAGCCCGCAGCACGATGGGCCCCCGCACGGCGTACTCCACTTTCTTCACCTTGGGGTTCATGCTGTCGATGGTCAACACCTTGGCCCGGCACCGCACTCCATTCTCGGACATCTTCTCTTTGGGGAGCCCACGCCGAGTCGCGCTCAGACTCGATAAAGCTCTGCCGGGAGAGGACAGAGTTTGAGATGTGAGTGTTCGGACTCTGGGACCACCACCGGTTAACAATTCGTTTGGCCCCCGGCTTAAAAGCGGGACGTTTCTGTGAGCCAGCAACTGCAACCGTGTGGCTGACATGTTACAACGGTCTTCTTTCAACAAGTTGGGTAGCTTTTAAAGTCTCTGCGGTGCACAGCGACTTGCACCACGGCGGATGCTTCACTCGAGAGGAGGGAAATCAAAGTTGTGCGTGTGGCGTCTCCGCGCTGCTTAAAAACGTTAAGCCTCAGACCTTTCAGAGGTTAGTTACAGGACAAGTGCGGCTTCTACCAAACGAATCAAAGTTTCTGAAGACCCGGCTGCATCCACTGGCTATATAAGCGTTTCACTCTCAAATGACATGATCGCTCCCTGCTCACATGGCAAAACCATAGACAGCGGGCGTAGGCTATCCCTCCCCTTTGTTTGGCTTCAAGTCAACCGTTATCCCACCCCCTTTCCTCCGTTCCGTTATGTTACGCACCGTTAGTTCTCCGGTTACCGAGCTGAAACAACTTTGGACTGCAGACGTGGTTTAGAGTGGTATCAGCGAACAGAGTGCAGCTTCCAACTTTGTCTTTGTTGAACCCAAACCGCATGAACGGTTTGCGTGGATACTTTGAAAGTTTCTTGGTGCAAAAATGCTCGTCCTAGTTTGACTGCAGCCCACTATCCTCTACCTCCTAAGGTGGTTTAATGCGAATTCCTTTGACAAGATCTGTAATAATTCTGCAATCACAACAATTAGAAACATGCTATAAACAAACTTAAATACACAATAGTAGCATCTAAAATTAGAAACTACATACCGGAATCTTACTGAACCTCAGTGTGACTTCTAGTAAAACTGTGCATTTACACAGAAAGTGGGACTGCAAATTAGCAGTGCATTTAACAACACAAAACAGGGAATAGCTGGAATTATCATGAGATGAAGTATTCATTCAATACGGGTAGGTATTTTGTCAATAGTCACTGCCATTATTTTTATTATTATTAGTATAGCATAATAGGTGGGGAATACAGATAGTGATAAGAGCAGACTCTCTGGCAGATGCTTTAAATTTCTCTTTTCATAGTTGAATACACATATTAACTCCCATCACGTGTCTGTGCCTCATAACTGTTAAGAAAATATCTGAGAAAAAGTTACTAGCTATCTTTGGCGAGCAGTTTCAGTTCAAATACTAATATTAAAAACGGTTTGCTTAATTGCCAAATTTCGCCTCATGTTGGCAAGTGGTTATCTTATCTGCAGTTCATTGTCAAGTTTCGCGTTCAACCGGTAGAGTCAACATTAAGGATGCACCAGATCGGTGATCATCAAATGCTTTCTATTCTCAGATGAAGTTTTTTTTTTACTTTATGTCGATTGATGCACGTAAAGTGAACCAAAGTTCACAAGCATGAGTTCCGATCTGACACTTAGCTGTAACATTACGCTGTTAGCAACATGTAGCCTACTGGTTAGAACAACAAGCGGATTACCAGCGAGTTACCTTTTTGTTACCCTTAAAATATACTGTAGAATCCATGGATGTGGTAGAATCATGCACAGCACGTAGATAACGTATAGTTGTTTTCATACATGTTGGTAGGGGGCGCCATTTTGTAAGAATGCGCTTCATTGTTTCTTCCCTTCTCCATCAGATTTGACAGTTTTAACAACTTTTTAACCCAAATGAAACAAGGTTTAGCAGGGAACCACCGTGGCAGGCACAGTTCAACAGCTCCTCACAAGATGGTACCCCCCCCCTACCAAAATTCAATACAGCCTGACGGCAACTTCATATTCTCTAGCTATAGTTTAGGTTAGGCTGCCACCTGGTGGAGAGCCTAATACACTACCATTAATTAAATATCCCTATCCTGTAATACAGCCATTACAACAAAACAATCGAATCGATCGATATGGCTCATTGACGATCGGCAATTGGTACTGGCGGTAAAAACAAACACAAACGTGGCATCTCTAAACTTTATCATTATCACATTAGCATAAGTAAACATGTTAATGATTAACTCAATGATACAAAGCCCCACATAAATTAACTATATTTAGGAAGAAAACCCCAAGAAATTGTCGCCAAATGATTCAAAATGCCAAACAACAAACAGAAGGCACTTATTTATCCCAGTGTAACATTTTCGCGTTTCTCTTATACATTGTGAAATAGGCTACAGTGCAATCTTAGTGATAACGTCAGTAATTATTCAGTAAATCTAACCAGCTTGCATTACTGTGACAGCATTGAAGCCAGCGAAGTTAGACTTAACTCTTGAATGCAAAACAAAGCTCAAAGCAGTTCACTTTGATATGACATTTTCCAATGTTTCCTTCAGTATTTCATTCTTGAGCAGTAATTTGTTGAAAACACCCAGTAAGACCATTAACAATGATATCCTTTTATATTGTGCATCTTTTACCAGTGGTCTAATCATTGTCCGTACAAAAGATAGATAGAAGCTGATTTGTACGCCTCTACATCGGTTAGTCAACATGTATGTTTGCAGTCATTAATATAAGCAAAATCTAAATTCACATTGGAATGATTTACCTGTAATTTAATATATTATTAGGTCAAAGATGGTGAGTTTACCAAAAATAAATATGTAACAATGTAAACTTAAAACCCGGTGGCTGTGACTATATCAGAGAGCGTCTGTGTGGCCACCGTCCGCAGTGCAAAGGTGGGCACTGACAGTGGGATGAGCAGGAAGAGCTGGTGCTGTGGTGTCTGAAGTCCATAGCTTTTGCATTCTTCTGTAACTAGATAGCACTGTATCGGCTGATGGGAGAATCCAAGCACAAAGTCTTCAGTGTTGCTTCTCTGCGCCCTCTCCTCTGGCAAGACACACAAAATCTCCTCCTGGTTGAAGTAGCGTGTCGTGCTGAAGATGTAGAAGAGCTTCAGTAGCTCCCAGCAGCGGGCCTTGGAGGATAAAAGAGGGTCACCGATTGGATGATTAGTGGAAGTCCGCACACATGAGACTGAGCGTCGCGTTTCACGGTTGATGAGAAGAAGTGCCAGCACATCAGGGCGCAGGGATACAGATCCTGGTAAGCAGCGCTCTCCAACAGCCAGACAATCTCTCAGGGTCTCCACCAGGGGTGTCCAGAAACGACCCACCAGCCCACTCTCGGCACTGTGCAGGGACGGGGTTGGGCCGCACAGCACACACACATCTGCCCCAGGGAGCAGCTGGAAGCGAAGCAGGCGGTGGGCCACGGTGGGGCTGCCCTGAGGAAGGAAAACTGGGTAATCACAAGAGACTGATCCAGAGGCTGAGAGGGACCGCAACAAAGCAGACAGCAGCACAACCTCCTGCGGTGCCAGGCGCCACCACTTCTCAGTTGCTGCAGCTATCCGTCCATGGACGATGAGGCAGCTAAATTCACTGTCTGCAGCCTGAGCAAAGCCATCCACGGCCTCTTGAAGAACAGTGGGGCTCGGAGGCAGCAGTGAATCAGCGCAGTGTGTCAAGTTACCCAGGATGCCCTCTTGTCTCTCCTCCAACAACTGATCAATGAGGCTAAAGCAGGATCGCAAGTCCCTCTTCAGCCTCTCAACATTCTTGACATTGGTCAGCTCATCCTGCCCCAACACCAGCACCATGCAGCTCCACACATTGTCCAGGAGGCGTTGTAAGCGGACCTGCTCCTCTTTGCTGCTGCATGCACCACCTTGTTCACCTCCACTCACAGCGATGAGCATCACACTGTCCTGGAAAACTTTCCAAACCACTTTACCCCCACCTTCAGTCTCACAGCAAGACAACACCACTCCCTGACCACCCCCGAACATGTGGACACCATTCAGGGAGCCAATGACAGAGAAGGGTAGCTGTTTGGCGGCTCCTCTTGTGAAAAGAGGCACCCCACTACTGGCTGTGAGGCAAAGGAGCTGCGTTGACCCATGCTGGAGCATCGTCATGCTAGCTGTGGTTCACTCTTGTTTTCACTCTTGTATTGCTTTCAGCCACAGGGGATTACTGAGCCAGTCAACTAAAGGTATTCCTTGAGATTATTGTTAAACAAAGCTGAAAGGAGCTAAGACTTACATGGTTCTAGCGTTAACGTTACATCAGCAAGGATGAGCATCTTGTTTAGCCGTTAGCCTCACGTAACGTTAAACCATTCCCTGCAGCTGGCTGAAACCGGGTACAAACAACGGCGAGACAAGAGATACCATGCAGCAAACATATATATAGCTAATGCCTGCACGTGACATGTCGTCGCTCAACACTTGCTTTTGTTAGCTCATCGTATTTAACATGCTAGGTTAACAAAATGAGTTACCGTCGTTTCCACAGTAACGTTGTCCCATGATTCATTCTTCACAATGGTTAGAAGAGGATGGTTTCATTCAGCTGGTCGAGTTGCAGTTTTGATTTACGAGCGGTGGTGTAACCGCAGTAGGAGCGGGACGAGAAGACCGACCTGGGTTCAGCCCCCGGAGTTCATGGAAGCGTTCTGACCATTGACAGTTAAAGGAAGGATCTGACCGACATCCGTTGGTTTACTTCTCGCGAGAGCTAAATTAATCACTTTCGGATGATCACGGATTCACTACGGATGACGCTGCGATACGGTTTTCTCAATATTCGATGACTTGATCACTGGTATCATTAATTGATGAATGTTGTATAACTGTGAGCTTCATATAAGTACCAGTAACTACCAGTTACATGTGCATTAGTATGCCAATAAAATCTACAATTGATATTTTAATTAATAGACATCTTGTTTTGATTATATTGTACTTTAGAATTTTGAGGTACTTGTACGCTACTTAATTTCCATGTTATGATACTGTAGACTTCTGCTCTATTGAGCATTATGTGTTTAATTTTAAATCAAAAATTATGAAAAAAATCACAATAAATAGAATATAGCTATACAGCAACAAAAAGCAATACATTTTGGGGGGGATAAATGCCAGTTTGATATCTTATTTCATCGTTTTACAGAGTACTTGCATTCATTGTTTTTTCAAAATGCCCTTTTCAAAGTCTGTTTTCAATTCAGTGTTATTTTCCCAAAAAAAACTTTATTCAAGTCAATTTATTTCAAGTCACTTTTCCTCGTCACTTATAGTTTATACATTTTTTATTTAACGGATTACGCTCATGTATCTTTAAATGGCATTTAGAATGCAAGACTTACTGAGGTAGTTATGGGCCATTGTCATTTGTCATGAAAGGAAAAGGTGCATGTGTTACTCACAACACTAGTAATAGCTCTCTATTTAAGTGTCCCAGACAGTAAGCCATGACAGTGTGAAAGTGGGCCACCATGCACAATACCAGAACTCTGAAACTGAAGCAGCTAAGTGGAATTTGGCCATTATTCCTACTGTTACAAGTGAAAATGTCTTCAGTGGAAAAAGGCCTATGAAGTATATTTTTGTATATATTTTGATGTAAGTATAAATACTTACATCTTCCACCACTGCTCATGATCCACTCCAACACAATTTCTGTAATAAATACTTTCTATTTATCACACTGGCTGCCTAGCAGTGGATCACAAACTGATTAGGCAGCTGGGCCCAAAAATGTATAGATTTTTTTAAATCCCTCTTCTTTGTTTTGTATTGAAATACTGTATAAAACTTAAAAAAAAACACATTTCATCATCTATACATCACCTGCTACAGTTGCCTCTAGAATATGATAAAATACTTCTGACAGCATAATGTGGCCACTTATGTCTATCATGCAATGTTGTCAAATAATTTGCAGGGGAGGAAAAAAACTGAAAATGCCAATCAATAAAACATTGGAGTAGTAAAGAATGTTTTTTTTTTTAATTCATTAAATACAAAAAAGTCCAGAACAGTGATGACTAAAATAGAACAATAGAAAAGGCACAATTATTTCCTCAAAAATCACACTGTGCCATGAAAAATAAAACGGTCTCCTTTCTTCTACTGTGGCTGAAAATAGATGGGCATCTTCCTGACATGATTCCAATATGTTCTACGCTCGAGAGATCCCGTGGCAGTTTAATGGCTTGGCATGAGGAGCAGTGTTGAGGTCAACTTTTCCCTGTAGCATCAACATGAAGGCCTGCAGGACCAAAAAAATAAAAAGACAAATAGAAAACAGATTAGGTTGAAGATTGGATTACCAAACATCCATATTGTTCCCAAGTTAGTAGCTAACTGAAGCATGTGTTTCTTAATTTTGTAGAAAAAAAAATATGCAAACATGTAGACAGCAAAGTAGTACATTATGCTGGAGTCATCTGAGAAATTTCTATAGATGATAATTTTGTTTTACAAAAAACTTTTGAGTTAAAAAAAACAACAAAGCTCTCTTTATTATTGATTCAAGCTGACCACAGTCACTATTTTATTGTGGAGGAAACCACCAAAATTAAACAGCCACATTTAAAAAATAAAAGGCTTTCATTATAGTAAATTTTATTTCACTGAAACACTGAATTTCAAGATGCACACAAGGGAACGATTTTCTTTTTCAAAATACAATTACGGAATTTAAACCAGTACATTTGCTACTCTTCAGACCTTTTCAGAAATCACACCAGCTGCATGTGCTATATGTCCAGTATGTACAGGTGTGTGCCTGAAAGGGTGGCGACTCACCAATGAATGCAGTGGTTTCACAAGAAGGAGCAGACCTTCTGTGGCCTGAAAGGGTTGGTGCTGGAGGACACACCGGTGAGCAAAGGGTCCTGCATGGCATTCTGCATGCAAAACTGTTGAAGGTCAGCAGCTGCCTGAGAGACCTGGTGAAAAAAGAGGAACCACAATGTAAACCATGACATAGGGTTGTATTAGAGTCTTAAAAAAGGTTAAAAGGGACAGTCCATTGAGTTTTTAGCCACTGAAAGCAGTTGTATGATGTCTTCTATGGATCTGGAGCAAGCTTTTCAAAGTCGGAAAAATAACCCTGACAGCATCAGGAAAGATTGTACTCAATTGCATTATGGAAATTGTAGGAAATGTTTATTAAGCTTGACTGAGCATATTTATAACTCTTGCTGCTTCAATTAGGCCTTATTTTTTTTATCCTTCGCTTGTGAGTCCTCTAATTATAAAGACAACTATTTTAATATCCGAATATTCAAAACCAACCTTCTGCATTCATACTCTTAAGTACACACACATTTTTTCTCTGTTTAAATCGTGTTACTTGGTTCATTTGATCTAGTCAACCGACTTCTCAAAGTTGTCTTGTTAGTTTGCTCTGTACCTTTATTTTACACAATAAAAGGTATCTGCATTACATGCATTATCTCTGTGAAAATAATGAGAGGGAAAATGGCTTTTGACTTCTGAAAAGAAATGGCGTGAAAGAGAGTTATTAAGCAGGTAAATGTTCCACGTAACGTTGGAAAACGTTCAAGTTAGTCGTTTCAACGTTACTTTAACGTAACGTCAAGTTAAGTTACAACTCGGGTCTGGTGATCTTTATATACAGATTCTGTGACAAGCTAAAGGTCTCAACATTATCTCCACTCCGTCAGATGTTAAGTGATTAATCTCAACAATGTAGCAGGCTTAAATACTTCGCTTCGGTCCAAGAAACGCCCTGCTACGCCTGTTGACTAGCGGCTAACTTTAGCGGCTAGCCTCCGGCACCAGCTAGCGTTGTTAGCGATTGAGATTTCCCGCTCCGTTATGTGGCAGAAAAACAATAAGCACATAAATTACCTTCACTCTGTTAATGCTCGCTTCGAAACGGAGCTGCTGTACAACTTTTTTCATAGCTACAAGATTAGAGGAACCCGACATTCTCGATGTGTTTTTGTGAAAAATAAACGCAGGGCGGTTGGGTGGGATTCTGGGCTGGATGCTGAGACAAAAGCAAAGATGATGACATCCGGATTCCGGTTGGTTGTACAAAACTTGTGACTGCAGATCCCATTTAAACACACTAGTTGGCGACAGATCAAACAGAATAAAAACCTTTGTTAAAATACCTTTATTGTGCCGTTATACCAGCATAGCAGATAATTATAAATCTGTTATCAATTTATGCTCCCATTAAAATCATAATTTATACATCTAGGATATGAAAACATGTTCATTCCAAACTTAAACATTGAATATAATCAGAAACAGCTTATAACCCACATGTAAAAAGAGACTTCTTACTCCAATATGTTCAAATCAATACTCTGTACATACATTTGAATATAGCTTAAAAAACTGAATTGTCAGTTTTGATTTTTTTGTAAAGGAAATAAAAGTACAATCAATGCGCTTTCTTGTCAGCTTTGTTGAATGATAGGTGCATGTCCAAAACAAAGCAACATAAAAGTGCTGTAAAGCAAATAGTGTAGTAGTGTTCATCAGTGGTGATTGAATTCAGCCATGAATTGATGCTAACGGCAAAATTATATGAAAAAAAAAAAAAAAAGGGCACATGCAGTTCATCAAGTGAGGCTGTTCTCATCTTCACCCAAAGAGAAGATACTCAAGTCTCCACATCGAACTCTGTTTTTTGATTTGACCCGAATATCTCCATCTTCAATGCTGCTGGACTCTTGCCATCGTCCTCGATTTGAATGTCTGGAGGAACTGGGAAAAAAATAAATAAATAAAAAATACAAAAAGGATTAATAGTATGACTTGGCACCAAACCTCCCAGCAAAAGGGTCTGATCGCAGCACTGCAAAAAAATAGTGTCACTAGTAATATCAAGCGACTGAATAATACCTGCTGTCTGGTATGAGGCGGAGTGTCCGATAAAGTTCAGTCGTGGATGGCACAGTAGCACTTTGTGTAGGTTTAGGAGTGGAGAACGTGGCGTGGGTTGACGATGTGACCAACCGAGCTTTAGTGGAAGACATCCTCACCTCTGGCTCACTTCCTGAAATGCAGCGGATATTCAAATTAAAGTCAATGAAAACGTTTTGTACAGTCATTGGTGTTTGCATGCAGTTTTTCCTTGTTCGTTGTAGTTTCCTGACAAATTTTGCAGTCTCTAAATTATGTCTCTCATTATTTTTGTCTGCGTCACCATCTCCTTGTCTCAACTGCATCGACTTACTGATTGATAAGGCACTTTGACCGTCAGAAGAGGAACATCTCCTGTGGTCTGTAAAGGGCGTCAAGTTCAAAAACTGATTCTTCAGCCAAGAGGCACGGTCCTCCTCAAAGGCCTTTTTCTGTGGAGAAGAAAAAGATTATTAATTATTATTATTATTATTATTATTATTATTATTATTATTATTATTAAAATTGGTACATGATGAGAAAAAAAAAAAAAAAAGGTACATCAGAGGACTTAAGTACCTCTCGCCCCAGGCGAATAGCAGCCTCCGTGAAGTTCATTCTTTCCCTCTCAAAGTTTCTCTTCTGTTCCTCAAAGAGCCTCCATTCCTCTTTGAGACGCTCCTTCTCCTCAAGTGTGTAGCAGTCATTAAGAAGAGCTGCTGTCTCGTCATCAAATGATGTGTTGAGTTGTTGCTGGATGGGTAGAAACGGACAGACGCTTTAATCCTTTCTGAATTACCTTTTCAAAATTCCCAAATAATAAACATACTGACAAAGGCTCATTTATCGGCAATTTCATCTCCTAATTTTCACTTGCAATAAGAAGGCTCTTATATTGGTATAAATTAATCAGCATTGGTAAAATATTGAGCCTTGACAGACCTAGTGATCATCTCTGCTCTTATATAAACAAGCAGAAGCTGACCTGGAGGAGCTGTTGCTGTGCATGAATGAACTCTTTGCACTGCTGCACTTCATGCCTCATCCTCTCCATCTCATCCTCGTGGGTCTCCCTTGGTATCACCTCTTTATTGGACTCCAGCTGATTCTGCACTTGCGAGGCTTGGTAAACAAATACACCGGCAGCTGATGATCTAAAATTTCATTCCATGCTGTAGGTCTGTAACAGCTAAACATTTTTCCCAGAATCCAACTTTTTAAATAAACTAACATGAGCTTGTTAAACAAACTTTACTCTATCAACTTAGCACCACAAGAACATCAAGTACTTTTAAAGTATTTCAGGGTATGGGAAAGTTCTGCAGGTACCTTGGCTGTCTAACTTCTCCATGTGGTTCCTCAGTTTCCTCCACTGCTGGCGGATGCTGTTGGTGAGCTGCTCCCTGGCATGCTCACAGGATTGGTCAAGAGTTTCCCTGCTAAACTCACCCGCCTTCTCCTCCTCATCTGAATCAGCCTGAGCAAAACAGCCAAAACAAACTTTTCAACATGCAAGCACATCATATGACTAAAATCTGACACACAGGTAATAACTACTCAATCCTATTTATCAAAATTTCTTTTTTGCATATTAGTACTATGATGAAAACCCAATATAAATACCTGCTCCTGACTCTCATCAGCATTGGCTCCTCGGGTGGGCTGATGTGGACTTAACATATGAATCATCTCCTTCTTCATCTGTTGGAGGACTTTCTTAAGCTCAGCGTTCTCCAGCATCAAGGACCTCTGACTTGCCTCGTAGTCATTGAGCAAGGACTTGTACATCTCACCCTCGTGGCTACAGAAAGCATTTTACAAATACAGTTATCTGATTGATGATTTAAAATTGTGACAATCTGTTCAACAAGTGACAAGATGGCTTTCATGATACCTGGCTGTCACTTTTGTAGTCTTCCAGTGGCTCCTTTTTCCATCTGAACGTCCCAAACAATTCAGTACGTCGATAGCTAGTTGGGAGTAATAGAATTGAATTAACTTGCTCTGAAATTAACAGAATAAAGAGTAATAGTTTACATACCTAGTTTTCTATCCTTTCTGTCGACCAGTAACTGGCCGAGGCGTTCCTTGAGCTTTGCAGCTTCTCTCTCTTTTCTCTTGGCGTCATGGCTGTACTGAGAGGCCCGGCTGGCAATGATACTCTGGAGTTTCTGAACCTGTCGAGAATGATTGAATCATGAGTTGGGTAGGCTCACGCATTTGCACATTTTGTAACAACAGAAAACATAGTGTGTTTGTCATTAAAAGATACCTCATCTTTTTCTGTTTTTAAGCAGCTCTGCAAAGTCTTAATTTTGAGGTGCAGCTGCCTCTCTGTCTCATGTAGACCCGATTTCTCCCTTATAGACAGTTCCAACTGATCCTGGAAGGGAAATACACTCCGATGAGCACAGTGAGGTGGCAATGTTTTGCACGAGCAATCAGTTCAGGGTTAAAGCTACAAGAGTGGATTCCTGAATGCCACATCCTAAAATAGAATAGTGTGATCTAAGGATTTAATATGACAGGTTGTAAATACGCCAACAATTTTCACACATGTGGGCCACATATTCGCTGTTCAAAAAAGTGTTTAGTACACAAAAGCACCCCCTTCTCCCCTCCTACCTCTACACTTTATTACAATAATTATACATTATTGTGATACAAATACCTTAGACTTCTTTACTGGTAGTTTAGATATGTAGAACATAGAATACGTATGTTTCACCTCACAAGCAGAGACAACTGTTGAGATAAGGGATCATGACCATCATTGTGCTATTCAAAACAATAGTAAGTAGTGAGACATCTGAACACAGTCATTTTGCAAAGTTTGTCCTTGTTTGGTTTCTGTAGTATAGCAGTCCTATTAATTTCTTTTTGGAAGAATGGGAAGGAAGAACATTTCCTGTATTCAGAATTGTATATTTCTTTCCTGCCCTCTAGTGGTTACCAATGTATTACTGCACCTCACAGACATGTTCAGATTAAAGTCTGTGGGTACACAGAGCTGGATCCAAAGAGGATAATAAAACAGGACAATGGCTGCATCTCATAACCCTTGTTTGATAGCCCTTGGACTCCTCGTTCCTTGGCTGAACTGTAAGTTATACTGTCCCTCCTCAGTGAAGGCCATCTCAAAGCTCTTATTTCTGCCCCGAGAGTAGAGGAGTGAGCATCGAGGAAGGATGACGAGGAGCCATGAGCGCATGATACACAAGAGAAGCCTTCCCAGAAGCCGTGCAGCTGAAGAAGTTGCAAACTCTGACAAAACAGCTGACAAATTAATGAAACGCTTCAGAGGAAAGGATGTCTCGTCCCTCTAAAACACTCATTGCCTCTATCCTCCCATTTCTTTCTTGCGTCCCTCCCATGCCTCCCCGGTGGGAAGGATTAAGATGCTATTCAAGGAGGCAAGTGGAGGAGTCAAGGACGCATGCACAACTCACATCTTCACTGGTCGCAAAGTGCCGCATGCATAACTCAAATCTGCACTTGACTTACATCGGGGAGTGACAGACCCCCCTGTCATGTGTACCTTGAGTCTGGAGTTGTTCATCTGCACGTGGTCCAAGGTGCTGGATTTTTTCAGCTGTTCTTTCTCGAGCTCTTCTAAAGTGCACATATTGCGTCTGTGAATTTGTATTAGCTCATACATGGCATTCAGAGCTGGCACTGTCTTCAGGTCGGCTCCCTCTGGTGAGCTGGCCTCAATACATGTGGAGGAAAGACCCAGTGAGTCAAGCTCCTGTGAATAAAGAGGAATTATGTCACCAATGTAATGAATGATCTCTACAGAAATTAAAAGTACCAAGTGCAAATAATATATTTAGCATTTAGTAGGACATGTCTGTACCTGATTGATGTATGAAATGCATTGAGGAATAGTATCCTCTGTGCAAAAGGCACTTATCACATTGTAGGAGCTTCTGGACAGGGGCAAAGAAGATTGCATTGACACAAGGTTGTTCTGTCTTGAGGGCGACATTGTCACATGTGATATGCTGGAGATCTCATAGTTTCCTTAAAACAGAACAGAGACAAGGAAATTACGGCAACTCACATTACATCTACTGTACATTTCTTAAACTGAGAGGCTTGAATTAGGTTGTTGGTCTAAAATGAGAACAAAAATATGGGTCACCTCTAGCAGATCCCCCCCCAAAAAAAGCACAGCTGATTAGTCTTTCTATTTTTAACATATTGTACAAAATACATTCCATTAGCAGAGAAACTTACCCATAGATGTCCCTATTGGCACAGTTGTCCACCACTCTCCCATATCACCGACACATCAGGACACACGGATGTGAGGTCATGAGTTACCAAACGGAAGATGGATTAGCACGCAGGCGGTGGATCAGAGCCTCCCACTAGAATTGAGCCCTGCAATGGAGCATCAAGCCATGAGATAAACCAGTAATAGATAATCTGGGCTGCTGCTTCACCCACACAGGATTAACTGCTGTTATGTGCCAGTGGGGCTCACCTATTGGCCACAGGCAACTGAATTATAGGGTGGTAAAATGATCTCAGCAAAAAGCCAAAAGATTTACAAAGATAAAAAAACATAAAAATTCTAACAGTATAGGCTATGTGTAGTTTCTTTACTTAAGTGCCTTCAGGTCACTATGATGTTGACATGCTGTGAAACCAGATGAGCCTGCTAAAAACCACTCCTACAACTTTACAATGCACTGAAATGTTCCAACTTGTGTTCAGGGGCTGTCAAGCACATTGTCTGGACCAAAGGGAGTAATGTAATCAGTAAAAGCTGAGAACACCATGTTGGTGAGGCCAGTACTACTAGTCAGTAGTCAATAAAAGGGTCTGCTTTTCTATGTCAATGTGCATCCCTGCTTGGTTAGGTTATTGGCACTGTTGTTAACAAACCAGAAGGCATGCACAATTTTTATCTGAAGTTACACTAACCGAGGCGGAGATAAGTCCAGTGTGCTTTAGCTTAACGTAGTCGTTCTACCTTGTTGTATAGTAGTATCGTCAAAGAACAGTTACTGCTAGGTTAGCCAAGTCGCGTAACTTACAAGGTAGCGTTAACGTTTGCAAGGTTCGCTAACGTTAACCCCTTGTGTTTTGATTACAAGGTTATAATAAAATAATTAATTAACTTTAAAGTTTAGTTGGCTCGCTACTTCAGCAAGGTAACTTAGACTAAACGTCCTGATTTGTAACATGACTTTAATTTTAACTAGCTAAGACGTTAAATATAAATTAACAACCACGTTACTAACGAACTGCTATTGTTTGCTGACCTGGATAAGATATTAGCTGTAACGTTATACAAAGTTAAACATATACTCACGGGTGCGGCGTGAAATGGGTCACCTAGCTAGCTAAATCCAACACTTGCTGACTTCAGTGATGCTGTCAACATTAACACAATGCTTCTTTATCGAAAACACCGAGTTCAGTCGTCACCTCTTCGGCAGCAGAAACAAGCATAAATCTCACCTAGCGGTTACTTTAATCTGAAAGCAGAGATGCCCCAACAGACAGTAGAACGGTTGTTCCTGCTGCTGCTGATTGTAGTTTTTTTTTAAAGTCTATTCCTCCGCTGGCTTCAGAGCATACGTCATTGTTATTGGAGGCAGCGTTGTTAAGCAACCAGTATCTGAGCCGTGCATTGGATATTCACGTGTGCAGTGAACGATTATGCAAATTAGAAAAAATGCTGTCAGGTGTCGACGCAAGAGGTAAGGCAGTATATTAAGCTGCATTTATAAATGTAATACACAGTTTACATTTATTTGCATTATGCTGTGGCAAACTAAATATACATTGAACTGTAAAGATGTTTGATACACCTGACTACATTTTTTTAATTGTTTTAATCGTTGTCATTGAAAAAATAACGTTGAGCTAAAGACACATGGTATCATAGAATGATTCAGAATTAACTAAATCGGTAAAAAACAAACTGCCAGAGCAGCAGAACCAGTACATAAATGGCTAGTAAATTGAGACAAACAGGCCTATATCAATTTAGTTACACATAGTATACATTTTTAAGAGAAAAGGGCACAGTACAAGATACTGCAAAGGATCAAAATACAAACAATTACACTGAACTTTGCAATGATTAATTAATTAATACATTCATTTCTTTATATAGGCTAGTAGATTCAGGGTAAGCTAGATTTGAAAAGCAGTAAATCTACTTGCACTTCTTAATTAAGTAGTATGTTCAAGTGCTTGTAAAAAAAGACACATAGCCTATGTTATGCTGTTATTGTGCATTCAGAAGGAAATTCCTCTTCAGGTAATCTCTAAGAAATCTGTTTTGTAAAGAAAAGTTAAGTTCAATACCACGCTTGAATGCATCACTGAACTGAGGCGGTATTGGCTGTAAGTTTATATTCATATTGAAATTACTACTACTACTATATCAGGTTGTTACACTGGTGACCATATAACTTACTGGTCCTCTGAGCACTTACTTCAGTAGAGTTCAGCAATTCAATTAAAAAGAAACAAGTTGAAATAATTCTACTTGAGTAAGAAGATATTCTAGCATTCACATCAGGCATCAGTATAATCAAATTCTTCATGCACACAGTCAGGACTCTTAAGTTCTTATTCAGTCTCGATACGCAAACTCTTTGTCCACACAAAGGTAAAAGCCATCCTCTTCTCACGTCATCCAAAGCAGCAGCATGAAGAGAGGCAGCAGGCAGCTGGCTCTTCATCAGTCTGGTATCTTCCAGACTCAGGCTGGTCCCTGCATTCTGCTATGAAAGCCTGAAGCTGGGACACTGGCACCTTGTCTCGCTGGTTATGCTGGGGGATCATTGTAAAGTGTCAGGCAACTCAAGTGGAAGAATAAATAAAAACTATGACCTGAAAAACATCTGTTTACAGCTAGGTCAAATAATATTTCTCAGTATGGTGAATCTAGGTGACTCAGACTGACCTTGATGGTCTCATAGGTGTCAGTGATGACTGCGATGAAGAGGCTGAGCACCATGTAGATGAAGAGGGAGATGAAGGAGTAGAGGTAAAGTCTGCTGAACAGCCACACCATGTAGCCCTCGTGTCTCATCTTCAGGAACGTGGCGTACATGTCATCCCCGTTGATGAGAGAGAAGAGGCACTCTGTCACCTTGTCGAGCGTTCGAAACTGGAAAGAAAAGTTTTTATAATATTTCAGTGACACCAGAAATGAGCTCCCTGATGCGTAGGTGGATTTATTAGGCCACAATGACACTTAAAAAAGATTAATTATGATTATAATGTTCATACTTTCTCATGGTAAGGCCCAAGGACGATCCAGCCACAGAAACAGTACCCGAGGTAGATCATGGCTGCACAACAGCAGAATCGGATCACATTTGGGAACGCTGCCCTTAGGGTTAAGATTAATATCTAGAGAGGAATATAGGTTGTCAGTTCCTCTGAATATGCATTTGCTACTTTTAACAGGCTGTCTGATGTATTAGGCAAAAACAAAAACAAAAAATGCATGGAATTTCTTACATTGTATTTCTTGAAGAAACCAAGGTAACGAATCACGCCGACCCAAACAAGCATTGTGGCTGTACCCAGCAGGATACTGCAGACGTCATAGTTTGTCAGGTACTAGAAGCGAAAGAGCATACAAATAGATAAACTTCATGCTTTACACACTGCTTTTACCCCAAGTCCAACATGCCTATAATGAATAATCTAATTAAAAATAGCCAATAATGTGAAAAACAAACCTTTGTTTGTATTCCAATTTTGAGTGCTGACCCAGTGATGGTCAATGTGTCACTCACAATGATGAGGATATACCAGCCATTCACAAACTCCATGCGGTCTGACCAGGACACAATTTTATTGTAGTAGGCATGGAAGAATATGTTGAACTCCTGCATGAGAGAAAAATCAGATATTGTAAAATAAAAACACAACAAACCAGGATTCATACCATCAACACATAGTGGGTAGATTGCTCAATTTCTACATTATATGATTTCACATTTTTACTCATGAGAGGTTTGTATTTATTATTTGATCAGTATAAAATCCTGTCTACGGTTCTTCCCCATCAATAACACTGAGGTTGTGAGTCCCCACAATAAAACCCCTTAAAAAAAATAAAAATTATTATTTTCAGTCACATTTTACAAAATTCACATTGACAAGATTCAAATTCTGGCAGGGAAAAACTGAATCTTCTATTTATTATTTGTTTGTTTGTGTATCGTTTGTTTATAGGTAGACCAATTTAAATATATTGAGTCTAAAACACTGGAATTAGTCTATAAAATACCCACCCCATGTACGTTTTTAAGTGTATAATGTAAACTTCCCCCAGGTAGTTAAACCCAACAAATTCCTAAAAAAGAAATACAGGGGAGGACATGACATCAGTGTTCTACAGTCCTACATCAGATGCTGGTTTGCAGATTATGTGTTGATTATATCAGTCTTTTATTACTGAATAATTGACCTTGTAGCTTATCTGTA
Source organism: Percina caprodes (assembly GCA_013375575.1). NCBI lineage: Eukaryota > Metazoa > Chordata > Actinopteri > Perciformes > Percidae > Percina > Percina caprodes. The sequence goes on from JABXJD010000440.1 coordinate 167,307, forward strand.
ATAGTAAAAAAAAAAAAGTGATGACACTAATAATTGACTTGTTTCTCATAACTTACAAACTGCAGTTGGATGCCATTGTTGACAGATCGCATGCAGAGGATGAGAGAGATGAAGCAGGCGAGGATGACCACAGAATCTAATGACAGGAGGAGGTAGTCGTTCTGACCAGCTAGAAGCCAGAGCCACAGATTTCAGGTTGCATTAACAGCTTGTTTTTGTTGCTGCTGCTTCTACAAAGCTGAGACACACACTGTTGTTTTTCTTCTAATAGTCAGGTTAGCCACCATGCTGAGTTAGATCATATATAATATACAGATGTCAAGGGGGACAGAATCATGTCACTGTGCCCCCTGCTGGCCTTTGAAGTAATAACCAGTATGAGTATTTTTGTTTGGCTGGCTCATAATATAATACTGTATATCAATAGGTGGGATAAAATGGAGTTTGGGTTGAACTTACATGCACCTTCCACATTCCAGTCTCTGCATTCATAAATTCTTGCATTGTGTTCGACCTCAACCTTTATCTTTCCGCTGTGTGCACGATTGTCAAAATTGATCTGTATAAAAACAAACATTGAGTGATTGGCAAGTTAAAGAGAAACTGTTTATCAGCATGTTAAGTGATCCTAAACACTCAGACGAGGGTGTAGTATTTGTCAGACATTGTCACCAACCATTATATGGAATTCATAACAGTCTGGTAGCTCGTGGTGCCGCACAGTCTGCAGGTTGATTGTTTTCAGAGAAAGGTAGATGTTCACCGATAGCAGCCTGGGCACACAAACATATATTAGCAGGCAGCACTCTCATCAACTAGCATTAAAAGAAGCATTTTCAGTTTACCACAGAATTCACCTTTTGAAATCTAACGAGAAGTTCACATGTGTAGCCAAACTGCTATGGTTGTCGAACGATTGCACAGGATATATGGAAATACATTCTGGGAGGAGGAAATACAGGCAATAAATTAAAAAAACAAAACAGTTAGCCTTTATTTCATTTGATAGTCAAACAGAGAAATTAGTCAGCATTCATTCCTCTGAATATGCTACTTCCTCTTTTCATGGAATCACAAGTAAATCCACAGTGATTATTTTCCATCCATGCCATGATTCAGCTTCCATAAATACATCAAACATTATGGATACAACTCATGGTAGACATAAATACACAAGTTCCACAGCTATTTATGACTCTAATTGATGATAACATTATTTTTTATTTTTTTGTACCTTTATCAATATGTGGATCAATATCAAAGGTCTCATTTCCAGGATCGATGCTGCTGTTTCTGTAAAACTCTTGACATACAGACAGAGGAGTGTACTGGCCATCAGCACTGTTGTATGCCAGATTGCCTACAGTCAAGTTTTGGAGATTAATGTACTGGAAGGAAAAAAAAAAGATCAGAAAAAAAGAGTGAAGCACATTTTTTCATACATCAAATCCCTGTGTGGTATGAAGGTAAACTCTTATCTTCCATAAAAAAAGTACCCTGTCAATAATGTAGTAGACGTGATTATACACATCTGCTTTCGTGTACAGTGCGTAGTTTCCCAGCCGGTGATCCTTGTATTCTTTTAGAAACAGATGTCTGAATGTCATCAGATTTTCGTCTTTGAAGGTGACCATCATTTCGTTGCTCAGGCCGAAAGAGACCAACTGAAGCATGGGGGGCAAAACATTTGATTTAAAAAAAAAAAAAAGGATCTACTCTCTGTTACACTCTGTGTGTAAGTATGCCTTATAAATTAGTAAAGAATTCCATGTAGTACCTGGATTGTGATGATAGCAATTTTTAATATTTGTAACATCAGTTTCCATGGTTTGCGACCCCGGGCTCTGTATTTCTCACAGGGGTTCATGAAGAAGTATTTGAGCCTCCGTCTGAAGTCCTCCACCACCTTGGACTGCAGGTTCTGAGTGTGAGTGCTCCATCTGCAGCGGCCGTTTAGCCTCCTGTCCTCTGGCCGGGAGGACAACAGCGGCTCAGAGTCCTCTGTCATACTCCAGTACAGAATAGAACTTGACTGTTTTTGAGAGTTTTCTATATATATGTCAGACATGTGTTTAAGATAAGGGTTTAACCATTCCATTTATTGTAATGTTTAACTGGTTCTTCTGCGTGTGCTCACTGCTGTCATTCTCTCTATCTTTAAAATCTGAGTATGGAGTGCAGACTAATCACGCTAACATAAGCTATAAAGCTCTAAAAACACACCAAAAAAAGCGTTTTTCAGCATCAATCATTTTTTTATCTCAAATGGCTTATTGTAGAAGACCTGCAAAGGCAGACTTCTACTACTTTTTACAATTACTTAACCTATCAAGCTATTAAATTTCAAATCTATTCTAATCTAATCTAATTTCAAAGCAAAAAGTAATGAATGAAAGTTAAAGGCACTTATGTTGTACATACTATTGTAGGATAATTATACAATATTATTACAACACCTTGTTGTGATATATAATTAGTACATATAGTAAAAGCACCAAATTGGAGTAAACAGTCAATAGATACATAAATATAAATGTATATATACAGTATATGTAATGATAAATGAATTACCTTTGCACCAGCGAGCCACAGAGCGACTAGGGTAGCACTTGGGGCTTCTCTGTCTGAATGAAGATCAGACAGTGCAGTCACCATACCAGCCTTCACAACAATGACATGGCATGTCATTCCTCTGTGTCATTTTCAGCTTTTCCAGTTTTTCCAAAACAGTTATAGAATCTCTGCACACACAGAAACTGACACTGCTAGCATGCTTCTGCAATAAATTAATATTGTATTACAAGAGCTATCGAGAGCCTCAGAAGGTTGTGGGATGTATTGGTGTTACCTTAAAAAGATGTTCGTGAGGACATCTTTTTTAACCATTTTTTCCTAAACCATAACACGGTCACCATTGAAGACAGGAAGCACGAGCTGAATTCATTTAGAAAACCTTTATGCAATAGAATATTGTACATGACCAGTGAATGAGTGGGAATTAAGACTCTGTAGTGACAAAAATGTAAAGCAACTCCTTGTCAACTTATTGCTTCGCTGAATGAACTGGAAATCATAATTTAGAGCTACACTGTTCTGATCAAAGGCAGCGCCTTATACGGCCTCATTAGTTTAATTCAATTACTTCTTCCAGTGTATAACAGTTTCTCACCGCACCTAAACTGTAGCTGCTGTGTTTTCACACTAAACAGTTTATCAGGAACTCACACCTTTGGTCAAAAAAGAGGAGTAGAAAGTTTCAGAATGGGAGAGTCAGGTTTCCTTAGCTCATTATGTAGGAATCAAAAAGGAAATTAATACTTTAGGGCACAAAAATATGTTTGAAGTATCAAAAACTGTATAGTACTGTATTGAAACGCGTGCTCAAATTCAGATACAGATTTAAATCATTATTTCGCCAATTTAAACTTATTTTTTTATTTAGGCAAAGTTATTTTACACCTACGTATATTTAAAGAACATTTAACAAAGTGGCATATTTTGTTTAATAAAATAGTATTTTTAGAAAAATGTACTGTATATATTCTTGAAACTATGCTATTATTTTAGCCTAGTATCAAAGCTAAGGTCACAAATTGGCACCTGTGTTAAAAACATTCAAACAATACTTCAGCCCAAGTGAATTATAATAGCATAGTAGCAATCAAAGGCATGAGCAACACCAAAAAGAGTGCGAGACAACAATGAGAGTGTTTGTTTATGAGTGGCTGCAGATTATGCTGCTTTGTCCTTGGTTTAACTGCATGAAAAGTGTCTTATTGAGATGTGAAATTAAAAGATGTTCCTGTGTGATGTTGGAGTGAGAGAGCGCGACCTGAGGGGCTGGAAGTTTGGGTCCCCTCCGCTATTGGTGCAACCTGGTGTTCCGGCATCTATATTGGAAGGGGATTGAACCATTTCCTCCTCCGGCAGCGGAGGAGCTCCAGGGTCTCCGGGCTTGGGGAGGCTGGAGGAGGTTGTGGAAGAAGCTATGCCAATGCTAGCACCAGCCACTGAAGGCAAGTCTCCACCTTTCTGTAACGACGGCAGATTGATTGAGCCTGCTACATCTGAGGTTGAAAAACTGCGTTCTCCATCTGGGTGAAAGAGGAGGGTGGAGTTGTTTGAAAACGTTGAGGTGATGTCGCTGGTTGTGCTCGGAGTGCAGAGGCTGCTGTCAGACAAGGAACTGGAAGCTGTGGAGCAACAGATGAGGAGGGGAAAAGTAGTCAGGAGAGTTGAATTAGAGCATCAATTACATCTCAGATTTGAAAATACACAACAGATTTCATTGTGACTTGGCCTATTAACCTCTGAGAGACTCGATCTTCTCGTTCTTCGCCTTTTGCACCTCATCTGTGATTTTAGTGATGATGAAGTTCTGTGAGCGCAACTCCCTTATGGACTCAATCAAGGCATCCAGGCCCGGGGTTCTCGGCCAGTATGTCCAATAACACGCCCGTCCTCTTGGTCTGTGTGGTCCTGCAGCTGATTTCCTCCGCATCGTCTCGTGTCAGGATCCTGCGAGACCGCAGGTAGTCAAGGTGGCGTTCGGCTTTGATCTTGTCACAGAGGTAGGGCCGCAGTCTGGTCAGCACCTGGGAATCCACAGCAGCCATGTAGGAGACACAAAAGGAGAACAAAGTGAGCTGTAGGAGGTTCTGATTAGGAGGGCTAATTTGTTGCATAGGGTCTGGGAAGGCTGAGAATCTGCAGGTTTTCACTCTACAGTAGCCTACTAGTAGCATACTAGTCAAATGTCTACAGCAGGTGGTCTGAAAACACTTCTCTAACCGGGTCGGGTTCTGCTCTCGAGTTGTCTATCCCTGTTGTAGCTTCTGCTAGTGCGTTTGATAAGTCAGCTTTAACAAATGAGCAAATACTGTATGTATTTACAAAAAAGTGCACTCAAACTCTAGCCTGTGTGTTCAATATTGTGTTTTGTTGTCCAATCCTACAGAGAATTGGAAGTTGACGTGGGCACAGAGAAGGTGGGGTGTGGGATAACGTTATTTCCTCCTTTTAACAGGCCTTTAACGCCAAACAAAGTGTCAGTAGAGTCTGTATTTTGCACATAACTTACTTTAACAAGTATTATTTATTCGGAAGCATGATTTGGCTAAATTATAGTAGGCTACTCACGTCTTTTTTAATTTCTGCCATTTCATCTTCACTTAGGTGAGGAACATCCATCCCTTTCACCCGTAAAGTGAAAATCCAGGTGTTCCGGGTAACGAATGACGACAAAGATAAGTTAATAATAATAATAATAATAAAACGCACTACATTGATAAACCAACTGTAAGAGTTAACAAATGTGGCTCTTCATTATTTGTCGTTAAAAGGTGGCGTACAGCCACTGTCCACACAACTTTTGTTTCAAAAAATCCCCGGACTTCCTGATTCTTGTCACATACTGTTGAGGTTTACGTTGAAAACCAGAAGAAGAGAAGTAAGGTTACAGAGAGCTGAGTCGTCGGTTTTAAAACAAGAACCGATTTATGTAGTTAGGTAGTCTAAAAATCTGATAAAACGTCTCATACAACAGCAGACTAGGCTACAGTTGTCCAACTTTCCTCGTGTTTATCCGTTTTAAAGTAAAATAAAATGTTTCTGCTGCAGGTGAAATGCTATTTCGATATAGGCCACTGGGTGGCGCTGTTGGATATTTCTCTCTTTCGCTCTCTCTCTCTCTCTCTCTCTCAAACAAACACACACACACACACACACACACACACACACACACACACACACACACACACACACTAGTCATACAGTATACCTCAATATGTAAGATAGAGATTGTGTAAGTACTTTAGGCCCACTAGATCTATTTTGAGGAACTTGTACAGTATCACAGGGAAACTTACTGCATGATAAAAAAAACAAAAATAAAAAGTCCAGTAAACATGAAATAATTTGCAAAATGGCAAAACATGATATTCACTTCCCTCTAATCGTGATATGCCACAAACTGTTGAAGAACGGGTGCCCCCTGAGGAGGTTGTTCTCAGGCATGTTTTGTCATGTCCTGCAATGTAATATGTACTGTGCAGCTCGAAAACATCAAGCCCTGCTAACTGTAAATCAAGCCACGACCTTCTGTTACTTGCTCAGAGGTTTTCAGTGTAATGATAATGGTTTGAAATAGAGGGAAAAACAGGCTCCAATAACTACATGGCTGCTTTTGCAGTCGAGCAAATTCTGGAGAATTGGACAATTGCAGCCAAAAGATGCCCTTTTAAATGTCCACTGTATGTGCATCAGCCTCTTTACAGAAGAATATATATATATATATATATATATATATATATATATATATATATATATATATATATATATATATATATATATATATATATATACTGTATATCTTTACTTTAACACTGGACTCAACACTGACACTTTAATAATAATGTATGGTCTTTTTTTGTTTATTTGACAAATGTTCTTATTGTTACTGTTATTTTGTTGTCTTTATACTGTCTTTTCTTGAAGTCTAAGTCTATACTGGTTATATATTTATTTATTTGTTAAATGGCCACAAAGCAGCCACAGAAACTAAAAATGCATGCCCACTTTTCTCCGCAAAAGCATTATGATGAGTCACATCATTCCTGTTAAACAGCAGAGAGCAGTAGCCTGGAATAATGTTGAATCATCTGTGAGAGATTCAGAAGAACCCAGTGTACGACTTGTGAGAGGCCTCTACAGTGAATCAGACACGATGTAATGAACTGTATCTGCACAACCCTTACAGACATTACTGTCTGTGGTACCATGTATGACCCACTCTCACATAACAGCCAAAATAAGCTTGTCTAAGACCTATAGTGGTTTTACACTGAGTAGCACTGGGAAGATTTTTCTGCCTTTCCATTCTCTGTACCCAATCTTCATGCCATACAGAGTTTGAATCCCATATTTTGTCTATATTCTTCTTTCATGCATTTGTAATTTAGCATAACATGACTTTTTACACTTTTTCACGCTTCTTTTCTCCACCCTCTCATCATGTATTTGCTGTCCACAAACCTCTTAAGATGTAATCTTTAAGGGGGTCTCTATGTAATGAACTAAAACTATCAAGGGGTTTAGCTAGCTTAACATAAAGCATGGAAACAGGCCAGACTGTTCAAAGTTTAAAAAAATAAAAAATAAAATAAATACCTACTAACACATCCAAAGCTTCCTTGTTAACAAGCTGTATCTATGTTTAATCCATTCACAAACATACTGTACATGTAAAGGCAATGTTGGTTGTAGCCCTATGGGAAGCCATATCTTACATTGTGTATTTCCTGACAAAACAGCAGCACAATGACTTTCTTCAGGTCAGACCAGCATTTTTAATGTCACAGAAAAATCAGTTCATGGTGTTGGATTCACTTACAGAGCCCAAGTTAATCTGCATTAATTTTTTTGAGTTGACTTTAAGTTTGGCAGACGCTGTTTTGACAATGATGTCCTTTCTTTTAATCTCCTCTATTGAAGGATAAAGTGATCCTCAAAAGATTAACAGTTAGGAGACAGTAGCTGATGATACAAATATTTTGATGAATCTTGAATTGTTAACTAATTGTCCTGTTGACAGCAGAGGATCTTTGCTGACAGTTAGCAAGCTTTCCAGGTTTTCCCCACTCTTTTTGTGGGAGGTATTGTGTGACTAGACAATTCTTGTTTTCTGCTGGCTAACACTTTAGAAGTTAACTTGTTGCCTACAGCAGTTTACCAATCAGCCATCAGCGTCCAGACGCACATATTTTGTGAAGACGTGTGGATGAATTTCATTGTGCTTGGGTGAGCTTGCCATCTGTCCTTTTTTCCTTGTGATTCCTTTCCAGACAATGAGGCTGCCAGGGAATGAGAGCTTACTGTTTCCCCCTGCTTCCAGTCTTCATGCTAAGCTAACCTAACAGCTTTTGGCCGCGTTCCTGTCACAATAGAGTTTCAAGTTTCCGACTCGTAAATGGCACTCACGTCAACATCCAAGTCGTAATTATAATTTTTATTCTGCTATTATTCAACTTGTCAAGTAGACTCGTTGAAAGACCCTGACCATGTAGGTTTTGCAGTTTTATTAAGTAAGAAATTCAGTTCATAGTCATCTTAAGGGAAGGCAATGTATTTTGAGCTCTAATGTAACCTTACTTATTTCACACCCATTTTAAGGCCACCATACAAGCCTTGTGGTTCATGGCAACAGAACAGGAACGATCGTACCCAGACAGCATTGGTCTGAATTTATATTTTTATCTGCAAGCTCACGGCTGCAACCCGTCTCACGGCAGTTTGTGAAATGGTCACATTATTTGGATTTATTAATTTGTCAGCAGTAACATGACTTTCTCATGATTTCATCATGAAAGGTGCTTCCCATTGAAAAACATTACTTTAAAATTCATACTCACCACCACGAACGAAGTGAGAAAATTGTGTCCCTGTACACTAATCAATAGATTAAATAACGTCACCATTTCACAAACTGCCATGAGACTGCGCTGGCTCACAATACAGGTGCTATGCATATTGCATTTGAGACATGATGACACATTGACAATGTACCTTCATTTTCCATTGTTTTCATACCTGTAAACTGTCCAAGCAAGCATTTACATACACATATTGTGTAACTATAAGCCCTAACTACTTTACAAAACACAAATGTCAAAGGCTCTGATGCAGATATATGAAATATAGATGCTTGAAATTTAAAATAAGTGCTTTACTTCATGAGTCACACACACAAGCTTTAACATCAATTTCTACTTTACCACAGGGTTCTCACACTCACGACTAAAAATGTAAAACTAGCTAGCTAACATTAGCCACAATGCTTATATTCTTTGTATACCTCATTGTAATTTCTTAATAATAACTGAACAAAATCAGCAAAAGACAGATGTTCAATCTAATTAAATTAAAATATAATTTTCCAAAATGTTAATATAGGCTACTTAAGGGCTAATGTGCCTTTGAATATAGCCCATTTACCTCGACCTCTGACTTTGAGAAAGAGGCAAGATGAATGAGGATTTCTCTTTGGAAATTAGTTTTATACTTACATCAATATTATAATTTTATACAATATAAGACACATTCACATGCATCTCTGTGGGATTGGGATAAATTGAGTCTAACATTGTCAAACATTGTCAGAACATGCAACTGCAATCCTTTCTAACTTCTCCAGCTGCTTTATATGTTTAATATTAAATATGTTTCCCTTACTTAACATGGTTCTGCAAATTCTTTATAATGCAGCTTTGGAGGGAAAAGTTTCCACTCCAAACCACAAGTCAGCAGCGATTTCCATGCATGTGTGAATGCACCGTGCTCACGCTTGTTCGCTCTTCATCTGCCTGGCACTGATACAGACCTCAGTTGTATAACCTCCATTAGATAAGAGGGGGAGGCTGTGCCAGTCTGCCCTGCTCAGCCTCTTGTTCTCACAGGTTGTAATGAAAGGAAAGGCATTTTTCCTGAAAACTCTCATTGTTCTTTGATGTGGATAGAAGAGGATGCTTTTTATCCTGGCAGCTATTTCAAAAAAACCTTCAATGTTCATCCTGAGTGGAATGTTGCTCTAGGCATTTCTCAAGTTGTTTTCTTTCTGTCTTACTTTCTTCATTTTTCTTATTCGGTGTGTTTGTTATTTTGGCCTAACAAAGGATACTTACGGTTCAAACATTCCACAAGGCTCTTGTCTCCTTTTTCAAAATATTTAAGTCAAACAAATTCTAATCCATCCACTCACTTATAGGTGACTAAAGGGAATTTCATCTGTGACATTTAACACTATGCGAAGTTAGAGAATACAAACACTGATCACAGACTACATGCAGCAGTCTAAACACTGCTTCGGCCAACATAGAAATTCAGTTGGTCATAGAAATATGTAGCTTTTCTTCAATATTTATGTCAGAACTTGTGGTGCCCCGATGTTGAATCCTTCTTTGGGGCTGCTCTCACATGCATGGGGCTGGTTATTAAAAAAAATCAGGTATCATACTTTTTGTTTTGCCTTGCCTTTACATAACTATATTTTACCAGTGTTTCTTCTTCTTTCTTTTCCTTTATCAGGTAAAGTTTGGGTTAATAAAGACCTTGCCAAGAAAGTGACATAAAAAACATTGTTACAACAGCGCATACAATACAAAATCAACTCTAATAAATACCTTTCACAAACCACATAAGTAAGCCCACACATTAGGATGCAGAGGTATGAAGTGCATAATTGCAGCAAACAATGTAATGCAATGCTCGAAGAGGATACAATTCCGTTTTTTAGGGCAGACCATGTAATTAATTAATGACAATTAATTAATGTAGTGTTTCATTATAGAAATAATATTTTAAGGAACTGGTTTACATTATGATAGAAGAATGACTTCATGATTACGTAACAGATACTGTATAAAATGATAATTACATGGCTATTGGAGAGAAAGCCCTGAAAGAATGGAAGCTAGACTGTTCTTGGTTCACTGAGTGAGAGAACAGGAGGGGGGGACTTCTTATGGGAGGACTCGTGGAAACGCATTCCTCCCATAGTTTTGGGACACCTCTTCAGCCCGTGCGTACGTCAGATCTGCTCGGAGTGAATAAAAGGAGATGGGGACTCCAAAAGAGGGAGAGAAAGAACTCGTCGACTCACTGCCAAGTCTTGTGTTGGATAGAGACATAGTTTTTCACTCAGTAAAGATTTTACTTCAAAAGATTACTTAACTTCTGAAGATGTGGAAAGTCTTTGTGATCGTCTGTGTTACACTGGTGAGGAAATAATCACTGTTAATTCATAAGCTGCTTTTCTAGCTGGTATAAGAGGACCGTTTTTGGAAGCAAACATTTGATTAGAAATGTCTGTTTTTCCTCAGGTGTCAGCCTCATGTCCAAAGGACTGTCAATGTCCCCCTGACAACCCCAGATGTGAAGCTGGAGTCAGTCTCATGCTGGATGGATGTGGATGCTGTAAGGTTTGTGCACGGCAGCTCTTTGAAGACTGCAGCAAGACACAGCCGTGTGACCACACAAAGGGACTGGAGTGCAACTTTGGAGGGGGATATGGCTCGTCTAATGGCATCTGTCGAGGTACGATGACTTTTGCTCTGTTCCCTTCTCTTCTTTTTTATTATTTTACTCATTTTGTCATTTTACTCCTGTCATGTCAAACCCCTTCACTACTTTCTCTGATTCTCTAAAGCAACCAAATCAGATGGAAGAACATGTGAGTACAACAACAAGATTTACCAGAATGGGGAAATATTCCGGCCAAACTGCAAACACCAGTGCACTTGCATGGACGGTGCTGTTGGATGTGTCTCCCTCTGCCCACATCAGTTCACTCTGCCCAAAGTGGGCTGTGCCAAGCCCAAGTGGGTCAAGGTGCAGGGACGGTGCTGTGAACAACTCGTCTGCCCTGAGGAGGCAAAGACAGAGAGCTCTGTGGTAAAGAAACACAGAAAAAAGCATGACGAAAACAGACCGTCTGAAGACGACTTTACCAACAAGAATGAGTTGGCTCCTGCGTGGAGAGGAGAATCAAATTCATTACCTGGTGAGTATTTTTTACACTGTATCCTTTCTGTTGTCATTGCCAAAGAGGGAGACAAATATATAAAGGACATGTATGTCAGATTACAAACATATATATGTGCATGAGATGTCTTGCCTTTAAACTCTTCTGTTTCTTTTTTTCTCTGTGCAGCTTTCCGGAGTCACCCAACAAGCCACATGTTGGTCAGAGGAGTCAAGTGTGTGTCTCAAACCACAGCTTGGTCACCGTGCTCCAAATCCTGTGGCATTGGAGTATCCACCAGGGTGACCAACAGTAACACTCAGTGCAAACTGGTGAAAGAGACTCGGATCTGTGAAGTCCAACCATGCAACCAAAACACCTTTACCAGATTAAAGGTACATTCCACACTTTTTTTTATTCTTTAGCATGATACAATTTCATTATTTCATTTATTGTGGTCTGTAAGCATTATGTAAGCATTATGTGTCTTAGATCTTCAAGCTTTAGTTTGCAACTTTGTTTTATAATAATAGACATCTGTTACATTCAGGCAATTACCTAATGAGTTGAGCCAAAACTAATTTAAGACTATCAGCTTTGCAAAACTCTGTATTTCTAAGTATGGCTATGTTTACAAAATGGTGTGGTCCGGCAACTTTCGCGTGCAGAAGCTCGAGTGAACATAATTACCTCTTCTGAAAAGTCCATCATGTTTTTTTAATCCTCTGTGTCCTCCTTGGGTGTGGGTGGTGCACAATCACGGAAGGCTTGCATCATGTGGACGACAGTGGTGTTGTCATTACTTAGAACTCCTCATGTGGGAGACAGAAGCTACGCACTATAGCTTTAACCATGAATAACACTACAATTTGCATGTGCTTTTGATGTCTTCCTTCTAACAGAAAGGTCAGAAATGTAACCACATAGAAAAGGCCAGACGTCCAATTAAATTGTCCCACAAAGGCTGCCGTAGCCTGAAAAAGTTCCAACCGAGGTACTGTGGGTCCTGCTCTGATGGCCAATGCTGCAGGCCTCACCGAACCCAGACGTTACCTGTCCGCTTCGATGCAAACATGGAGAGATCATCAGCAGGATGGTGATGATGATTGAGTCTTGCAAATGTAACTTAAACTGCAATGGCAGCAACGAAAAGACTTCTGCCCGCTACGGACTTTTGAACAAAATTCATAAACTTAAAATGTAAAGTTCTGAACACAAGACCCCTTAAGTGTTGGCTGATAATAATAATAAAAAGTGCACGTTGAGGTTGCAGACATCTGCAGGATGAATTTCTTGAACTGTATTGTTCATAAGTTTGCTTCATAACATTGAAGCCTTGTGGTTTACTTCTTTGTGAAGCTGTCTTTTTAACATTGTGAAAATTCTAATTTTTCTAGTTTTACTTTTTTATTTGTTTTTTACATATACATAACATATTGACAAGGCATGAAGCATGACAACATGACATTAATGACGTAAATACTATGGCAGCTACTAAATCAGTCATTACATATATGTCGCACATGCGTACGTCGCCATGTTTCTGTTGATTTACTGTACTCATTAATTTTATTTATAAGGATTAATCACACTTCACTAATTGTTGTGCTCATGGATATTGTACAGTAGTGTTGGATTGACATCTTCTTGACTATGTAAAATGTTTTAATATAACTTAAGGCTGGAAATATACTGTACTCTGTATGTGTCTTAGCCAATTAACTGCAGAATTTTCAATTTGATGTTTTAATTTTTCAAAAATAAACACATAAAACACTGCAGTTTTTCATGTAACATTTGGGGATTGTAATAATCTGAAAGAAGGAAGAAGGGTGGTTAACAGTTTTCAGTAGGAAATGAGCTATACTATTTCAACTGCATCTGGCTGATCCACTCCTGAGATGACCCACATAGTTTAGGGAATGAGTGTAATGTAAACCCCAGAGTAGTTTTGCTGCTGTTGGACAGATGCTGGGCAGCTGCAGAATTTAGTTCTATTCTATAATCTAAACCTTCCACAGATATATATCTATATATATATATATATATATATATGTCTTATATTCTACTTTCTTCAAAGTAGCCACCCTTTGCTTTTTTGATAGTGTTACAAACCCTTGGTGTTCTCTCAATGAGCTTCATGAGGTAGTCACCTGAAATGGTTTTCACTTCACAGATGTGCCTTGTCAGGGTTAATTAGTAGAATTTCTTGCCTTACTAATGGCATTGGGACCATCAGTTGTGTTGTGTTGTGGAGAAGTCAGGTTGATACACAGCCAACAGCCCTATTGAACAACTGTTAGAATTCATATTATGGTAAGAACTAATCAGCTAAGTAAAGAGAAACAAGTGGCCATCATTACTTTAAGAAATGAGGGTCAGTCAGTCCAGGAAATTGCGAAAACTTTGAATATGTGTGAAACCATCAAGCGCTACAACAAAACTGGCTCACATGAGGACCGGCCCAGGAAAGGAAGACCAAGAGTCACCTCTGCTGCAGAGCACTGAACAAGTGCTAAGCATCTCTGGGAACTCCTTCAAGACTGTTGGGAAACCATTTCAGGTGACTACCTCTGGAAGCTCATCAAGAGAATGCCAAGAGTGTGCAAAGCAGTGATCAGAGCAAAGAACAAACTAGAATATAAGACATGTTTTCAGTTATTTCACAATTTTTTGTTGAGTACATACTTCCATATGTGTTCATTCATAGTTTTGATGCCTTCAGTGAGAATCTTCAATGTAAATAGTCCTGAAAATAAAGAAAATGCATTGAATAAGGTGTGTTAAAACTTTTGGTCTGTACTGCATACATACAGTGGTGCTCAAAAGTTTACATACACATGCTTAAGTTGACTAAAAAGAGGAATAAAAAAATCATGTTTTGGAAATTTATTTTAATACCTAAATTAAAAAATGAGGTAAAATCCAACCTTTAAGGACACCAATTTTCTTTGTGAATGAATAACGTATTGTAAATAAATAAATGTTCTTATTTAAAATACAGGGGTCATAAGTATACATACCCCTATGTTAAATTCCCATAGAGGCAGGCAGATTTTTATTATTAAAGGCCAGTTATTTCCTGGATTCAGGATATTATGCATCCTGATAAAGTTCCCTTGGCCTTTAGAATTAAAATAGCCCCACATCATCACATACTCTTCACCATGCTTAGAGATAGGCATGGTTTTATTTCAGTTAGACTAATACCTGGTTTGATTTGCATTGAGAGATGATTTTATAGAAAGTATCCCATGCCTATCTCTAAGCATGGTGAAGAGTATGTGATGATGTGGGGCTATTTTAATTCTAAAGGCCAAGGGAACTTTATCAGGATCATAATCCTGAATCCAGGAAATAACTAATAATAAAATCTGCCTGCCTAATTTAACATAGGGTATGTATACTTATGAAAAATAAGAACATTTATTTATTTACAATACGTTATTCATTCACAAAGAAAATTGTCCTCATTTTTAATTTAGGTATTAAAATAAATTTCCAAAACATGATTTTTTTATTCCTCTTTTTAGTCAACTTAAGCATGTGTATGTAAACTTTTGAGCACCACTGTATATACACTCACCTATAGGATTATTAGGAACACCATACTAATACTGTGTTTGACCCCCTTTTGCCTTCAGAACTGCCTTAATTCTACGTGGCATTGATTCAACAAGGTGCTGAAAGCATTCTTTAGAAATGTTGGCCCATATTGATAGAATAGCATCTTGCAGTTGATGGAGATTTGTGGGATGCACATCCAGGGCACGAAGCTCCCATTCCACCACATCCCAAAGAGGCTCTATTGGGTTGAGATCTGATGACTGTGGGGGCCATTTTAGTACAGTGAACTCATTGTCATGTTCAAGAAACCAATTTGAAATGATTCGAGCTTTGTGACATGGTGCATTATCCTGCTGGAAGTAGCCATCAGAGGATGGGTACATGGTGGCCATAAAGGGATGGACATGGTCAGAAACAATGCTCAGGTAAGCCGTGGTATTTAAACGATGCCCAATTGGCACTAAGGGGCCTTAAGTGTGCCAAGAAAACATCCCCCACACCATTACACCACCACCACCAACCTGCACAGTAACAAGGCATGATGGATCCATGTTCTCATTCTGTTTACGCCAAATTCTGACTCTACCATCTGAATGTCTCAACAGAAATCGAGACTCATCAGACCAGGCAACATTTTTCCATTTTTCAACTGTCCAATGTTGGTGAGCTCTTGCAAATTGTAACCTCTTTTTCCTATTTGTAGTGGAGATGAGTGGTACCCGGTGGGGTCTTCTGCTGTTGTAGCCCATCTGCCTCAAGGTTGTGCGTGTTGTGGCTTCACAAATGCTTTGCTGCATACCTCAGTTGTAACGAGTGGTTATTTCCGTCAAAGTTGCTCTACTATCAGCTTGAATCAGCATCAACAAGGCATTTTCGCCCACAGGACTGCCGCATACTGGATGTTTTTCCCTTTTCACACCATTCTTTGTAAACCCTAGAAATCCCTAGAAAATCCCAGTAACTGAGCAGATTGTGAAATACTCCGACCAGCCCGTCTGGCACCAACAACCATGCCACGCTCAAAATTGCTTAAATCACCTTTCTTTCCCATTCTGACATTCAGTTTGGAGTTCAGGAGATTGTCTTGACCAAGACCACACCCCTAAATGCATTGAAGCAACTGCCATGTGATTGGTTGGCAGGATAATTGCATTAATGAGAAATTGAACAGGTGTTCCTAATAATCCTTTATATATATATATATATATATATATATATATATATATATATATATATATATATATATATACAATCCTCAAGGATCCAGGATGCACAATCCTGAATTTCGAGATGTGTTTTGCCTGATATTAAATGCAATATCCCTTTTTTCTAAAGTTTGTTTCAAAAGTAAGAATGAGAAATTGCAAATTGATGTTATGTTGCGCAATAGTAATAGTTTAGATGTAAATATTGTGAGTTTATTCTCCATCCAACAAAGTTTATGCATACATTTTACTACTGTAGGTGAGCTTCAGAAAATCCATTTAAAATATGCAATAGTGAAGCCACTGTTTGTTTTTGATAATTGGTCGAGCAGTCCACAACTTGTAAAAAATAAATAAATCAAGAGACAAATGGATCATCCAGCTAAATTTGAAATTTAAAGCATGTAAACTCAGGGTGTGTCCATCATGATGCTGAATCGTGACACCAAACAAATTGTCAGAAGTAACATTAACTAACTAGCTTATTTTCCAGCAAGAGAAAAGACAAAAGCAAATTTCCAAAGTTTGATCAATATTACGTATTTGGGTAAGACCAAGAGCGAGAACAAAAGCAAAGGAAAATCAGGAGTTCTGACACACAAAGAGATGAAATGTTTTCCATCCCCTGATGGAGAACACAACAACAACAGCTTTGTCTGTATGAACTTGAGAGGAGAACTGCTCACTCAGGGGAATAGGTCCACTGCAAGAACACATAGCCTTACTCAGGTCTAGTAGTTTATTGCCATAGATACAGTATGGGCACAGAACAAGACATAGTTCAGTTGTTAGGAAAATCATACTGCAGCAGGTATCTGTGTTCACGTGTGTGCTTCTACTTCTCAATAATATAAAAACTTCCAATACCAAAGGATGAGATCAAACCAGCAACAGATTTAAAGTGGTTTGGAAATGTCCCAGAGTGAGATGCATTTCAGTAATTATGTTTGAAGCCTGAAAGGCATGAGCTTCACAACTGGCAGCTACATAATTGATTTTCTGCATCCTTCATCTCATTCCAGCTGAAAGTCAGAACATAAACACATTCAAGATGTATCACTTTATTACAACAAAAACAGAAAAGTGTGTCTGTTTGATCTCAGGATCAGCAGGATAACAGTAACATTTTGTGTGTCGGGACTCCAAATTTCGCATTTTATCAGACACAATAGAAAAATTATGATTGCTTGACTTGGAACAAAGTTGGAGTATATTTTATGATGGAAAACATGGTTTATTCTACTCTAGGTAAACATGGAGGGGACATACACTAACATTTGGTTTTCAAGCACCACTTGTGTTGATTAACAATTGCTTTAATAATGAGGTGTAGGTACAGCTTTAAAATATGGCCAACAATTTGTTCTTGAGCTAGTTGCACAAAGATGGACCTAATCTTAAACTTCCAATAGACAATTAACGTTTTTATGTTGAATGGATCCCATTTAGCGGTGACTTAGGTAAGACTGATGCACAGTGCATTGTGGGTAAAATGAGACACTTGACAGAAGGAAAGATTGTCTAGCAAAACACTTCCACCTAGTGGCACATTACTTTTCTCCAGCTAGAAACCCCTTTTATGTTTTTGATTTATTACTATGACACATAAGGAAATAGTGAAAACATGCTTTACAGTTGCTCAGAGCCCAATATAACATCTTAAGATTGCTTGTTTTATCTGACCAACAGTCCAAAACCCAAATGTATTCAATTTAAAGTGACAAAAAAAACAGAAAAGCAGCAAATCTTAGGTTACCAACTAACAGCTCATTACACGTGTTGCTATAATAACATGTAGATAGACTTGTTTTTTTTTTTTTGCAACTGGCTCCTTGTTGTATGGGAATAAGACACAGCCGCACCAAGCACAAGAGTTCTTTTAGGGGGGGGGGTCTATTCTCCAGATTATTGTTAGCTAAATGTAGAGCGTCAATAACCAAATGATTGCCTCCATTCCTTTTTTTA
Source organism: Percina caprodes (assembly GCA_013375575.1). Classification (NCBI taxonomy): domain Eukaryota; kingdom Metazoa; phylum Chordata; class Actinopteri; order Perciformes; family Percidae; genus Percina; species Percina caprodes. The sequence continues at coordinate 185,559 of JABXJD010000440.1, forward strand.
AAATAGCCCATATAAATATTACAGTACACAAAAAATAAATGAATACAAATAAATCCTTTATCATTTTAGAAAATATGACGATCCAAAACTTGTTGTTTGCAATCCCTCATCAAACATTGTCTTATAAGAGTTTTTGAGAAAATCAATGTAGTTCTGAATGCTTTGCTTCTTGCTCTCTGATTGGTCCAGGCTGAGCTGCAGGTCCTTCAGACGCACCTCAAACTGTTTCTCTGCCTGCAAATTAAGATACAGACAGACAGTGAATTTCTTCACTTGACATCAACACATTATAAATTAAACATGATTCCCCTTCCACAAACGCATTTTCTTTTTTAACTAGTGTCACATTTTTCTCATGTTATGTCATGTCATTGCCTGTCTTGCTGTTTTATTATGTTTTTATCTAATGTAAGGTGATGAAAATGGAGAAGTACATCTAGACACGTCATGTCCGGTTGCTGAGACGGAGCGTGTTGAACATCGAGGACGCTGAACTCCTCAAATAAACTCCAGAATTTTAAAACAAATTAAGTAATAAGGTTCAAAATATCCTTATGACTAGGAACTGCTGATTTAAGTAAAAGTCGGACTGGCAAGTAGAGGAAGCGTTACTGAATGCCGAGGAGGAAAGTACTGCAAGTTACCTCACCTGTTCCAGCTGGGAGAGGATCAGCTCAAAGCGAAATGGAATGTGACGCTGTGCAGGTGAATAAAGCTGAATTAGCTGCATTGATCCGCGCAATAATAAAGGAAGAAATAAATGAAGCAATGAATAAATTACAGCCTCAGTTTGATGCACTACAACTTGGACTGAAGGAGTGTAAAGATAAACTGGCAGATGTGGATTTGGGTCTGTCCGGCATGCACGACAGAATGAATGAAATGGAGCGCGTGTGTAAAGCTCTCCAGGAAGAAAACAAAGAGCTGAGAGAAAATCTGAAAAGCTGGAGAGTCACAGCCGAAGATTTAACCTCCGAGTATTTGGCCTCGACAAGGATTTGGAAAAAGGAAAACCTACTGAATTCATGGAGTCCTTCTTCAATGAGGTATTTAAAGATAAAAATCTGCCTCGTAAACCCGAAGTGGAAATTGCGCACAGAGTGGGGCCTATCACCAAACATGGCTCGAGACCGATGATTGTCAGGATGCAGAGGTATTCGGCCAAAGAGGCGATTTTACAAATAGCAAAACGAGAAAAAGTCCTCAATTTTAGAGGGATGAAGGTTAAAATCTTTCCGGATTTAACAGCGGAAGTGTCCAAGAGAAGAGCGCAGTTCAAAGATTTGAGAATGAAATTATATCAGGCAGGAATAAAACATGGACTGATTCATCCTGCTACACTGATCATAACATTTAATGGAGAGACTAAATACTTCCAAGATAATAAATCAGGAGAACTTTACTACAACCAAGTGATCGGACCGACATTGCCTAGTAATTAGGTATCTGATGGGACTAGCACCAGAAGTACATCGGATATAGGTATGATGAACTGAGTCAAGAACTGGCCTGATATAAAGCTTTGAGTTGGGAATTAGAATACGGACATAAATGGGAGAATATAATATTGTACAATTACTGATTTCCTTGCTTTGTATATTATATTGATTTAATTGATTCGCTAGAAAGGATGGTAGATAGTTGCCTAATTTGTTAACATTGTGCCAGATAAAGACTCAACAATATATTTAGAGTGTAATCTGAGAGTTACAGAGTTATATTATGGAAATTGAATTCAAAGGAGTTCAGCTTACTTATTTAAGACAGCAACTTGACAATTAGAGTGGCAATACAATTTTTTTTGTTTGAATGTATGTTTATGAATGTATATATGTGGATTAATTTAGTTGTTTTTTGTAAATTTTGTTACTCCGATATAGAATCTAACAGTATGAAGCCAAAAAAAGATATTAAATTTTGGTATGTTACATAAACTACCAAAGAAAGGTCTTAAAATTGCCCATATTAATATATGCAGTCTCAGGAATAAATTGAGTGACTTAACAGGTTTACTGCAACCAAATAACTTGCACATATTGGCAGTGTCTGAAACCCATTTAGACTCTACATTTGATGACGCAACTTTGATGATTGATGGATACAACATGTTTAGGAATGATAGGAATTCATATGGAGGAGGAGTTGCTATTTATATTCAACGTCATATACCTGTCAAAGTGATGCAAGACTTAATGTATTCTAGTATTGAAGTAATCTGGCTAAAAGTTAGCCTGAAACATCTGAAGCCGATACTCATTGGATGTTGTTATAGACCTCCAAATGCTAATAGTGAGTGTTTGGACAAAATATGTGAAATGCTGGATCATGTTAGTACTATGAATCTTGAGACTTATTTAATGGGTGATTTCAACATAGACTGGAATTCCTCTGACTGCCCTAGGAAAATTAAATTAATGAGCACAGCGACGGCATGTGGATTATCGCAGGTAATTGATAAACCGACTAGAATATGTATAAAAAGGGATGGTACTCGATCGGCTTCCTGTATTGACCACATGTTTCTAAATAGACCAGAATTTTGCTCAAACTGTTTATCTGTGCCAGTTGGTTGCAGTGACCATAACCTTATTGCAATTGTAAGGAAAACAAAAATTCCTAAATTGGGTCCAAAAGTAATAATGAAAAGGTCTTTTAGAAGATTTAATCAATTGCAATACGAAGATGATGTCAGAAATGCTAACTGGTCAGAGGTATTTCTACTAAAGAATCCAGAGAAAGCATTTCAGCTTTTTGATCAAATTTTAATGACAATTGTAGAAAATCATGCACCAATTAAAAAGTTTACTGTTCGAAATGTCAACACCCGTGGTTAGATGAAGAATTAAAAGATCTTATGAAAGAAAGAGATTTAGCTAAACAAGCAGCAATCGTATCTACTTTCAATTCAGATTGGCAAATATATTGTAAACTTAGAAATTGTGTAACGAACTTAAATAGGAAGAAGAAGAAATTGTACTATAATAAGAAAATTACAGAAATAAAACATGATAGTAAACAGTTATGGAATACATTGAATAATATATTAAGAGGAAATGATAAATCAACTCCGGCTTATTTAGAAAATGAAGGTGATATTCTTACTAAACCAAGTGATATAGCAAATTATCTCAATGATTATTTCATAAATAAAGTAAATAATCTTAAAAGACTACACAGCTACATAACACGGACTTGTCAAAAATATTGATAGATAAGATCATGGAAGGTAAAATATGTAGCTTTCAATTTAAGAGTGTCAGTGTCTCAAAGGTTGAATTACTTCTGATGAATTGTAAAAATAAACCACCTGGTGTGGACTATCTCGAATATAAATTGATTAAGCCTATAGTTTCACTCATTGCTCCTATTATTGCACACATAATTAATAACTGTTTTATGGAAAATATATGTTTGCAAGCATGGAAAATATGTAAAGTTGTGCCAATACCTAAGAATAAGAAAATGCCTTTCTCTGGATCAAACAGTAGACCAATAAGCTTATTACCAATTCTTGGTAAAATAATGGAAAGAATTGTTTATGAACAGATTCAGGTTTATTTTTTAAATAATAATTTAATTACAGTTTTTCAGCATGCATACAGAGGAAAACACTCAACAGCTACTGCCCTGACTCAGATGATTGATGACTGGTTTAAGGATATCGACGAAAAGAAAATAATAGGTGTTGTAATGCTTGATTTTACAGCAGCATTTGATATAATTGACCACAATTTACTGTTGAAAAAATTGGAATATTATGGTTTTTCACAAACAGCATTATTATGGATGGAAAGTTATTTGACTGATAGGAGACAATTAGTTTACTTTAATGGAAGTTGTTCAAGAATAAGGCTTGTGGAACAAGGAGTGCCTCAGGGAAGTTGTCTTGGGCCACTCCTTTACACAATCTTTACAAATGACTTACCATCTGTACTAGATAAAGCGAGCATCTCGATGTTTGCGGATGATTCTACTATATATATGTCAGGAACTGATATTGGTGATCTAAATACGGACCTACAGAGAGAGCTACAGTTAGTGGTGGACTGGATAAGGAGTAATAAATTGATTCTTAATGAATCTAAAACTATTAGTTTAGTAGTTGGAACTCATTTTTCTTTACGTTCCAAACCGAAACTTAAACTTAGTATTGACCAAATTTTTGTGGCGCAAAGAGAAGAGGCAAAATGTTTGGGTGTTATGATTGACCATAGACTGAGTTGGGACAAACATGTTCAGAAGTTGGTAACTAAAATGGGCAACACCTTGTCAGTTATTAAAAGGTGTGCACACATCTTCACACCACAAACAGTTAAATTAGTCCTTCAAGCTTTGTTTTTTTCACACCTGGATTACTGCTCAGTAGTGTGGTCCAGCACTTCGGCAACTAATATGAAAAAATTACAAGTGATTCAGAATAAAGCTGCACGTGTGGCTCTCTCGTGTGGGTTTAGATCAAATGTTGATAAAATGCATGAACAACTCTCATGGCTTAAAGTTAAAAATAGATTTGTGTATTCGTTAATGGTTTTCTTATATAATGTTATAACAAACAAAACACCTTTTACTTTATTTACAAAATTATCTTTTAGTACTACTACACATCACTATAGAACGAGGCATGCAGTAGGAGGGAGTTTTATTTTACCTAAAGTAAAAACTAAATCAATTCAACGTTCAGTTAGGTACAGAGCAATGTGTGAATGGAACTCTCTCCCAAAGACCATCAAACACGACTCTCAATATGGTTTTAAAAAATCACTTAAAACATATTTATTTCAAAGGAATTGAACATTTAATATGAAATTAGTTGGGTATAGGGCTTTTGTTATCCTATTTCTTAAAATAGATTTATCTATTCGGAGTAGTGCTTTTGTTTTATTTGTATTAATTGCATTAACTGTATGATTTTTGATTTTAGTGTTAAATGTATGTCTGTGTGTGTAATGAAGTGTTGAAATGAGTATTGTCAAGGAAAGATTGTAGGACCCCAGGAAGAATAGCTTTTAGTGTATGCTAAAGCTAATGGGGATCCAAATAAACAAACAAACAAACAAACCTTGGGTGTTTTATAAGGCGCCTAATAATGTATTATTATTATTATTATTATTATTATTATATGCTCAAGAAAAGTATTATACTTACGGTGAGCTTGCTCTGGCGAAGGAGCCTCAGCTCGTTATCCTTTCTGCTCTTGTCTGCTGCCAGCTCCAAGATTTTGGTCTGAAGAGCCTCTTCTCTGGCAACAGCCTTGTTTTTTACCTTGTCGACCTGAAATTTTTTTTAAATTATCCAGCAGAGTGGAACACATAACTTCTTGTGTGCCAGATCTATAAAAGGAAACACCTACAGTAGAAACGACTTGGGACTTGGTGTTTTTTAACAGCAAGTACAGCAAATATAAACGGTTTCAGGAACTGGATGTATGGGCTCCATGGTAATGTATCATGTCAATCAGTGACAGAACAGATATGTCTTTATATGAAAATGTCAAATTATAACTTTAATAAAGCTTTCACTGTAAGTGTGGGAAAGACTAAGGGTAACTAAGGGTGCTGCTTTGTCATCTTTTGTTGATCTCTTTGACTATCACTAGACTGTCTCTGAGCTGTACCTGTTGTTTGACGTCTGATAAAGCTGCCTCCAGCTGCCGGCTGAGGGCCTCGCAGTCTACCGAGCGCTGCTCCAGCTGCCGGTTACTGTAGCTCAGACCTTCCTCCTGTGCTGCAAGCCTCCGTACCAGCTCCAGGTTCTCCAGCTGCAGCTCATCCATTTTCCTACACACACACACACACACACACACACACACACACACACACACACACACACACACACACACACACACACACACACACACACACACACACACACACACACACACACACACACACACACACACACACACACACACACAATTTCTTACTGCATTCAAAATGAGACAAACATTTGACATCTAACCAACAGAGACAAGAGGATGCCTTACTTTTGTAGAAAATTCACTTTCTCCTGTAGTTGTAAATTGGTATCATGGATGGACTCCTTCATCTCCACAGATGATCTCAGCAATGTGGTCTGACTCTGCATCTGTATATGCAAAATGTTCAAAGTTCAGAACCACCTGTATTAGTTACAAGTGACTGGAGCAGAAAAGAGGATTTTACATCACATGCTAAACTGCAATAAATACTATAATCTGGCAAACACTAAATGAACAGTTTTCTAGATACCAAATCTACATCGCTGATAGAACCATGTAGGTGATTGAAAAGTACTCACACAGCACATCTACACTCACAAATGGGTGCACAAGTAAGGATTTTTTCCACAGCAATCAAAGATTGTTTTTTAATCACAAACATCAAACTCACAGCAGGACCAGAAAACAAGATGCGGTGACGGACACATGGGGTTGTACTACCGCCTAGTGGTCAGATGGATGGAAAATTTTACATTCTGACCACAACAGCTCACATTGCACACCTTAACCTGCAGTTGCCTAATGGACTCTGACTTTTCTGAGCACATCCTCTCCGAGCTTCGCAGGTTCTCCTGGCACTCAAAGAGACTCTGCTCAGCTGCACTCAGTAACTCAGGATAAGACTTCAGTTCGTCCACACGCCCCTGCAGCTCCTGTCTCACCTGGGCTCCAGAGGATGGTAGAAGGAGTGGGGTGAATATATATTAGCATAAAGATTAATCACACCTCCTAAGAGATGCTAACAGATGTGCATGCTTTAAGCAAGCAGAATGCACCCAGATTCATCTTTAGAGTGAGATTTGGCAGTTGTTAGTCGAAGTGTTTTGCTGCTCAGAATTATTGTAGGTTTGCTAGTTAGAAGGTCCAGGGGCTACAAATGTTACATTTTTAAAAGCTCACTGACTGGCCATTCAAAAGCAGAAGACAGTGCACCGTAGCTGAATATAATAGAAAAAGCACAATAGTACGGTTATTATTGGAAACCAAAAAAAAAGAAATAGTCATCTTAAATATCACATATATTGTAAAATAAACATACTGGTCTTTATTAGGATGTGTGCACATTAACAATAAAATTCACATATAAGAAAAACATTTACATGGAGACGAGAGAAGGTTACCTTCTCAACTTCTGTATCTTTTCCATCTCGTGTCTTCTCTGTCTCTCTTAAAATATTTGCATATTTTGTCCTCAGATCATCTAACTCAGCTTGATACTCTGCAACCTAGAAGAAATACAGATCAGTATGATCAAACCTGCTGTGTCCTTCCCTACAACTGAAAACTAGTATCATTGATTCATGAATCATTCATTTAACCATCTCAACAGAGCACATTCAATGCTTGGCTGTAATTAAAAAGCTGGTTAGAATGAGCTGACAGAATCATTATGACCATCCTCTTTTTTCATCCTGTTTTTTTCCAAAACACAAATGGAAAACGATGTTAGAAAAGTATAAAGACATATAAGACATGGCATGAAAAGAAAGGAAGAAAGGATTAACAGCTTTCTGGAAATGAAGCTCACAACAGTTTCTGGTCTTAAAACTTGTTAGTATTTCACTTTTTGTGCCCTAGCCAGATGTCTAATGCTCCGCCCCGACAGTGAATCATAAGAAGTACTATGTTAGCTGTCCAGCAATATTCATTATGTGTGTGTGTTGTGGAGATGCATTTTAGGAACAAAATGTTTGCATGGGAAGTCTTTGTTGACTTTAAATTGAATTATTTCTATTTTTCAAATGCAAAACTCTGCTAAGGGAACCATAATCTCCCAGATTGGAGCTGTAAAAAATAACTAAAAGAAAAAAAATAAAAGGTAAAAGAGTTCTTAAAATAACTCAAATTAATGAGCTGATGTCTACCTGATTTTGGCACTGTTCGGCCTGATGTTTCCTCTCCTGAGACACAACCTTTTCCTCTATTAGGGCGGACTCACAATCAGCTAGCTGCTGCTCAAACTGAGCAATGGATACCTGTAATCACACAAAGATTAAAATAATTTTAGTGATATAAATAAAAATCAGAGAGAGAGAGAGAGAATGTTTTCCAACTTTAAGGATTTGATGAACATGGACAAATGTATGAAGCCCGACAGAATTGACAAACGTTACAGATGCTGTATGAATAATTATGGACAACACATCTATGCTATGTTTTTTTAGTACCTTTCACAGTAATGTTTTTCAAGCGCAAGCTTAGCAACTTGTACCTTGAGTGTTGCATTATTGACGTTGAGGTCTCCGTTTTCAGTGCTGAGTTTTTCAAGCCGTTGCATCACAGTTTCATTAGCTGCGGTGAGCTCATCCTTTTCCTTCTGCAGCCTCGCTGTCATGTCCGCAATTTGACTTTATTGAAATACACATTTCACATTAAAAATTAATCAGTGAGATAGTTGGTAAAATAAAAAGGTAAAAAGGTACTTTATTGTCACATACACATACACTACCGTTCAAAAGTTTGGGGTCACCCAAACAATTTTGTGTTTTCCTGAAAACTCACACTTATTCACCACCATACGTTGTGAAATGAATAGAAAATAGAGTCAAGACATTGACAAGGTTAGAAATAATGATTTGTATTTGAAATAAGAGTTTTTTTTACATCAAACTTTGCTTTCGTCAAAGAATCCTCCATTTGCAGCAATTACAGCATTGCAGACCTTTGGCATTCTAGCTGTTAATTTGTTGAGGTAATCTGGAGAAATTGCACCCCATGCTTCCAGAAGCAGCTCCCACAAGTTGGATTGGTTGGATGGGCACTTCTTGCGTACCATACGGTCAAGCTGCTCCCGCAACAGCTCAATGGGGTTCAGATCTGGTGACTGCGCTGGCCACTCCATTACCGATAGAATACCAGCTGCCTGCTTCTGCTCTAAATAGTTCTTGCACAATTTGGAGGTGTGTTTAGGGTCATTGTCCTGTTGTAGGATGAAATTGGCTCCAATCAAGCGCTGTCCACTGGGTATGGCATGGCGTTGTAAAATGGAGTGATAGCCTTCCTTATTCAGAATCCCTTTTACCCTGTACAAATCTCCCACCTTACCAGCACCAAAGCAACCCCAGACCACCATATTACCTCCACCATGCTTAACAGATGGCGTCAGGCATTCTTCCAGCATCTTTTCATTTGTTCTGCATCTCACAAACGTTCTTCTTTGTGATCCAAACACCTCAAACTTGGATTCATCCGTCCACAACACTTTTTTCCAGTCTTCCTCTGTCCAATGTCTGTGTTCTTTTTCCCATCTTAATCTTTTTCTTTTATTGGCCAGTCTCAGATATGGCTTTTTCTTTGCCACTCTGCCCTGAAGCCCAGAATCCCGCAGCCGCCTCTTCACTGTACATGTTGACACTGGTGTTTTGCGGGTACTATTTAATGAAGATGCCAGTTGGGGACCTGTGAGGCGTCTGTTTCTCAAACTAGAGACTCTAATGTACTTATCTTCTTGCTCAGTTGTGCAATGCGGCCTCCCACTTCTTTTTCTACTCTGGTTAGAGCCTGTTTGTGCTGTCCTCTGAAGGGAGTAGTACACACCGTTGTAGGAAATCTTCAATTTCTTAGCAATGTCTCGCATGGAATAGCCTTCATTTCTAAGGACAAGAATAGACTGTCGAGTTTCAGATGAAAGTTCTCTTTTTCTGGCCATTTTGAGCGTTTAATTGACCCCACAAATGTGATGCTCCAGAAACTCAATCTGCTCAAAGGAAGGTCAGTTTTGTAGCTTCTGTAACGACCTAAACTGTTTTCAGATGTGTGAACATGATTGCACAAGGGTTTTCTAATCATCAATTAGCCTTCTGAGCCAATGAGCAAACACATTGTACCATTAGAACACTGGAGTGATAGTTGCTGGAAATGGGCCTCTATACACCTATGTACATATTGCACCAAAAACCAGACATTTGCAGCTAGAATAGTCATTTACCACATTAGCAATGTATAGAGTGTATTTCTTCAAAGTTAAGACTAGTTTAAAGTTATCTTCATTGAAAAGTACAGTGCTTTTCCTTAAAAAATAAGGACATTTCGATGTGACCCCAAACTTTTGAACGGTAGTGTATATGTAGCGAAATTCATTCATTCATTTAACCCATCCCTCAAGGGAGCAGTGGTCAGCCATTTACAGCGGCCGGGGACCAACTCCAGATCTGAGCCGGTGCTGTGATCAAGGTCACTGACTGGGGAACCTAGTACATGTTTTTTGATGGTGGGGGTAACCGGAGCACCCGGAGGAAACCCATGCAAACATGGGGAGGACATATAAACTCCACACAAAAAGGCCCGGAACCACCTGGATTCGAACCCAGAACCTTCTCTATTGACATTCCACTATAAAAGTGTGGTGACAGAGTATTGTTTGGGAAAGAGAAGTGACCAACCTTTTCAACAACTCTGTATGAGCTACAAGTTTGTCTTTCTCATCCTTCTCCTGCTCTTTTTGCCGTCTCCTGGAGTCTCTTTCTAAGCGGGCATTGGCCAGCTCAGCATCCTGGATGCCAACCGAGAAAAGAAAGTCAAAGCAAGACCGTAAACTATGCGCGGTGTATAGAAAAGACACTATTTTTAAAACCGCCAAATCCTTGCCATTTTGACTATATACCTTTTCCCTCAATTGTGCATAGCATTTCTCAATAGCGGCTTCAAATCTCTCAGCTCTCAATTTCTGTGCTCGGGTGGCTTTCTTGAGACATTCTTTGTCCTGTGCTGCCTTTTCAGTCAAAGAGGTGATGGAGCCTTTCAAATCATCAATCTCCATCTTTTGCTCGACCAGGGTTCTCTCCACAGTCTGAAAAGGAAAAAAAAGACATGCTATAAAATTACATATTTTCTTTAAAGCAGTTTGTCTAGGGAGTACACAAGCTAATAAAGTCTGTACCCGTAGCTGTACAATCAGACGATTGTTTTCGGCTTCCTTGTTGCGAAGTTGCCCCTGCAGGTGAGCACGAGTCGCCTCCACAGACTTGGTCATGTGAACTGCACTCTTTATGTTCTCCTGTGATGACAATTATGGACAGATGCTTTAAAATTTACTCTGCATCCATTGTAGTTTTAAAGTCTGCAAGCACATCTATATGATCACTTCTGCTGTGCTTACCAGCTCTTCTCTCCGCTGATCCATCAGTTCCTCAACCTTTCTTTCTGTCTCACTCAAATCTCTTTTTAAATGCTTCAGGATAAAAACGAAAGTGGATGATTTGAGATCAGAATTTGCATAATTTCAGAGTTCTTAATAAAGTGCATTCAGTCTCATACAGATACGTCATATCTTTCAGTTCCCATTCATTTAGTACCCAATGTACCTCAATATTTATTTGAACAGCTCTTACCAATTGAACCATTCAAACCAGAATACAGTACATAAGAATTAACCTAAACCAGGTTGCCACTATTTAAGCACAAAACTTAATTTGCTTACACTTAAATTAAGTTCTTTCCTTTGAGTCATTACATACACTCACCTCATTTTCACTCTCAGCCTGTGTGATCTTCTTCAATAAGATGTCATTTTGGTGGTTGGCATCAATTTGATCAGCCTATATGGAAAAACACATTTTCACACATTTCAAAGAAGCATTTAAGTCTGAGTGTTCTGTTTGCTGTTATGAACTTAAAGTTAATTAATGTAGATTACTACTACAAATATAGACCCATGGATAAGTATCCTGAGAAATATACAAGGTGGAACTATTGTAACCAACCTCTACATCTTGGAGCTGTTTCAATTTCTTTCGAACAGACTTATTTATTCGTCTAAAATCCTCCAACTTCTCCAGCAAAAGTCCTCTTTGCCTTGCAATTCTGCGCTTATCAATGGCAAAATGTCTCGAATCCTAAATCGTAAGAGAAGAAGTTAGAATAATGGGTGATGAAGGGTTTCCAACATAGTGGGCCTATGTTTGAACCAAACTTGATGTATAATTAAATGGCAACAAACATACAGCAAATTCATCTTCCATGGCATCTTTAAAAGACACAAGTTGTATGGCAGCAGCGTTGGCAGCTGCTTCTGCATCCATCAGTGTTTTCAGGAAAGGACTTTTTCCATAGCCAAAGTCTTTATAACTAAACGAAAAACAGGGAGTAAATTAGTTTGGCTGTGGCTACTAGTGAGTGGTTGTTTAACCCTGCAAGTAATGCTGTTAAACTATGTTCAAATGTTCATGCATACCAAGACCTCACCAATTGATGTCAGCCTCTGGGGTTTCTGTGTGGAGGATGCTACGTTCTCCGCTCCTTCTCCCCAGCTCATGAGAGCTAGCTAAATCCCCACAGCTCAGAGTGAAATCCTCCCTGGTAGAGCTGAAACCAAGGGGGGGACTTTGGAGCTCATCCTCTGGAGACATAGCTCTTACTACTGACAAAACAACATACAGTAAGTTAGTGCTAAAATACAGATAACATGAAGTGAGTTCATACTAACATGACTTTTGAAATTAGTTTATTTACACTGCATAGCCTAGCTTGCACATTATTATGAAGGACAGTGAGAGTATAAATTAGGTTGTCAAGCAAGCTAACTAAACCCACTCCATAGCAACAGACAGGAAGTGGTTGCTAAATTTACGTTGGATTAAAGAAAGCAAGCATTATGTTGATTATACCATGCAAAGCCTCTGACATCTAACGTTACATTATGGATATTAGAACTAAAACAAAAACATAGCAATCCTTAACAAAACAATAACCCTAAAAATGTAAATATTATTTGCGCTTTTACCTTGTGTCGGTTGTGAGTGTGCAACGCTACTACAAGCTGAAGTGCCCACTCTTACAAGGTCAAACTGGATTGGTTAGCTCTAGTGTGACGTACTTATTTGATCGCTGCTGATTTGTCCCCCAAGGATAAAGTAGGCGGAACTAAGTTTGGTTTAAGTTGCGAACAACCAATGGACAAAAGAAAGCAAAGGAACTGGTTGAAACCATAGAAACGAAAAGGAAGTTTACTGCCTCAAACCTAGCTATCCCTCAAAATTATCTTCTCAAACCATGTTTGGCTAACCTCAAGTTACGAAGATTATTGAATTTGTAGTTGCGTGAAACTCAAAACCCTGCATAGCATTGTTAAGATATACGCTCAGTTTAACTATTTAACTTGTTTTGGTGAAGTAACGTACCTTATTCCTGCCAGATCTTCTTCAGTCGAAGTTAGCTGGACAGCTAACTAGCTAACGTTAGCGTTAATGTTCGGCGAGTGGAAATGTTCAAAGCAAAAATACTCTTTATTGGACCCAGTGAGGTACGTGAGTGCCTTTCCCCCACATCAGCGTAGCATGTTATTATTTTTTACTGGTAACTGGCAAGACTAGAGATTTAATTACGTTAGCTAGCTAATATCATGTTCAGATATGTATGCTTGGTTAGATCATAAAGAGCATCTGCGTAGTTTTAAAAGTTGACTAGCTTTATATACACACACACATATATATATATATATATATATATATATATATATATATATATATATATATATACACACACACATCTGTGTGTGTGTGTGTGTTTTGACTGAGAAGCACGCTGTGTGGAACTTCAATGCAACTACTGTTAAGTACATTTACTCAAAACTCAATTAGCTAGCTACTCTGCTAAAGGTAATCCTACATTGACGTTACTTAGGCCTGAATTGTTAAGCTTTATTCTTTTCACTCCACTACATTTATATGACAGCTATATAATTACTATTAGTGGTTTTGCAGGTTATAATTTGACATAAACATGTTAACAGCGATGATATGTTATAGATTAAACTACCTAACATGTGAATATGTAAATTATGTCCACCTCGACCAGCCTCAACATTAAAATGCTGCTTAATTATGATCTGATATTTCAATGCATATAACACTAAGATGATGTAATTCTGCCTACATTAAGATTACATTTACTTGTGGTACATTTCTTCAATACTTCTACCTTTGTGTGTTGCTTAAGGTGTTGTAGGAAAAGCACAGGATGTAACTAATTACATTAATGACGACATTTAAGAGACTTGAGACGTAGCCTACCCTCTGTTCCCTTTGGGTGTTTTAATAAGCCATACTGCATGCACAACCACACCTAACTGGAAGGTATCCTTTCTTAAAGTTATTAAATACAGCTGTGAATTTCCTGCTGTGTTGAAAAGGCTGCCATAAAAAAACATTACTTCACTGCAAGAAACAAAAACCTAAGTAAAAATATACCTTCCTACACAAGCCCTGCAACTGGAACGATTAAACAGAGTGCATCCATTGTTATTAGTAACACCTGTGCTTTTCCTACTATGAAAAGTCAAAATGTCTGCTGTTAAAAAAGGCCTATTAGCAGTAAAATAAACACACATGTCAAAGGAAGGAAATCATAATAAAGATGGTTTATTTATGTTCTGATTGTACCGGATTTTACTATTTTTAAATCATCTGTTTTTTAGAGTGGGAAAACGGTTGTTGCTAATTTTCTCTCAGACACAGCAGCAGAAAATGTTGGAGGTGAATACAGACCTACTCAAGGAGTAAGGTACAAACCCTTTATCAACTTTACTGCTTTCCTCATGATACACACTTTACCCAAACTTATCAAATCCTTTTTTGTAATCAATTACACTCATGATTAGACGTTTGAAGTCATATTTATCTATTTTGCATGAGAGATATTATTGTCAGAAGTTAGAAAAAATGCAACTGTTTTCTTCTGTTTCAAGGATACTGGAATTTGAATCGCAACCTGAAGGCAGTGGTGACTACGCAAAATGTGAGGTTGAACTTTGGGACTGTTCAGGAGATTTTAAGTAAGTTAATATCAAACACTTACAATATTTTTATATTTGTTTTTGTTTAGTACCCAGATGAAGATATACAATATGTTCTCTTTATACAGATTTGAATCATGCTGGCCTGCACTGATAAAGGAATCCAGCGGTGTGGTGATCATTTTTAATCCTGATGTTCCAAGTCACCTCAAAGAAATAGAGACGTGGCATTCAATGTTCATCTCCTCTCAAGGTTTGCAGGACAACCAGTGTTTACTCATGGCTCACCACAAGCCTGGCAGCAGTGTAGAAGGTGGACGGCTGCCTTTAGGTATTTCCACTGCAAGCCTCCCAAAGCTGTTGTATACGTTATTATTACCATTTCTGGGATAACATGTTCATTCTTTTTGATGCAGCCTCACATTTGGCTAGACTGCCACTTATCCACTGCAACCTGGAGGAGGAACCAGAGGAGGTGGGGAAAGCTTTCCGCAGATACTTGGGAAATGTTATAAATACAATGTCGGAAAGCCGAGAGCAAGAGGAGATGTCCATTATTACATAACAGAAAAATCTATAAAATATGCAGCTTAATGAAGACATTTTCTTGGTATCTGTAATCTCTGTTCAAGTAACATTCATCAACATTTCCCATTTTTAAAGTTATTACCGGTAATTACACATCTTTGCGGTCAGCTGTAGGCCTACATGAAATCTTCCAAAACCCCTTGCAATTTTTTTAGAAAAATATTTTACAGTACAGTAAGATACAGCAAGTACAGTGTTTCTTTTTTATCGTTTATTTTGAAAAATTGGTGCAGGCTGCTGAAAATATGACAAGTAAAAGTGTAAAAGAAGAAAGAACAGTACAACATTTAGACATATCCAATAATGCCTCCTTTGCCAGTGCACCCCATCAGCATTTCATGGCCACGAGTCCATTCCATAAGGCATCCTGAAAAAGCCCAAATCTAATTTAACTCAAGACAGTTGCTTTAATGAGTAATGATAGTTTTATATGTTAATGAGACCTGACAATGTAACATGACAGAGTAATTGTAGAGTGCAAAAATGTGTCCCTTCCCATGCATACAATCATCCACTACCTGTCACAGACACCACACTATGAGCATGCACGCACACACGTATTTTATGTCACCTGTTTATGATGTTTGTTTAATTGTTAACTTTAGACATTGTCTGACATCTTTCCATAAAAAAACTTGGTTTTGTTATCTTGGGAGTGTTTTTCCACTGATTTTCCATTGAACTAACTAAGATGGCATTTTATCTACAGTTGTAGTTTATTTATGTGGCCCATGTAGTTTACTTTTTTTGTCTTATCCAATTATTCAGTAATTTCTATATGCAGATAAACTCAACCTAACAACTGGTGTATACCACACAATGAAGCTTGGACATCTGAGCCGAGGGGCTCACCATATATTGTATCTGGCCTGCACAACTTCAGTTACATCAGATGTATTAGTAGTAAAAGTCTATGGTTATTACTGTATTCTGTAAAATAACGTTCTTTGTGTAAACAGTGTGCAACTAATTTAAACTGGCATTTTGGCTTTGCTTTTTCATAGTTTGATTAAAAAAAAAAAAAAAAAAAATCAAATCAGTAATCAAACTTGAACAGACTCACTTTTTACTGTAGTTTGTCCGGAAGCTCTTAATGAGACTCAATGTTGCTTCAATGGCTATAGGGATCTCAGCTGGGGACGGTGGAACGACCTCCACCCGGGCGTAGTGCCAGAAGGTTGCTAGTTGGGGTTTGGAGTATGTGACAACTGCTGCAAGTGATCCAAACACAAAACCAATAACATTGGAGCAGCAGAGTCAAAAGCCACAGAGCCATTTTGCCTTTCTCTAACATCTATCTAGCCTACAGCCAAATTGGAAAATCACAAGTTTCTAACAACTTGTTGCAGTGTTTTGACACCTGAGCTTACCAAAGTTGGTACTTTTGCAACGGGTTTCTGTCCCGCCTGAGCCATTACGAAGAGTGCAATCTCTGGCTCCTTGTAATGAAAAAGTCTCTTCAACTGTCTATGGAAAAATTACGCCAGGAAACATAAGAAATGTCACATGAGCTTTCCGTGTTGTAGATTTCCAAATAAAAGGGCATAAGTGAGAATGAGATTCATATATTTATTTTCAAAATAAAATATTTTGAAAGCATATGAAGTTAAAATGTATGTCATGTTAATTTGTCATATAAGCCAGTCCCACTGTATGGGGAATATAGCTATACAGAAGATGAAGGACAAACTGGACATCCCGTCCATTATTTCATAAAGCAGGCAAGCAAAGGTAATTTATTTGTATAGCAACTTCAAACAGAGGCAATTCAATGTAGTGCAAAGAAATGTATGATATTGGTATTTAAAGAGAAAATGAAGGAAATAAAAGTGAACTTTTTATTTTTAAAAGACACATTTTAATCAAACTGAGTTAGTAAAGTAGTTTGAATAATTCTGATTTTAAACAAAGGAAAGGATCTCCACAGAATGTTTGTTTGCACTGTTTCAGTTCTTTAGAGGAAACCGCTAACCCATCTACATTTACAATGCAGCATATTTAAGGGTTTTCAGAAGAACTCATTTGTCAAGACATATAACGTACACACACCAACATGCTTTCATACTGAAGTTCTTTCAATACATGACATCCACTGATATGAATATCCAAAATTTGCCCCACAAAATGGGTAATGTTATGAATTCCATCAATTATAGGATATTTGTGTGTATGTGTACTGTGTGTAAGTGAAAGAAAAAAGATCACATGGATGACTACTCACTCTCTGACTCAGCTTGCAGCCCACATAACAAAATGGTGCAGGTTCAAAACCTGCATTTCAAGGCAAACACCCAACTAATGGTGCCATAGTTTTAAACAAACTGTTTAATTACTGTATACCTACAAGTCATCTTATTTGTATTATATATCATATTTAATATATAAAACCCAATAGCAAAAATCACAACTTTGCCTCAGGGGGCTTTGGGATTTGAGAAAACACTGTAATTGATGTAATGTAAATGCCTTCTGATCAAACAAGAATATCTCAAAATTGGACATTTTGCAGATAGCTGTCTGTGAGAGTTAAGATGACGGAGAGCAGCTTGCCTGCTGTAGTAGACCTGTAGTGAAATTAGATTTCCAAAGGATAATTCACTAGAGGGTGCTCTCTAATAGGTTGCCAAATAGAGTTAGAGAGAGATAAAGAGCAGGAAACTGTCTTTGCTTTAAACTCTGCCCATATGCTGAACTACCTTTTGTTCAGCAAAGCATTGGTTAAACAGTAGTTGTATTTAAATTATACATTAATTTATTTCCACACTCCTGTGGCATGGCTGTATAGTTTTTCTTTTGGAGGTTTGGTATTTGTCATTATTTTCTCATCATGTCCCCTGTTGCTTTAGCACATTGAGCTTACCTGTAATGACCATTCTATATACAGGTAAAAGCCAGTAAATTAGAATATTTTGAAAAACTTGATTTATTTCAGTAATTGCATTCAAAAGGTGTAACTTGTACATTATATTTATTCATTGCACACAGACTGATGCATTCAAATGTTTATTTCATTTAATTTTGATGATTTGAAGTGGCAACAAATGAAAATCCAAAATTCCGTGTGTCACAAAATTAGAATATTGTGTAAGGGTTACATTTTGAAGACACCTGGTGCCACAAAGTAATCAGCTGATTAACTCAAAACACCTGCAAAGGGCTTTAAATGGTCTCTCAGTCCAGTTCTGAAGCCTACACAAACATGGGGAAGACTTCAGATTTGACAGCTGTCCAAAAGGCGACCATCGACACATTGCACAAGGAGGGAAAGACACAAAAGGTTATTGCTGAAGAGGCTGGCTGTTCTCAGAGCTCTGTGTCCAAACACATTAATAGAGAGGCAAAGGGAAGGAAAAACTGTGGTCAGAAAAAGTGTACAAGCGATAGGGATCACCGCGCCTAGTCAAGATTGTGAAAAAGGGTGTGGACAGCTGCTGGAGTCAGTGCTTCAAGATCCACCACCAAGAGACGCTTGAAAGACATGGGTTTCAACTGCCGCATACCTCGTGTCAAGCCACTGTTGACCAAGAAACAGCGCGAAGCGTCTCACCTGGGCTAAGGAAAAAAGAGCTGGACTGCTGCTGAGTGGTCCAAAGTCATGTTTTCTGACGAAAGCAAATTTTGCATTTCCTTTGGAAATCGAGGTCCCAGAGTCTGGAGGAAGACAGGAGAGGCACAGGATCCACGTTGCCTGAAGTTTAGTGTAAAGTTTCCACCATCAGTGATGGTTTGGGGTGCCATGTCATCTGCTGGTGTCGGTCCACTCTGTTTCCTGAGATCCAGGGTCAACGCAGCCGTCTACCAGCAAGTTTTAGAGCACTTCATGCTTCCTGCTGCTGACCTGCTCTATGGAGATGGAGATTTCAGGTTCCAACAGGACTTGGCGCCTGCACACAGCGCAAAATCTACCCGTGCCTGGTTTACGGACCATGGTATTTCTGTTCTAAATTGGCCAGCCAACTCCCTGACCTTAGCCCCATAGAAAATCTGTGGGGTATTGTGAAAAGGAAGATGCAGAATGCCAGACCCAAAAACGCAGAAGAGTTGAAGGCCACTATCAGAGCAACCTGGGCTCTCATAACACCTGAGCAGTGCCAGAAACTCATCGACTCCATGCCACGCCGCATTAATGCAGTAATTGAGGCAAAAGGAGCTCCAACCAAGTATTGAGTATTGTACATGCTCATATTTTTCATTTTCTTACTTTTCAGTTGGCCAACATTTCTAAAAACTCCCTTTTTTGTATTAGCCTTAAGTAATATTCTAATTTTGTGACACACGGAATTTTGGATTTTCATTTGTTGCCACTTCAAATCATCAAAATTAAATGAAATAAACATTTGAATGCATCAGTCTGTGTGCAATGAATACATATAATGTACAAGTTACACCTTTTGAATGCAATTACTGAAATAAATCAAGTTTTTCAAAATATTCTAATTTACTGGCTTTTACCTGTATACAACTGCCTTACCTTGCCTCATGGGGGAGTCCTTCATCTCCCAATAGAGCATTCATTGGTTTCATTTAAAACTCATTATGCACAGACAAACACTGTTTGAACACTCAAACTTTATTTTGAGCTTAACTCAAATTGCCACAGTTTCCAAAAAATACCAAATTCGTCAGCCTGAATTACAGGGCAATGTCATCAAAAGAAAAAAGGCGTAGGCCTACATCATTTTCCATTTAAAGTAGCCAAGAAAATGTCACTTTGGATTTCCTTCAGTATAGGTTTATTCAGACAGTGTGGAAAACATGTTGAACTAACTTTGAGGTTATTAAAGAGTCATTTTAGGTGGAACATTTTGAAATGTTAATGTTAAGCATTGAAACAGTATTAGGGATTTACTGCAATGCATAGTACAAATCACAATACCCTTTCATGTTTATGAATATGAAGCATTGGAAGCCACTGTAAGCTATATATTGTGTTCACTTCCTTTCCTCCCGTGGAGTTTTTGACCTTTAGTAGTGCTACAGCAGTTTTTTTTAATGGTTGGGTCCCTGTTTTGTGTGTCACATGCACCCGCAGGAAGAGTGGGTAATGGGATACACATTTCTGCCAATGGTTTCACACAATTCCACTGACCTACAGGAAGAGACGAAACGTAGCAATGTGCCAAACTGCAAGCTAGTAAACATGAATGTTAACAACACAGGATTTAAAATGTTCCTACAATTAGCCTTGCAAATGTTTATTGGGAAGGAAATGCATTCAACACATTTGTTAGACCTCCCAGACACGCACAATGCATTTTGGTGAGTGATGGAATGTAAACATAACTCACTAGCCAGGCCAAGCTAGGCGGGTAGAGTTATCAATCTTCTCATCCAACTCTTAGCAAGAAATAACTATTTCTTTAGGTATTAGTAAAAAAAGTAAATTTGAAGTTAAAACAGAAAATTGCAATGACTATATAATTAGTGGCTTTTAGCTGACACATTTAAACTGAGTAACTCTCTGAAAAGTGCATCATGGAAGTTCACTTAATTTCTTAAATGAAAAAAGATAAGAAACCAATTTTAAGAAATGTTCAAGTCAGAGGATTTTTTTTGCATTTCAGATTTCCCTGTGATCTTACGTTCATTCAGTAGTGATGTGTTCTACACAGTAGAAGTGTGTGAGTCATAGAAACAAACTGAGACAGATAGAAATATACCGACAGGAAGACAAAAACAGACAGGAAAGGAGGCTGCAGTGACTGAGTAAATCTTGCCTTTAATGGTCTAAAACTGTTCATACATGCGGATGAGATTAAAACAGATGATATCACCGCCTCAGCTTTGACAATCAACACACACACACACACACTCCAGTAATCAGTCTTTAGTCCTCCAGGGTATGAAGACAGATAAGGACATCATCCAGTTCTGTGTGGGGATCTGTGTCAAGTCGATTGCCAAGAGTGAGGTGATGAAGTCATTTGTTTTCATCTCACATGTAGCTACTTTGGAATTTGGGACACCAAACTGTCTTGTTTTCTTCTATCTGTCTGTCTGTCTATCTGTTTTCTCTCTCTCTCTGGCCCTGTTGACATGTAGTATCCACATATCCTGACTGTTGGTAGATAATTAATCAGAAACAGGCAGCAGCTTGTATGAAATTGATCTCATGCACGGTTTGATGAGATTTTGCTTCTCCATTGCACATTTTGTCTGTGGTTGTGCTGCTATAGAGAAGAGGATTATTGTGTATATTTGCATTTTGGATAAAACTTTAAAACTCAAAATGCACCAAACACCAAATTCTAGGGTGTTTTCACACCTGCAAGTTAATTTGTAATCTGGTCAACCAGCACACATGTTAATACCAAGTCTAAACAGGCTCCTCTGACTTTATTTTTGTTGTGTCTGTGCCTGGATTTCTCTTGAAGCCTTCAAGCTGCTTAAATCAATATTTTTATATTGAAGAAGATCAAATGACTCTGTCTGATGCCTAAGGACTAAATAACCCACAATTATCTCACAGCTCTGGCTTTTAAATGAATATGATTTTATTTTATTTTTGGACTCCGGTATTATTCATTCTAAGTGATGTTGGATCCTCACTGGCACTCATGATTATATTTGAGATAGGCTGTTTGAGCTTCTCTTCTTTTCACCAAAAATTTACCAGCTTTGAAAAAGAACAATATTTTCAGACTTGGATGATGTAATGATTTCATCCTGAATGTTTCACACTGAGCTGCAAACTGCTTCTGCACACATTGGTGGACAAAGATGGCAAAAGTACTCACTTCCTGTACTCAAGTAGAAGTACAATACTTGTGTTAAAATACTCTGGTAAGTATGCCTACTGATTTAACTTCTTTACTTAAGTAAAAGTAACAAAGTACAGGCTTGGAAATTTACTATTGCCATGCGAACGACAACCATTTTTTTATGCAAAGCTACCTGGACCACAGAAATGTTACTAGAGTGCAAGCTGAGATTCTTCAGTGGACAAGGCTCTTTATATGCCATTGCCTACATTATAAATGGATGTCTGCCGATAGGCCTAAAACATCACATATGATGATTATTGTGACAGAGACTGCATGGGGGCGTTTTCACACCGACAACCTTTGGTTCGGTTGAATCGAACTAGACTTCGTCTCTCCCGCTGGTGCGGTTCGTTAGGGCACGTGAGAAAGCAGCAATCGCACTCGGGTGCGCACCAAAAGCGGACCAAACAAGCGTACCGAGACCTGCTTGAAGAGGTCGTCTCGGTACTCTGTCAAACGACCACTGGAGCGGTTCGTTTGTGGTGAGAACGTGATTTGTACTCAAACCGCACCAACTACACATACTCCTCCAGTCTGGGCTAATGTCTCCTGTAGTCAGCTGTGTTTAGCAGTCTGCGATGCAGCAGAGCAGCAAAGTACACAGGACCTTGTTCCTGTATTTACTTTCTTGCTCCCGCCCCCAGAAACATCCGACCAATAAGAGGAGTGGACGTTCTTGCGTGATTTGTAATGGTGCATTTTGGTACGCTTGGATTTTTCCAGGTGTGAAACCAAACCGAACCAAACCGACCCAGGGCAAATCTCTCCAAATGTACAAACTCACCAATTGATTCAGACCAAAGCAAACGAACTACAGGTGTGAAAACGCCCTGGGACTCCTGGTTAATGAGTAACAAGGTATGAATTCAATTGCGATTCTGTGAGAATTCACAGATCCAGTTTCTCTTTTTTAATCTTCCCCTTAACATTTCAAGGAATCTACATGTATGTGTGTGTGCTCAAATATGGCATCTGGAACGAAAATAAAGGATGAAATATGAATTACTAAACAGACATTAATTAAGAAGTTCCCCATACTTTAAGAGTTAGGCAGCACTGAAACATCTCTCTCAGATAAGGCCGATGGGGAATGTCTTGCTGCCTGTCTGCCAAATCTCTGGGATCTCCGTTTTCTTCATTTTCAATCATGTCGCCGTCCATACTACTATGCACATTCTCTGTGGATGGTTGAGTGTGTTAGCAACAGTAATGGGACCATTATGTCAGACGCAGAAGTAACCTTACCGCGTAGGTCTTGATTTACAGATTGATCATGGTTCTGGCAAACATTTATAGCCAGAGAATCCAAGTAAGACGAGCAAGCCAGATGAGACAGGCAAGCTGAAAAATCAAACTCCTCACTGCTCATCTCTCTTTACCTGACTGCACCTCAGGAGACCCGTGTGTTAAAACTTCTCCTCTGAACTGTGTAGACAACACATCAGTCATCTGCCTTATCTGAGACGGTGACAAGTCTGCATACAGTCAGAACGTTGAGCAGCTGGCCCTCTGGTGTGGTCAGAAAAACCTGGAGCTCATGTCAAGTCAAGTAGAACTTTATTTGTCACCAAAGAGGCAATTAGTTTCGCAGCAGTGACCACACACTGAACGGCTCTCAAAAACTGTGAGACGCTCTTACGGAGGAGCCTGGAAGTAAATTATATATTTTAGAATGTTAAACACATAACATGTTAACATGTCATCTATACACTGTATAAATTGTCATGTCCACCTACCTCAGATATAAAAGCAACCTGTTATATTAATAATTCTTTACTTATTCTAGCACCATTTTTCAGCTTTGTTGTCCTTGTTTTGAGCCATATGTCTATTTCTGTGTACTTTGATGGCACCAAAAAGCCAGGGTCAAATTCCTCATATGTGTTCAGTGTTGACACTTACTTAGCCATTAAAGCTGATATGAAGCTTTTCTACAGGGGGTTCTTAATCTGTTGAGCTCAGCAGTGCATAAGGCCGTCAGTTATTGCTCCAACATGAAGAGAGAGAGCTTGGTAATGTGGTACTTGAGTTAGGATTGTTCCCCCCTGGTGAAGGAACCCCAGTGCACTGAAACACTGAGGGGACTGCTGTCATTGCTACAAAAGTAGGTTGAGGAATAAGTAGAGGAGTGTTTTATTGCCAGTGCAATTGTTGCAAGTGTCTGGTCACTAGAGATTGGCTAGAAGCTTGGTGAAGTAGACTGCTGGCAGAGCTACTTGTTGTACTACTGTCAGCTATGGCAACATTTAATAACCGGACTGTATATGTATCACAAGTATCTGTAACTTAATTCTTCCTAGTAAAAAACAACATTTCATCCCCCTAGGACAAATTATGTCACTTTTGCCATTAATGTGTATTGGGATTTTAATTTTAGATTTCCACAATGCCATTCTGCCTATCAGCAAAATAATTCTTGCTAGGAAAAACTACCATTTCAATTATATACAATCCAGTTGTTACTAGCCATTATTTTAATTCATATATCTAAAATAAAAATCCATAATCATTGTTTGATACCAGAAATTAAAACTATAACTATAATTGGATTGTAGATATCTGAAATGGGAGTTTTTCCTAGTAAGAAATCTATGCAGATATTCAGAATGTTCAATTTGGATTGCAAAAAATATAATTTTGGATACCTGAAATTGACAGCTCAATACACATGAATAGCAAAAGTGACACAATTTGTCCAGAATGTCATTATAGGTATCTGAAATGGTCTTTTTGACTAGGAAGAATTGAATTACAGAAATTTCCAGTCCAGCTATACATGTAAAAACGGCCACTTATAGCTTACTTTGTTAAGGATTTACATATATCTTAAATGTAGCTTTGACAACAATCAAAGAAGAACTGCTATTATCAATAAACTGTAATTACAGATAGAAGTGTTGTTTGATTACATTTTAAAACAGCTTCCCACGGCATTCACACTTCACAGATCTCACGCCACGCCTACTTTTTTGACGCAGAAAAAACAAAACTATAACTGATAACTGTGCTGCTTTAGCTTCAGCAGTATGGTATCCCTGTTACTCCTGGGGAGTTTTCGATTGTTTTTAGAGGATATAGGGTTGATGGTAATCTCCTGTTTTAGGTAATGTACTTAATACTGATGTTGGTAGAAGTTGCTTCTCTCCACACTGTAAGAATATTAACAACAATTTTTAACATGACCCTCCTCTTTATCACACTGGTCCAGTTTTGTTAGAGATATATGTTGGGACAAGGTCTGGCTTCTGCCGTAGATATTTTTTCTGACTAATAAAGTCAAAGAGATTTCTTTCAAAATGCTTCATGGGTTTTACCCAACCAATCACTATTTACAGAATCTCAAAAAAGACATTAATGGAAACTGTACATTTTGTTGGAATCAAAGAGAAACTCATTTATTTTGCATTTATTTTGGTTATGCCCTCATACTAAATTACTTTGGAGTAAACTGTCTAGATACTTAGCCGATTTTATGTACCCTGAATTCTCCTTGTGCTGGGAAAATGTACTTTTTAGTTTCTTTAACTATGACACAAACCTCACCTCTCAATTTTATTTAATCAACCTGATTTTAATTTTTAACAAATTTCACATCCATAAGTCCAAATTCCAAAATAAAACACCTAACTTCATAGAGCTGTCCATTCACATTAAACACCATATTTCCATCACATTGCAGTAATAAGAAGGCTGTTAGAAGAACACACTATTTGTAGGCTACTTTTCAAATGCTTTATGTAATTGAGTTGTTTTCTTTCTTTTCATAAAATTTTTTTGTATCTCCACTGGGGTACTTGACCAGTTTGTAGCCTATTGTATGATCGAATTATAGCTGTATCCTGTTACTGTTATATGTGTAACAAAAAATAAATTAAAAAATAATATGGAAATAATATTATAGCAGGATAAACCGTATGACAGAACGACAGAAATATAAGTGTTTTGGGGGATTTCAAGCTGATTTAGTAGGAAGACAGTTATCCAATAAATCTCGCACATAACTGCGAGATTAAGGATTGCCCGCGAGGTCAAAAGTGGGTTTAGGCGTGTAACGTTAGCGCAAACAGCATTAGCAAATAAGCTAATGTATGGTGGATAATCATCATGGATACAAGAAAGTTGCTCAAGGAAATTCAACTGAGAAAACTAAAGTTACGTGCAGCTTGGAATCCGAAGTTATGGAAGGAGGAGGGGACGAAATCACGTTAGAAGGCCAAGCTAACATTAGCCCTGGGGCTTGAGCACCGCCGCTGTCATTAGTGCGCGGTGTGACTGTCGATGGACCACCAACTTACTTCTGCCTCCAGATGATCTTGGAAGTGAGAACATTTCTTCTCTTTTTCAGTATTGAGGAACTTCTTCACTGACCACCGTCGGACCATGCGCCATGCACGTAAGACGAGAAAGACCTCACACCCAAATGCCTGAATGTATGAAAGGACAGGGTCCTTAGGAGATTCAGCACCGAGACGACTCGCCGGCAGCTCTACGGTAAATCCGCTACCGTTTTTAATATTTGTGTTGTAGTTCTTTAGAAGTAACGTTGTAAAGTAAAGTAAAGTACTTTTTATTAGTCTCCCTAAGGAGAAATTTGCTTTGGACACTGAGCAACCTACTTAGCTGCAAGAGTTACAGACATACCGACAAGCACAGGGTTAAAAACAATCAAAAGACAAATGTACAGTCAACATAAGGGCCACTCGAAGGCCTGTGCAAATTGCAGATTTACAATTTCCTATACTAAACAAGATAAAAGCCATACTTCACAACACAAACAATTTCATTCATCCATGATAGTCACAAATATAAATTAAAATATTCGTAGTCATACATTCATCTCTGTTCATTAATGAGCTTTACTGCGATAGGGACAAATGAGTGCTTATACCTATTATATTTACACAAAGGAACCCTGTACCTCTTTCCTGAGTTCAACAGCTCAAACTGTGAAAACAGGACATGAGAGTTATCAGACAGAATGGTCTTAGCCTGCCTGATCGTTGCCTGTTCAAAAAGCTCCTGCGGGTTGAGAGGTGCAGGTGTTCCCATAATTTTATCTGCCGTCTTAACCAGATTAAAAATCTGGGATTTAGATTTTACTGTCAAATTTCCAAACCAGCTGGTAATACCATACCGAAGAATTGACTCTAATGTTGCTCTATAGAAGATTAACATGATATTTGTGTTAATGTGTTGAGCAAAACAGAGGTGGCAGTGGTTGTTAAACGCAGGCTTGTGGAATTAGAAATATTTTGCTTCAGCAGCATTATTTTCATTGGAAAATGTTTGTTCTGCACTGTGATGGCGAGGTGAGCTCTGACCATAGAG
Source organism: Percina caprodes (assembly GCA_013375575.1). Classification (NCBI taxonomy): domain Eukaryota; kingdom Metazoa; phylum Chordata; class Actinopteri; order Perciformes; family Percidae; genus Percina; species Percina caprodes. The sequence continues at coordinate 212,947 of JABXJD010000440.1, forward strand.
CCGTGGTGTACCGGTAATCTAATGTATTGTAGTGGGTATACTGTACCACTTTCCTGGCCCAGATTGGGCCTTTGTTTTGGGGGTTGGGGCGTGCATATCAAAGTGTGGGGTGTCTTCCCCCAGGGTTATTTTGATTATTTTGATCTGCATTGTCACACACTTGATAGGGCTCATGACAACTGCTTAAAACAAGTAATGGATTACTGTATATTGCCCTTCATTTTTTTTAATAAACTTATTTCTAATTGATTACATTACCTGTTGATACATTAACAGCTGATCAGCATGGATCTCAGCTACTGAGGACATTGCTGATTTAAAATATTCTTTATTCTTTAATATCTCTTTAATTCTGATACACTTGTATGCACCAATTTATGGTGGGAATAACTATTTATCCTATGAGAAGGAAAACACGGATGACATTCAAAATATTTCTAAAATATAATTGAATATAAAGCAGTAAAGGGGCTTTCACATCAGGGACCTAAGCCTGGATCACAAAAGTTGACCCCAAAGCAACCAGGACAAAATAAAATAGGCTACTTATATAGTATGTCTTACATGAGTGGTGAAGGGAGGATGCTGGCGTTGGTGTAGGCGGAGCATGTGGTCCTGGTTGCTACGCACACAGCACTTAGCTCAGTGAGGAGCGGGTCGATGAAAGGTGAGAAAAACTCTCTCTGCATGTTCTGCAGTGTTAGTTTAGTTTGCTGTCACATTACTCAACCCTATATTTGTGAATACAGTTATCTGAATTGAAAGTCCTGTCAAAGAAATATGTTGTTGCGTATCATTGCATATTTGTAAGTGGGTATATGGATAATCCTGGAGATTTCTTAGTGGGTATACATCTGTGTATCATGTAGACTAACCCCACTGATTAAGAGCACTTTGACAAAGACATCAGGTGCATCCATAGACTTTATATTAATGGACAGCGCATGTGACGTCATCCGTTGTTTTTTTGGAGACCTGCTATCCATTGTCGAGTTTGCTGTCACGGCGCAAGAGGGAGAAGCTGCTTAGACTCTGCGTTACATACTTTCACTGACAACCACATCATAGCCACGCCCTAAAACACCCCTTGCTTTATCGTTGATTTCAAATTTAACAAGACCATAATTAACAAAATTAACATAATTCTGTGTTGCAGAAGACTTAAAACTAGCGATTGAGACCATGAAGTCATTATGAAAATGTTTACTGAGGTAATAAATTAAGTGAGAAATGGGTTGGAGATCCCTGATTCTCGCCCTAGCAAGAATAAGTTTTGAGACGGCCTTCACAAAGGAGGGCCCTACATCCATGGGAGGGCCAGAATTTCCGCTTTAACCCAGGAGCGAGAAGCTATCAAATAATAAGTGAAATGCACTTATCGAGTAGTTTATTTCTGTATGATTAGCAAATTTAGATTTTTCTGTTATGATTTGGCACTATAAATAGAATTGAATAGAATTGTTTTCACGTTATTACATCATGCAAACGTATATGTTGTAGCTGTCCGCTCCACGAGCGTGGCCCACAGCACTTCGCCTCTTTCAAAAGAGCTTCTTTAGTGATTCCTCCCTGTTTCACTTCACTATGCTTAACTAAGTGTTCCCTAGGGTTACTAGCACATTGTGAACTGTAGGGCTGGGAACATCGATACCAATGTTAACATTAGCTGTATAGATAGATGATTACTCTAATGCTAATTAAGCCAGCTAGCACACCCCGGTCTGTCTGCCTCACTGTCCCGGCGCAGAGAGACTCAGTTGGGATGACAGCCCGGGGATATATAGCTTAGGGTTACCCTAAGGTTTTCATGGGACCATTGAGCATGTACTTAAATTGATTGGCGCTTTGCACACAATACTACGATACTTTGTTGCGTGATGTAATTCTAGAGAGGCTGCCTTGTGGGCGGCTCTGAGACGCGCACATACAGGGAGCAGATCAGACAGTGGAGCAGATCAGACAGCGGAGTGCACCTCGTGCAAAGCTAGCACATATGTTTCAGTGTCGAAAAACCTTTTCTTATTACATTGAAAAGGTTTTAAGAGATATTTAGTTGAAGCTGGATTTTGAAGCTGACACAGAATAGGTCATATTATATATATATATTTATTTGAAAAGAGCTATTTTGTTACATAGTTTATTTTAGTACCTGTCTGAATTAGTGTTTTGAGGCCGGGCCGAGGGTCACCCTAATACAGCTAGCTAGTTACTGTTAGCGTCCAGTCAGCTAGCAGCCAGCCACTTCATCATTCTGGGCAGCTGGGATTTGTTCTGCTACTGAACAACGGCCATCGGACATCCTCGCTGTCCCGACCCGGAGATTCCCCCGGCAATCCCCACCCACACCTGTCTCTCAGCCTCGTTGAGTAGCTAGCTAATGTTACAACATCCAAAAGATGACATTGACATGTGAATATTTTGTATTTTAGCTGCTGGCTCACTAGTTAACTGGTCAGCTACCAATACAAATCTAATCAAGAAAAACGTAATTATGTTTGGGAAAATGTAGCTATTTTATTAGAATTACATACACAATAAATGTTAAACGTAACGTGAATAACCTTGAATGGTAAATTTGTCCGTGAACAGATGCATTCTATTCAGCGGTGGTGTTTAACACTAAAAACTACAACTTCAATAATTCCACACAACTTCCCAACATCAACAGTCCGTGTTTACCATCCATTGATCTGGTTGAGATACCCCTAGCGGCAGAAACGTACATATTGTACGTTTAATTAGACATTCACATTCAAATCCATATTTGTTAAGTCTAAAAGCAGTCATAGAACATTTTATATTTGACAGTTTTGATCCAGTCAATTTTCATATGAGAAATGGTGTCTGAAATGAACCAGTAAAGTATCATGTGTGGGAATGTGTGTGTGAGCGAAATTTAAGACCTTATGCCGGGTTTGGCTTTGAGGGTGTCACAAAAAAAGCTTGACACACACACTTTCAAATGATTTATTTATTTTTTTAGTGAACACAGATTGCACACAACACACAGCTGCTGCAGTGGTTTCTCCCACACAGGGAAGATGATCTGTTGTCACGCAAACTGGTTTCTCCTTCAGTTTAACATTAGTGCTGTGTGCTGTCTTCACTAGCACAGAAAAATGTAGAGCCTTTTGTATGTAGCTGGCATTTAACTACAGTTTGAGCTTGTTGGACTGGGTAAACTGTATGTACCTGTAAAGAATAACAGGTTATGCAAGAGGGGAGTTTGTGTGGATGTTTATACATTTGTGTGTAGACATTAAAAAATGTTTTTCCTGATACAATAGGCTAGATGCCAAACAAAACAGGGACATGACTCATTGACTGCAGAATGCAGATAGAGGAAATGGAGGATGAGGTGCTAAAAAAACTCCCATATCCTCTTCTTTTGCAAGTGAGATAAAAAGGAAAAATATGTCACTTACATGGTGTCATCCCACCAATTCCATCTCCCCCCCCAGTTAAAATTACAATGCACATATTTACTTTTTCTATTATTTAATATAGGCTACAGTATATTTGGAAAATGAAAACTTGAATGGAGCAAAGAGATGGTGCAGTCTTTGGTACTAGTGCTGTAGTGGGATGTCCAAAGAAGCTCTTGCATAATGACCAGGCCTTTATAAATATCACACACAGAAGGACGGACTCACAATACACAACTCAGGTATGTAAAAAGCAAAAGTTTATTTAGCAAGCTTAATAAACTTACAGCAACCACACCGGCAAATCCAAAAATCCAGGCAATGGTCAAAATCCAAGAAGACAACAGGAACTCAGAATAACAGGACACAGGGGAAAACCGCTTGAAAGCTAAACACAGATAAGGAGACGATCTTGCACTGGGGTAAGGGGAAGACTGAACTTAAATACACAAGACAGGGGAGACAACAAGACACAGGTGCAACACAACAGGGCGGGGACATATAATCACCATAGAAAGTTAAAGAAATCACACGGGTGGAACACTAAGGGGAACGGAGAACTTTCAAAATAAAACAGTAAACATGAAACGTGACAATAAATAATAAACACTGCTCAGTTATATGGTTGGGTACGAAACTTGGTAAACGGTAATATGGCACCGGTGCCTAAACAACCGTTATCTACCAGACCGAATAGCAACCAATCGGTGCCACTGAAAGGCCTGTGCTTGCCTCTAATGATCCGAAACCGAGGTTACAGACCATAGAAGCACATGCACATGACAGTAGTTTACACTACACTTGGCAGCAGGTAACGTTAGCCTAGCGTTAGCTAACAACTGGATTAAACACGGTTAAAATGCTGACAGCTTACATTAAACGGCGTGAAGTGTGACAGTATTTCACTGTTGAGGATTCAAACAGCGGGAAGTAACAGTCTTATGGAGCTAGATTTGTTTCTTTATTACATGTGAGAAAATAAATGATCTGAGAGAGAGAGAAAAACGTGAAGAATGAGAAAAAGTTATCCCACTGATAGCAAAACATTTAATGAGAGAAAAAAAACATTTGAGAGAAAAAGTTTTCATACCAATAACAAAATATTCAAAATAATTTTTTTAAACTCTCAAATACTATCAGTGTGATTTCTCTCAAATAAAGTGTTTCTCTCAAAACATAAAATCTCTCAAAATACTTTTTTAAACTGTCAAATATATATTTTTTGCTATCAATGTGAAAAAAATTCTCTCAAAACGTTTTTCTTCTCGCTTTCAATACCCAAGTCTTTGCTCTCGATTACATTTTTTGCTCTTGTCTCAGGATTTTTCTCGATGTAAAAATAGTGCCATGGGCAGGGCCACGTTCCTATTGGCCAGTTGGGTGAGCACTGTCTTGTCTTGGGAGTCCATCTAAATCATTACACCATTGTCACCGTCATAGATAGATAACTAGCTGCCAGCCCACTTCTAAATAAATACCTTTTAATTATCTAAACACTTTTTAACAGTCAAAGTGAAACACTGACGGCAGGGCATGAAATTAACACCCACCCCACGTGCAGCCACTGACCAAGCAGGAGTGAGAAGGGATCAACTTTATTTCCTTGTTTTTGATATGAAGACGAGATGTGTGTGACTCAAAAATCTCACTAACAAAAGGTATAGTGCAAGACGTACTTTATCAAACTGTATCATTGTGTGTCCCAGCCCGGCCCCCCTGCTACAGCAATGGCGCAGTGTCCATGAGTAAGCTCATAGAGACACAGCAATTCCTGTTTTTCACCTTTTATGGGGTAAAAAAGCGGCACTGTGGCAGGTGGTCAAAAAGTTAACTTCATGCCCTGACTGATGGTGAGCCCCAGGTCCTGCAGGACCCGCCTCTCATAAAATGCTTTTTTGCTCTCTGTGTGATAACATTTGTTTTTCTCTCAGATCATTTATTTTCTCGCATGTAATAAAGAAACAAATCTAGCACTGTACAGTCTGCAGTTGACGTTGTTGGAAAAACAACACAGACGGTGTGTCACTGAAACTGGTAGCTCGTGGTGCATTCAAAGTTATTGTAAAATACCCTTTTCCCATGTGGTGGTTGCATGTGTTGTTTAACAGCAATTTACTGGTGAAATAAGTCAAGCAATAAACAAGCTGTTATGTCGCAGACTGTCGTTTTGTGCTCTTTTTTTCTTCTGTTCAGGCAACGGCACCATTTTAAAGTATCGTTCTAGCACCGGTATCGGGTGGGGGAAAAAACAAACGATACCCAACCCAACTCAATTAGTGTCCAGGTTGGAACAAGGCTCTGGGGTTAATCATAGCAACCTTGATGTACTGCTTAATTTTTGGATTTAGAGACGCAAATAATGCTTGCCACAGACAACAAAAGTGTGAAGATGACATAGACAAATCCAGCCAAAATGATTCTACTTATTAAAGATAAAATCACTTTTCAGATAGATTAGCTGTGGTCTGAATAGAAGTGAAATATACCACCAACCATTGACTATTTAATCAGGTTAGGGTTGTGCCAATAGACGATATCATCGTCCATTGTGATGGTTGACTGGCATCACAATGGAGAGCCACCATCGTGACAACGCTCAACCCTTTTTTCAAAGATGAAATTAGGCTGAAGTTAGTATCTTACAGATTTGACTTTTACATGCACAAAAGAAAACTGGAATAATAAATTATAGTAGGTTAAAACAAACTCACAATAACATGGTCTGACATTGAATTGTTTGCAATCACTGTCATCAGCAAAAATAACAAAGCAGAACATTTCTAGATGAGGATTTAATTTTTCTGTGTACAGCAGGAAAATAATCATCAACAATAACAATCAACATCACCCGCCTCATCTTTACTTTACTTGTAATTACCCATAAATACATAACATAGCGCTTTATTTAAATCCCCATATTCAGCATTTGTCAGCAGTATCTTATCAGGTAATAAATATTGATAAAACACTATCACACACTATGATGTAGCAGATATATAATGAGATTTAGGGCATTATAATACTTCAGTAAGTGGTGTGTAAACTTTTAATGAAAGCTTGATAAAATAACAGTTGTAATCCTAATGATACGACACAGACATTTTAAATTTATTAACAGTTGAGAATGTGGTAAGAAAGTAAGGAGTAAATAAATGCTTTATAACTCACTATGGATTTGTTTATTATGTAATCACACATCACTATGGTAACAGTTATGTACCATACTATACGTAACGATTGAGAGCCACTGGTTTAATCTTGTATGTAACAATGTATTGCATTTTATAAGCTTATATGTGTCTTTGTATATGGAGTATTAACCTGTAACTACAGATGTGAAGTAAAAATCTAAATATTTCCCTTTTTGGAATGTAGTCATGTAAAAGTATACTGTAGCATAAAACATTTAATTTAAGTAAGATATAAGTACCTCAAAACTGTACTGGAGTACATACTAATAAATGTAAATGTACTTGGTTACTTTCCACCACTGGTTATGAATAAACAGAGACATAGTGATGTTTATAAACTGGATTTATCTATACAAATAACTCTTCTGGGTAGTTTTAACTATAATTTAATATTCTCAATAATTAGGCCTGTTCAAGGGCAAGTCTGACGTATGCTGCAAGAAGTGCCGGAAGAAACTGAATTGTCAAACTATTATTGAAATGCACCACATGACTGTAATTACACCCAAAGGAGTCTTCCTGGAACCTTCGTGCAGTCCGACGCAGAGTACAACTGGAAAAACTCTGCTCCTGTGATCTTTTAGTAACACAAAACCAACAGAAGCAGATTTCCTCCATCACAAGCTTTTACTGAGAAAGGTTTAAATTCAGAGAGGATGTGTGGCTACGTTTATGTGAGTTCTGTGTTTCCTCAGGTCTGGAGAATTGGCCTTAATGGGGCATTGTGGAAAAAGTCTAAAGGCCGTTTCACAACTGTAAAAAAAAACACTTATAAGCCATCTATATTGCTACAGATGCAAATCTTCTTGATGTGCAGTATTATGGCAAACATAGGCACATAGAAATTATATCATCTTGAATTGTAATCATATCCATTGTTGTTTTTAGAGGGCCTAACTCCGGTTCCTGCTGAACTGAGCCAGTGTTTGTTTTAACATCAAACTGTTATCAGCTCAGTAGGCACAGGAGGTTGAGCCCAGGCACCTGCACCACCTTCACATTCACCACAAGGGATGAAAACAACTGGTATACTGCCACACCAAGTCGTACGTGAAAGGTCTTTTTTACACATATCCCTAAAATGTAATACATAACTTTTTTAAATGATCAAGCTAAGATTATATTTGTATAAATACAGTGTATATATACAGTTGTCTTTGTCTAAATCATTGTTGCTCTGTTATCTTCGAAGACAAAACAGTAATAATAGTAATAAAAATAGCTATTTTTTATGGCACTTTCCAAAACTCGAAATTAAGAAAGTGCTTCACAAGATTGAAAATACAATATATAAATACATAACAATAAGGTAATGAAATCAATGAAGAAATAAAGTTTGATTAAAAAGGTGACAGAAAGGAAGTAAAATAACTCATGATAACAAAAATGTTATTAATTGCAAACTTAACCTCATTGGGTAGATTCACCCAAATAACAATGTTAGCAGCACTGTGTGGTCAAGCACCATTTACCAAAGTTTCTTTCACTTTTTTCCTTCCATACCATACATGGGTAATAGCATCCAGACACACACACACACACACACACACACACACACACACGGATGCACACACAATCAGTGCTTTGCTTTCACGACCATCCAGACAGTAAATGAGGTCAGGAATCACAATTAAATTGCTACTTGTTTTCCTGATGGGACATTTCCTGTACTTCCTTCCTGTATGAGTAAGCCTTCCCTTCCCTGCCTCCTTCTCTTACCCATCTCTCTTTTGTCGGGATCCTCCTGTTCTTATTTTCTCGCTATGCTGTTTTTCCTCCATCTGATTTCAAGAAAAGACAAAAGGGATGGTCAAAGAAGAAAAGTGCATGCACTGTACGTATGTGTGTGTGTGTGTGTGTGTGTGTGTGTGTGTATATATATGTGTATGTATGTATGTATGTATATGTATGTATATGTGTATATATAGATGTGTATATGTATATATATGTGTATATGTATATATATGTATATATAGGTGTGTGTGTGTGTGTATATATATATATATATATATGACGCTTGTTCCCATGACATGAATGGGTTGTAAGGAAACATTGTGTGCTCTGCAACAGTACCTGTCAGGTACACAACTAATATGTCTGTTAAACAGTATATATAACCATTTTCTTTATTTGTGAGGGTAAAGATGAACCACAAAACCCAACAATATGTTCTGTATTCACCTCCGCATACAATTCTGTATGGTGGATTGTCGCAGCACATGACACTTTATAATAACCAAAATTTAAAAAAGGGTAAATTGATAGTTAATTAGTTTTTTTTACTGTTAACAATGAAATGAGCTGTTTACTAATTAGAAATATTGCTTTAATTTATTTTATCAATAGTTTAGTGTAATAAAATAATTAGTTTATACATTTAGATAGGTAGTTAATACTTAGTCAATGGTCAATCATTCTTTTGTAAACCATGTAGTATACACAATTTTTTGGTGGCTACTACACAGTTGCAACTAATGCTTATAATAATTGGTGATGATTAATAAAGGGTTTGTAAAGCATCAAGTAACATTAATTTGGCCCCAATAAATCTTTATTTGGTGATTTGTAAAAGATAAATAATTGATTTTTTTTTGCAGTGATAATAGCCATCTAAATAATATTTATAGATGTTTTACAAAGTTTTTTATTTACCATTAACAATGTGTTATAAAGGATGTTTATTAATAGTGTACGAATAATTTGGTAATAACAAATACATATATAATATATAAACTGTTATGCTGTGTGCAACAATAAACTGTTAATATAATATAAATGATAGCATTACTAATAAGTAAACACTGTTAATAATCCTTTCACTGTTTGATAACAGTAAAAATTACTATTAACATAACATTTAATCAACTGTCAATTTACCATTTGTAAGCAATAGTTATAAAGTGTTACCCATGAATTCATGAAAACCTCTGCTTCCATGTTGACTTCTTACAGCTGATATAATGGTGCGAGTTAAATGCTGGAAAGGCTTGAGAGAAGCGGAACTTAGCCACTGTGAACACAGGCTTTCACTGAACTGTTCACGAAGCGTGCTAAGTCCTGCCCCTCCATCAAACCCTGAACATTTTGGGAAATGCGCTTATTCTGAGAGACAGAAGAAAAGGTCGATATTGCTCTTATTTGTGCATGGCAAGCATTAAGCTATTGTGAGGCTTGCCTTAGCTTAGCTTAGCAAAACTGGAAACGGGGAAACAGCTGGCTCTGTCCAAAGGTAAGAAGTCCACCTACCAGTACCTCTAAAGCTTAATAATTAATACTTTATATCTTGTTAAACAATTCTTCTTTATTTGATAGTATTAAACAAACAAAGATATAACGCTTTCATTTATGAGATTTAGAGATGCTTGTTGGTGTATTGTTTTATGTTTGGACAAAGCTGGGCTAGCTGTTTCCCCAGTTTCCAGTCTTTAGCTAACCAGCTGCGATAGCTTTATTTAAAGTAGAGCGCTCGACGAGCAAGATTATAAGCCTAAATTTATTTTGCAAAAAAATTTAGAAGAGGAGTCAGCCTTCTGCAAAGGTGGGTGTTGCTGAGCAGCCGTCAGGTGTTGGACACTGGTGTGGATATCAGTTATAGCTGGTTGGAAATCCCTGGCAATGTGATTTACATTACATCACAACCAAATCACTCTGCCAGGAATCCCTCCAGCTAAACCAACGATTCAGTATGTTTGGGAAGACGGAGGGGAGGAGGAGGAAAAGGGGACTGTGAATGAATAACAAATAGAAATACAAAATGACTAAGAAAAGAGGCATATTGTGGTGAAAGAAGGTTGCAGGTGAGGACAGAGTGAGAAATATAGTAGCACACAGTGCAAAGCACATTTACTCCCTCATCACTATGTAATTATGGGAAATACACACACACAGTCACTCTAACTCACACACACATACACACACACACACTGCGCATACTTGTGAGGGGAATTGGCCGAGTTGTCTTTCTTTCATTGACGCACCTGGACAAACACTATTTGAAATCTATAGGCCATGTCACTGAGTGTATGCACGTAGGCTGGTGTGCGTGTGAGATTGTGTCTGATTGATCAATCAAGCTCATACATACGTCATACATACATACGTTGGAGCGTTGCAGGACTGTGTTGATTACAGGTTTGGTTGTCAGGGAGTTAAGACTCATATTTCTTAAGTCTTCAGTGTTTCCACTTGATATATAAGTCATGAAGTTGTAATTACGACTCTGCAGAGCCATCTGCTGTACTGAACTCAAGCGGTCACAACAATCATCTGCTCTCTCTCCTCTTTGAGGGTGAGCAACTGGAGCAGTGACAGGATGCAATCACTCGCAAAGTCATAGCAACCAAATAAACAACCGCGCGAGGCTTAAGTGACAAACAGCGGCAAAAGCCTAAATATGAAAACCGCACTCACGCAGGTCACGTTAAATATGATGGCTACAGTATATTGTAAAATAGCGTTATTGACACAGAATTGGATGAATTTACTTTTTATCAGATCCCAGATGAGACAATAAGCTAACGTTAGCAACGCTGCGGTCCCTCTGACTCCCCGCTGCAGCAGACATTATATATATATATATATATCCCTGACACGCTGTCTTAATTTTACAGTTTACAACTTTATCCAGGTTAGTGGGGTTGCATACCGCTCAAAACCAAAATTTAAAAAAACATAGTAATGTTCCCTGAGCATTTTGTTTAGTAGCTAAACTGTGTGTAAAATGAACGATGACATTAAATCACTTGTTTCAGGTAATGGTAACCAAGGGTACCGTCTTTTTACTAGATTGTTTTGAGATAACGGTAGCTATCGTTAGCAAATAAGCCCGCTGACGGCAATGTTCGGGTTCATATTCTGGCACAATATTTGATAATGACACTAGTAGTGGTCCTAGTGAGTGAAAATGTGATGTGAGATGCACATTGCAAAATGTGTGATGTGTCTGAATTTTTCATAATTTTTGTGTATTATCTGTAAAGCAGGGTTAGGATTAGGGTAAACAGGATTCACAAAAGTAATATTAGGCTAAAACAGATTTGATTCTAATTCAAAACTCTGTGAGCAAGGACAGAGAAAGGACACTAACTTTATATCCTGTTACTGTTGATGTTCATTCATTGACGTTCATTGTGATCCCTTTTTAAAACGAAGCAGTCTCTCTTGTGATGAGTTCAACCAAAGAGTGATAGTTTTTCCTTGTTTTATTTAAATTATTTTTTCAATGTAAAAAAAACACAAGAAATTGGGGAAAGCCTAAAGAAATTAAACAATTTAATGTACAGTAGATTATTATTTTTTTTATTGCTTTTTTATCCTGTTAATCCTCTACTGACCCCTAAGATTTGTCTTGCGACCCCTTGCGGGAACTCCAGGTTGGGAACCACTGACTATTAGACAGATTGTATAACATTATCCTTAACCACTGTTTTTATAAAGTCTTTGAGTACCTTCTTTTATCAGAGGTACTTTCAGGCACAAAGCTCTTGAGCTGTTAAAGACAAAAGGAAAAATAGAAAAAGAGGGAAGTATAGAAGAGCTCATGCATTACGCAGCAGCGATGTCAAATAAGCAAAAGGGCATCCATTTCTCAGTATGACATTCAGCTATTTATGTAAGAAAGGAGTTCTTTATCCGTTTTAACAAGTTTTGAAACCGACTGTCATCATTGACAATGTCAATGACAACCACAGACTAATTTGTTTAGGTATGAGAAGACACAAAAAGGGGAGAAAATATGGTTTGACTACTCAACCTGTTGCCTCATTTTGCGTCCCAGAAAAAGGACTCAAGGGGTCCACATAGCTTGTTCCTGCAAATATTTATCTAAACACAGTGTTTTATTATTATTATTATTATTATTATTATTATTATTATTATTATTAGCTTTCATAGCATAATTATCCATAGTGGAGCATTTAGCAGCGGCAGATACAGTATTTTCCTCAGGGGCTGATGGAGATTAAAACAGTTAAAAGGAGAGTGAATATTGGAAATTGCAACTGTATTTGAACAGGTTCACCATAATTTAAAAGGTGAGATAATATGTCAACATTGTTTTTACAGCTCGTTTCAGCTGCCTCCCAAAATCTGTTAACGCAGGTACAATTGCTTACTTTTGTGGAAACAGGTGATAAGAATCCTGCGATCAATTTCTGCCTATCTTGGTTTTAGTGCTGCAGTAGTTTTCACATTTTTATGGATTCACAGCTGGCTGACATTAATAGCCCCAAGCTAGTCTGTTTCAAAGCTCAACTTTGACAGCCAATCACAGTAACTCAATAGATTGGTGCTGTCTGCCTGCCTGCTTCTACTTTTCCATCTCTCTCTCATTCTCAATTTAACTGCCAAGAGTGGTATTTTTAGATAGTGATGTGCACTTATGCAGTACAGTGGTACTGCATTAGTGCTGGCAAGTGACTAACCTGCATACAGGGGCTTGTTGAGCCTGTACGTCCATCTGCAGGATTTTTTGAAGCACCAACAAACCGAAAAACGATGCACCTAAAGTGAGACAATTTAAAGCTAGAATTAAAAAAATCCACATCCAAGTCGATTACAAAAACACACTCGCATGACGACATTAAAATAAAGCCTTATGTTTCAACCATGAAGCTTGTTCACTCTCGTCTGTGGCTGCCTCCGTGCTATGGCTGTTTGACAGCTAAATGAGCAACAATTGGCCTGGCCGAGCTCCAGGCTGCCGTGCTACTCAAAACGTACATGACTTAGGCCCTCCACCCTCTTTTTCTCTTTTCTTTCTCTTCTTTTCCATGCTTTCTTCTTCATGTTACAAGTAAGACTGAAGGGGCAAATATTGTCCTATAATATTGTGGCATGAATAGACTCAAGTACAAGTACCTCAAATTTGTACTTAAGTACAGTACTTGAGTAAATGTACTTTTCACCACTGGTTATAAGTGTTCTTCTGAGACAATCTATTGAGAAAAGATATTCACTCTGATCCCAAAAGGGTTTTTCAATTAAGAGCCTCAAAAACAAGGTGATTGCAACAATGTCTGCTGTGCTATTTAAGAAGAAAATAATAACTGAATCCCTATATCTGCAAGTGCTGGCATGTTTTATAAAGTTTATAAAGTTTGCAGAAATTGCTTTCTCTTACCATAGTTTCATCAGGTAAAAATGTTTTTTTAAACGCAGAGTGCTGCAATGGGCTTGATTTTAGAGGCACTCAAACATCAACAGTTGCCACCTAAACCTGGGAATGCATTAACCTGACACTCAACACACATATTGGCCTCATGTATGGGAGCTCAGACAATCTCCCCTCCTCAGCTTACATTTTCACTCTCTGGAGAGCCAACGGCCAGGGCCCTTTTCTTGTGATTACCCCGTGATTTTAACAGCCTCAGCTGCGCTGTATTTTGGCTAGACGCTTTTCTTGGGACCAGGCCAAGGGCACACATGATTGGTCAGGGTCTGTCTGGGGCTTACACATAGTTGGCTTATCCTAGTTTGACCTGTGGCGTTCAGTAACTTAAGGTTAAAAAAAAGTGGAATTACAAAACAGCTGGATGCTTGGATCAGTTTTGCCACTTTGCTCATAATGTTCAAAGGATTAGGACTTTGTAAATCTATCTCTTGTCAACATCCTAATCTTCAGTCCAGAGCTGGTGACTCATGTGGTGCCACCACTGTGTCCTTGTCTCGTGGACCTATGGGGGGGGGGGGGTTCCCTGAGCTAGAGATGGCTTTGTGCCCGATGCGTAAAGAAGGGACAGACTGATATGCAGGAAAAGGGGGGAGAGTATGCAGAAAGAGAGAATAGAGGGAAGTCAAAGTGAGGCGACATGACGTAATAGCAGACAGTGAGAACTTGTAACAGCACTAAACAGCTTCCGAGACGGAGAGATTTAACTTCAGATAACCTGGAGCCACTTTTCCACATCATTTTCAAACCACTCATAAGTCAGCATGCATTGCTCAGAAGTACTATCCATGACTTGTTAGTAAAATGAAGAAGAAAATGTGCATATCAGCCAAAGACACCAACCCTGAGTTCTACATCCTGTAGGCCATTGGTTCCCAACCTTTTTGTCGTATGTACCCCCACAGCCCTGCCAGATGAACCCTTCGCTGACCCCACCCACCATCATCCAACTGTTACAGCTTTAACTGTTCATCCACTGTTTCAACTAGTTTTCAATATACAAGCATAATGAAAACTATAAATATATAGTTTTAAAAAGTGAATCTTGTCTTTTGGATGTCATAGGGCTGGGCAATATATCAAAATTGTATCGATATTGTTATATGAGACTCGATATTGTCTTAGATTGTGGATAACGTAATTTCGTTATATGGTAGATCTTGTCTTTTCCTGGTTTTAAAGGCCACATTAGTTTTTATATCCACATTTAATGATGATTATTTATCTAAAATCTAATTGTGTAAATATTTTGTTAAAACACCAGTTTTCAACCTTGCAATACCGTCGCATTATCGACATTGAGGTATTTAGTCAATAATATCGTGAGATCAGATTTTCCAGAAACAAAACAACAGGCACGCCACACACATTTGTTTGGGCTTGCGAGCCGGCCAAAGAGTAGTAACGTTACGTTTTGAGTGGATGGTGAGCGTGAAACGCTGAAATGGATGCCAGTAAGATTCTGAATGGAAAGTTTACTTTTTAAAAGTTGCCAAATGGTTCCATTGATAAGACCAAAGTGATCTGTGTGTTTTGTCGTGAACTGAGCTATCATCACAGCACGTCCAGTCTTAAATACCAACTGATGGCCAAGCGCACAGCTAATCCCAATTCTCCGCCCCCTTGTTGAAGTACTTTTTTCACCCTTTTATTGATGGACAGTGTTACACTGTATAAGAGATTATTATTTTTATTTTTATTTTTTTTACAGTAGGCTATATGCCAATGTTGTTTTTAATTAAAAACAAATTGCACAAAGCAAGCAATCCACTTTTGCATGTTGATGTTAAAAAAACAAATCAAGGGACATTTAGAATAGATAAAAATGTGTGATTAATTGCGAGTTAACTATGACATTAATGTGATTAATCGCTATTAAATATTTTAACTGTTTGACAGCACTAATTAAATTAGCTGAGCTACATTACAATCTTTCCACGTACCCCTTGGCAACTGCATAGTTTGTCATTCCAATGAATAATGAATAATGCTGTATGTCCTCTTTTTTCACAAGTTTGAAACTATTAATGATATTATGTAGTAATTTACAGTATTACATTTTTACCCAATATGAACCATGCATCTGACAGACTGACAAAACAATTTTGACAAACGTTATGATTGCAGTATTTCAGAAGAACAAACTGCTCAAAAATGTTATTTGATCTTTTTTTTTTTTTAAGGAAAAAGTCTTCCATCTGCATTATGTCCATTATTAGTTGTTTAAATCAAAAGTTAGGAAGCACTGCTGAACATTCCCGATGTTTAGCCTCCAAATGGAACATAATGATTTTATAATTAAATGCATGTTGTCCACTGGCAATTGTTTGAAGATTTTCAGCCACCAAATGTCCAAACATAACCTACAGCGGATATCTTTTACAAGAGAAAGCCTCAATTGTCAACATATGTGTAAACCTAAATAAAAAGGCCTGAAAATAAGCCTCATTACAAACCACCGGATGGTTTACATTTGCCTGTGAAATAAATCAACAAAAATACTTTGGTTGAGGTTTGCCCACTGCAGCCAAATCACTTCTGCAGAAACTCCTTGCTCACTAAATCTCTTACATACCAAACAATCTGGAGGCAAAACAGCCTTTAAGGAGCCCTTAAACTTTATTTACCTCTCAACATGGTACTAGAGGAAGGTAGGCCTTTGCATCTTTTTAAAGGGCTCTCTGTGGACTCAGTGTGGAGCCTGGACTGGAAGACTATATTAATTCTTTTGGTGCCTGGAACCAAACCAACCCTTTATCTATGAAGCGCTATACAGCAACAAAAGGGGATGTCTAAAAATACTAAACAGCAAGGCTGGTTTCAGACCTCCTGTAAATATACTGTATTACAACTTATAGTACATGCAAATTAAGGGTACAACAAACCATTATTTTCATTATTTTTTAAAAATAAAAGCTAAAAATATTTTAGCAACAGTGATATAAAGGAAAGAAGAGCAGTAAATTCTCATGTTTGAAAGACTTTAACCTGCACATATTTGGTAGCTTAAGTTTTCTTGATGAAGGACTTAAACGATAATCAATATGGCCTAATTGATGTGGCGGTAATGATAATACTTAAAAAGGGAGTTTTTTTTGGCCAAGTTTTGTTTTTTATCTAGTCCAAAGGATGAATGCTATTATTACATTGTACATTAATCATTTAGTTCATAACTTTAAAAAGGTTTTTACCGTAATTAAATTATTTAATATAAAAAAATTATGTCAAGTTATATATAGGCTACACAATTAGGCCAATATCATATATGTATGCTGAATTATTTTCTTGAACTACAGCTCTAACATTGTGTTGAATGGTTGTGTATTTTGCTATAAGTGTGACAGTGCACGCACGCACGCACGCATGCGCGCGCACACACACACACACACACACAGGTGATGACTGTAGCCATTCTGTGCAATTCACTTTGATGAAAACTCAAGATGAAATCAACCTTGAGCCAAGCAGCAGCAGCAATCATACTTTCCCACACATAAATGAAGGTATAGGGAGTTTATGTGGTTCGGAAAAATGCAATAAAACCCCTTTCTGTGAATGCGGCCATCTGTGGAACTTTAAAAGAACTTCCTGTAAACAAGACTGAGGAGAACAAATCCTCTCACACTCGTCCAACACTCCCCTGCCGCCTAAAATAAGCCTTTCATCTTTGTTTTCCTGCGCCCCGCCCCCTTGCTTTGCCTTGCTTTCCACCTTGGATCTTTGACTTTCCGCTTTCTTTCTCTTAGCCTGCCTCTCTGTCTCTTTCTTCAGTCTGTGTCTTCCTTCTCGCTCTCCTTTTCTTCCTTTCCTGACTTGTCCACAAAGCACCTTGCTGGTGTAAATGCACTTCTATTTTCCCTGAATTCATGATGCAATTTTTACTTGTTACTATAGCAAATTGTTAAAATTGGGACAACTTTAATTAGCTTTGGCCATCCTCAGCTTTCCTCGTCAATTATAAAGATTATATTTAATAGGATGTGACAGATGTAAAGAATGCTATTAATGAGAATATATTGTGACTTGCACTTATATAAATTAAATGCTAAATTATCTGGATTTCTTCCTTATTTCCATTCGTGTGAATTCTTGTTGGATTCTAGTAATGAAAATCTTTTCATCGGAACATTACACAATATCCTTAATTTTTTTTGAGCTGGTGTTTATAAACAGTTATAATCCATACAAGAGCCTCATGACATATTTGATTTGGGAGCATTTATTCCCGTGTTTTACTCTGCGCATTAAATATCAGCCGCAATCAAATTCAATCAGCAAGGCCTGGACACTGTCTCAGAACACTGCCACTGATGTGTTAGGTTTTATTAGATCCAAAGCTGATGTAAAGCGTACAGAACATGCTTTTTTTCTTCTATTTTGTGTGTCATAGCAAAAATGTAAATAAAAACATAAAATAGGATTGTAAAAAACGGTATTATTACAGAGGATAAACCGTAGTAAGATAGAATCAGAAATTTAGTTTTGTCAACATTCAGTTGGGATTTACTACACGGTCCGTGACATGGCAGCAGACATTCCCCACTGTATCAAAGCTGGCATAAAAATATTTAAAAGAAATAAGGATTTTTTTTTTTAATCAACATTTATGTGAGAACAAAAGGTCACATTACAACATATTTTCACGTCAACAGTAATTGTCATGGTTGCATGCTTCTGCTTCTACTAGTTCTTTGTACAGTGCATTTAGACAAGTTAAACCAACTCTGGACTGTCTGAACACACTCTGTGACAAATAAACTGAAGTAGGTGTGTTTTTCTACTCAGAGTTTGGTGTGTTTTGCTCTGGTTTTCCGGACAGTATCAGTTTGATTTTTACGGCTTACTGAGGAAGCCCAGATAGACTAGTAAAGCCAACTGGGCAGCAGTGAATTGGGTTAGACCATTGTGAATGTATGTACATGTGTGTAATGGCTAATTGATGTCAGGTGGAAAAGACTGGCTACTTCCTCCATCTGTGCCAACTTTTAACGTATGGAGAGAGGAAGGAAGACAGAGTGCGAAAGAAAAAGAAAGAAAGTGAGAGCGGAGAAGCCACATGGTTCATATTCTGTTTGTCAGTACCCAGTTTACCTTTGAAAAATAATGTCACTCCAGTTAAAGGACTTTTCTAAAAATAAAAAAATTCCTGCTGTCTAAAAGGATTAAATGTTTTCCCCTTAAAGGATGGAGTTGGCCCTGTTTTATATTATTTTCTTCAACAAATCCCATTAAAGGCCAAAACCAACAATGTATTAGTCAGTCTCTCGATACTTTGTGTTTTCCCTTCCCTGTCTGTGGGAAGCCTATTTCTTCCCACTGAGGAAGTAAATCTTTAAAAATCGGTCTTGAATATATAATTTTGTGTAGAAATATGCTGTATAAGTGCAGTTTATTTTACATTTTTTATTTAAGACTCCATCATTTCTTTGGCCATCCTCAGCTTTCCTCGTCAATAAACAACTTCATTTTCTTTAAGAATCTGCTGCGTTAAGTTGTTAATTGATGAAGAAAGCTGAGGATGGCCAAATAAATGATGAATTGAGAAGCCAATTACACTCTAATTGAAACTCTCTTTTGGTAAAAACAAAGTACAGTAACCGGGCCAAAAATATATTATGAGTTTGAATGTAAGAGCTGTTATTATGAACATTACAACAAAAGACATTTAGCAGCCTTAAAAAGAAGAGAGAACCCTCCAAAGCCCGCCACGTACACCATGGATCTGACCATGGATCTTAATATTTACTCATCTAGTCACAGACAACATTAAAATGGGCCTCGCTCATTACATCATACAATTTTCAAAATTTGTGACCACTGGTTTTGTAAGTTTTCTTTGTTTTATTAAAGCTTTATGTAGTGCAAAATCAGGTCCTGATCTCTCACAGATAGTCACACACACGTGTTTTAAAAATGAATATGCAGATATATCAAGGTAGCCCAGCTAAAAACATATACATATATATATATATATA
Source organism: Percina caprodes (assembly GCA_013375575.1). Taxonomy (NCBI): domain Eukaryota; kingdom Metazoa; phylum Chordata; class Actinopteri; order Perciformes; family Percidae; genus Percina; species Percina caprodes. The sequence goes on from JABXJD010000440.1 coordinate 232,706, forward strand.
TATATATATATATATATATATATATATATATATATATATATATGTATGTGTTTTTCTAATTCATATAAAATGTGAAGTGACTGTGCAATTACACAGTTTAAACTTCCTAAAACTACAACACTATAAAAGCACATATAAACCGTTTTAAACTAGCACCACTCTCCAAAACACATGATTCTCGCTCAACTCCTTCATTTTTACGTTCACAACAGCCACCACAAACTTCACTCACCTCTGAAACTTTACTGAAGCAGAAATTGCTCTCAAACTTACACCAACTTTGAGTAGAGATACTTAAAGAAAAACCTGATGCCTCCACATGCTCAAACTGAAGAGATCCAATTTTCACAGGGTATAGCTCAAGGACAACACAGCTCGCAGGGTATGGACATGCTGCCTGCAAAAGCCTCCAAGCTTAAGTCCAAGCTCAAACTGTGCTCCGAGCGTTGCTTTGCTCCACCTCCTTCAAACTCCTCTTTAAGTGGAAGGGTGTGGACTGAGTCGAAGCTATGACTAAAGAGAGTCCACATCATTCACACAAGTTTGCCTCTTGAAAACCACACCCAGTAAAAGAGAGAGAGAGAGAGAGAGAGAGAGAAAGAGAGAGAGAGAAAGAGAACAAGAGAGAAAGACAGAGCAGAAATGTAAACACTGAATTTTTCCTTTAATAACAAGAGAGGTGGTGTGAGGAAACTTCGGGTTTTTGGGTCACCCAAGGCCCTGAAATAACCAGGCAGTACTTTCTGTTATGAAAAGAAAATTATGACGCAGAGCAGTGGTCATTTCAGGATGTTTATGTTATTTGGCAGACGCTCTGAACTTTATAAGATGGCGGTAGGCGTACGGTGGGCCCTGACGTTAAACATCGGGATAACGAGATAAAAGGGATTAGTTTGTGTGTGTTCTCATGCCTCCACACGCTCCTCTGTGTCTGCACATTTGGCTGCACAATGTATACATTTGCGAACATGTGCATATGTTAATGTGTTTGTAGACACGGGAGCGGCCTATAGTTTTGGGGCTGCCTGCGCCTCCACTCTGATGGCTAACAGCTGTCATCTCTTTCCTGTCTGAGTGGGTATACAATCCATGCTATAATGCAGTAATCATACAGTATGCCTACATCTGTTTGGCCTTAACCAAACACATGCGATCCCAGAGCAATTCTTCTGCCCCTGCCGTTTATTTGATCTCACTTTATTCTAACATAACATAAGGCCCTTTGGTGGCTGCTTTCATCCGAAGGGGTTTTACAATGCATTGAGTGCAGTAGGGCTTGGCGAGAATCAAAGTCCTATTCGTGGCCATGTTTGTGCCACGTTCTACCTTTTTAAATATATTTTAGTGCGACACAGCTTTGGATTAAAGTCATCAAAACTCACATGGCACAATACGCTTCCTGGAAAACTAGTCCATGTCTTTAAAACAATTCCTGCTGTTGGGCGCCTGGGTAGCTCACCTTGTAGAGCAGGTGCCCACACGTAGAGGTTTACTCCTCTACGTAGACTCTGACCTGCGGACCTTTGCTGCATGTCATTCCCCTTCTCTCTCCCTTTCTATTTATGGCCAAATATTATGTCATTTCCCTTCTCTCTCCCCTTTCATGTTAAAGCTGTTTATACAAATAGACCTAAAATGCCCCAAAAAAAATCCTGCTGTTTAAAAGGACTAAATGTTTTCCCCTTAAAAGATAGAGTTGGCACTGTTTTATAGTTTCATTGTCTTCAACAACTCCCATTAAAGGCCAAAACAACAATGTGTTAATCAATCTCTCGATACTTTCCGTTTTCCCGTCTGTGAGAAGCCTATTTCTTTCTGCTGAGGAAGTAAATCTTTAAAAATCGGTCTTGAATATATAATTTTGTGTAGAAAAGTGCAGATATTTTACATTTTTTATTAAGGACGTTTTTAGTGACGGATTAACGCACATTTGGTGCTCTAGTGAATACACAGCACCAGCTGTAATTTAACTGTGGTGTTGCCTCAAAATAAAGTACAGTGTCCAGGTTCATCATAATAAAGACACATGTCATTCAGAGTCACACTGTGGCACATTGATGTGTTTTAAAGGTTTTTGGATATTAATCAAGCTTCTTGGGCCAAAGGAATAAGTTACCTTGGACATATTAAAATATTAAGTAGCCAGCACATTTTTTAAAAGGAAGGTTTAATGACTTGACTTGGAGTGATTTTGTTGATGATCATATACTGTATACATAAATTGTGTTGGTTTGTTACCATGTCACCCAGTAACCTTGACTCCTGCATATTTAATAGCTTTATATCAAGGATTACAATGGAGTTTAGTAGGGCACTCAAAGAGCACAGACCTCTGCCAAGGCATGCCCTTATAATATTTCACAATGTTAACGCAGTGTGAATTCTCCCAGTCGGGAAGTAATTTTTCTTCTTTACTCTGACACCACAAGAGTGTAGCACACATGCCCTTTCTTGCAATGTTAACAAAAGTGAAAACAAATCCGAATTTATTTATTAAAAAAATAAAGTTTTTCGGATCCGCTCAAAATGTAATGGGTTCTTTCTTGGTCCATGCTATACCCTTCCACCAAGTTACATGAACATCTGGCCAGTAGTTTTCCCTTAATCCTGCTGGCATACAAACAAACCAACTGACAAACAAACAGACAAACCGAGCCAAAAACATAACCTCCTTAGCGGAGGTTGACTCTTTGAAGTTGTGTGTAATTTGATGTCCTTCTACAAGTATAATGTTGCAAAAACTAAACTTAAAGTCTCAGTGAAGTTCAGCATTGAATATGCACTTTCACTCAAGGAAGACTCAACATTGATGACTTTGTAGCTAAGGTGTGAAAACAAACAACTCCTTTCCTCACCTTTATAATATTTCCTTTTCCAGTGAGTTTCTTCTGGCTTATGTTAATATCACAATTATTGCAAAGTTTGTACATGCAGCGTTTGAGAAGTAATCATTCATAAAAATTGACATTGAAACCAGAGGTGGTGATTGGAAGGTAGCCAAGCTGGCCGATGGTTGTCCATTAATTTCTATTTATGGCCAAATATTATGTTGCTAGGGAACATCGAGCTCTATAGAACTTATCAAATTAACATTAACAGCCCAGCGAGAGCGTCAGCAACATATATGCCAAATCTCATAATTTCCCTCTTAACAGAGCTTGTGACACAACAAAGAAATGTTCCAGGAAAAGATGCAAAAGCTGCCGCTGGTACTTCAACTGACCATCAATGATACCAAACCCTCACAAACTTCAGTAAATAGTGTTTATGAGTATGGCTGGCTTAATTTACCGTGACTAAATGGATGCTGAAATATTGACAAAGCCTTTCCAAGGAGCCAAATAAGGTGCAAGCTCACAAAGTATAAAAAAGTCTTATTTGGTTTGGCAGGTTGCCGAGATGGCAGGTGAAAACAAAGGCCACCTATGCACTCAGTATCAGTGACAAGAAAAAGAAAACCAGACAGGCAATCCTGCCAGCAACACTTTCACCTGTGCTGCAGACAAAACCTGAGTGCTGGGAGAAATGTGTGAGAGCAAGAAATGTAGTTCCATTAAACATTTCCTTGCAGATTTGCACAGTTGAACATCTTTTGCTGACAGAACGGATGTTTTTAAGGATATTTTGAGTATGAACAGTATGTACTTTGTGCGTGCGTTTGTGCGTGCTTGCGTGCGTGCGTGCGTGTGTGAGAGAGAATTAGTCATCCCGGATTGACCCCACCCTACGTGGGAGGTTGATGTGGCGGGCTGGGAGTATTTGGCCGGTCCCAGTCAGAATTGCCCACATAACTGGCCTCTTTGTTCCAAATGTCACTCCTCTCAAAGGACGAGAAGGATCCCATCACTGCCTTTCACGCTCTTTCCGTGTCTTTCTCTGTTGCTCTGTTTCCGCCATGACTGAGCCCAACCCACAGAACACTACTGATGGTTGCCAGGGTGAGGTGTTATACATACTAGCGTAATTTTTTCTGTTTCATTTCAAATACAGCCTGAGGGCTTGTCTTTGGAGCTCATTAATCTTCACAAAAATACAAATTTGTAATCCAATGCATTGTCTGTGTTTGCCTGAGAAAAACTGTCAGATTGGCTCCTTTAGTGATGACACCCTGAGGGTCCCCCAAACATCTTGTTGACGTATCGTCCTGTAAGCGTATCCTTCTCATTTCTTTTCTGCGTTACTTCCTGGTGCACACGACCAACTGAAATTTTGCTTTCGTGGGAATGTTTGAAGTTGTTTAGCTAATTACGGAAATGCCAAAAAAGAAAGTGTCATGCTCTAGTTGAGGAGAATCAGATTTACTGAAATTCTTATGGTGTCAAATGGGTTATTATAAAAACAGAGCCAAACCAAGTAGGCTTGCCTTGTTGCACAAGGAAAGTGGAAAGTGAGAGACATCCATGTAACTATAGGCATGCAACTATCCTGGAAATGTACCTCCATTGATCCAGACTATTTTTATATTGACAATGTTATATTAACAAGGAGTGGGGTTGGAGGGTGTTTTCATGACTAAAATAGGGTTAGGCTACAAGGAGGTTAGATGTTTCATTTCCCCTACCTCCTCTGAAAAACTCTCAGGTGACTTTTGTTTTTTATTCATGTTAGCTGCCTAATTGAAACAATAAAGTTGGATTTAGTTACGAGTTAACGGGAGTCCTGCCAATTTGCCCATTGATAGCACCTTGTGTATATTGCCCATGATTGGAATAATGCTGTAATTATATTCTTCACATTGACTGTGTTTACATTCTTTCATTTACTTTGATAACCTTTAAAATGACTTCACATTACAGAACCCAAAACTACTGTCATACAATCTCTGTGTTTCCAGGCCAAGGCCAAGTGGTTGGGAACCACAGACCTAAATGGCGTCAGTGCGTCCAAACGCCATCAAAGGAATATGTGGCTGCGAGTGTCACATATTTTGTGATTACCAGTCAAAAAGAGACTTTTCTCCTAAGAAAAACGGCAGCATTAGTTGTTAAAGCAAGTGCCCCAAAACTGCATACAACATGTTTATGTTAAAATGACAAAGCCCTCTAGTGGCCCAAGTTATCAGGGTTGCAAGTCATTATTATAAAGCGTTATTATAGAGTGCCAAAGTCTGCAGATAGGTTAACAAAACGTTGGATTTAACTAAGAAGATCTCTAGTAGTTTCTTGTTTCAAACGGTGAGTCAATATTGTTTTTTTTGTTTTTTTTATCAAATGTTTGTGTTCATTTTTGAAAAAGATAATGTACAATAATAACCAATATAAAACAAGACACAGCAATTGACAACCAAAAAACAATGAGAGCAAAAATGACAGCAGGACAAAACTAAGGGCAAAAACCTCACTCCCTCCCCCCGCCCCAGGACACCCCAGGAATAATGATTGCAAATTGGAACAGGTAAGATAATGGATGCATTATAAAAACTGGGAGGGGGGGCCCCATTCCTTTCTATGAGAGTTGCTCAGTGGCAAATGAAGCCAAAGAAGTTTAAAGTGTTCATATTATGATCTTTGTCTTTTTCCCTTTCCTTTGTTGTGTTATATATGTTTTCTGTGCACGTTATAGGTTTACAAACTGAAAAAGCCCAAAGTCCACCCAAAGGTACTTACCATCTCCCACAGAAAACACTGTTTACAAACTGCTCCAAACAGCTCAATTGTAGTCCAGCCTTTACTTCCGTGACGAACATGCGTCACTTTGTAACACACATTATAATGCTGGCCTAGCTGCTATCATGGCACTCACTCATGTTCTGCAACTGACTAGCTTGCAGTACTACGTATGTGCAACTCAAAGATGGTACAGAAGTGAGATGCCTCACTCTGAAGATACTACTGGGGTTGTGATGCTTGATGAAATGTATCCACTGCATTACATGACAGACCCGGAAGTTGTAATTCAACCGTTTGGTCACTATGTCAAAATGGTTTCAAGGCCCGCCTTAGGTCCTGGTGGCCTGAATAAGATATATAGATTGGCTACTTCAATTTTTCAGCATTCTAGACCCAAAAATCAATATTGGACTCAACTCTGATCTGCGAGTCAACACTGTTGTTTTTTTAAAGCATGACCACAATCCCCTAACCACGTGTTTGTTATTGCAACCATGACAACAAAGCTCCCCATAACCTTAACGTCTGAGTAATTTTAAACCAAACAACGATCTTTTGCTAATCTTAACCAAACCTTAACCATAGAATTGTCACACCATTCAACAGATTTATTTTTCAACAAGGATTTGTAGCAGTTTAGGAAGACAAACAAATTATATTGATGTTCATATGCATACAGTAATTCCCAAAATTACTTCCTACCTGGGGCATGCAAAACCTTTTACGAGTCCTTGCAATTTTAAAGTTAGATAATTATTTTTGACCTCAAATTACTCGAATATCAGGCTGAGGTTCAGATTTTGACAACAAATCACATATCAATTCCTAGTGAGGCTGTGACAGTCCTGTTTTGTTGTCAGGTTATTAGCAAGAGATAAAACTCAATGCACTGTGCACCCACATCAGCAACTTTAGGCAGGTGCCTCTTCACACTGATTCTTAAAACAGCAACAGCACTTCGTAAAGTTTTGTTCATGGAACTTTACAGCACTGAGGTGTCCAGTTAATTTCCAGGGCATCACTTCACACAGTATGACTAAGCCTCTTAGGAGAACGGTTGCTCCACCTATGACTGTTAAAGCAAGGTTGGGTACCTGTATACTAAGAGCATAAGAAGAAACTGCTACTGTGCTCTTTTGACCGACTCCTATGCACACCCCTTTTAATAAGATGATTATTATGTGGTTTATTCTTGTATTTCAAGATGAGCTGTTAGCAGTGACTCAGTTTTTGGTAAAATCAGTTGGCACCGAGACATTCATAAAGCACAAGAGTATTGAAACAGGCTGCAGAACAGGCGTGGCCATCATTACTTGAACAATTATTTAATGAAAATAATTGTAACCATTTAGATATCACTTTTATGAAACTAATTTCAAAAACTCTAACTTACTAACTTATTTTACACAAGTGAAGCTAATAGGAATGTCAAATTAAAGCACACAACCTAGATGAAGTAATTGTAGTATTTTATGTTGTAAAATATATAACTAAATCTTCATTCCAATGCATTTAGGCTGATCACATTGACCAATCGGCAAATTTAGCTTCAGTTTTCCTTGGGCTACCAAAAAGGAAATAATGATTGGTACAAAGACAGGTTCTTTATTAAACATTTTTCGCTACAAATTTAATTAATCATGAGTAGTAAAACAATGAGTAGTAGTGTTTGACCAATTTGCTTAACAAAGATGCCTTCCACGTTCCATTAAAACCGTTGGATTCAGTTAAATTTTGTCTGTCAAGCAATGCCCAAATTTCACTAGCTCATGTCATATCATGCCTTTTAATTAAGATTCTACAGTGAATGCAGCAAAGGATGTCAGCAACAGGTCATAAACCGGTGTACTCTTACACTGACAAGTGAACAAGACAGGTATTAACCCTTCATCATCTGAAAAGCCTTTCCTTCAAATCAGATAATCTGACAGTGTACAGAGTACAAAGGTTCCATGTATGAAGAGGAACAGCATTAGCATTAAGCCTAGTTATTCTCATCATTATATATCAGTCAGTTTTCACTCTGTGTGTGGGATAAATGTATTTCAGATTAAATGTCATCACATCTTTGGGCTTTAGTTAAACAGTTAGCTCCTGTGGCAGCTGCAGTTATTCTACATAGGGGCCTTTTGTGTTTAAATATTCAGCTCAGCACCATCTGCTTCTTGCAAAGAAACTGTTTTCAATGTGTCAATTCATCAAAAAAACTCTGGCCCAGTAAAAACACAAAGCGAGAAACAACAAGCTGCTGTGGGAGCAGTGTGGCTCCAGTTAATTCTGTTCCCAGTTATGAATCTGTGCTGCTTATTCTCTGATGTCCTCTACTTTGAAATTTCTTCTGAGTAAAGACCAAAGTCGCTGGCTAGCTAGGAGATCAAGTCAGTTAGAGGCCATGTGGGCCCCTTAATTTCCCTTTAATGCCTACCATTAGGTTTCAATCTTGAGTGGCCTACCAGCAGCTGTCCTGCGGCAAGTTTACCATAGCAGCTACCAGCTCCAAAAGTAAAACATTTAAAAAATATGTTTTTTGTTTTCTACTAATTATCACCTGTGTCCGTCTGTGCATCACTCAGACTTTTTGGAAAGCTTGCCTTTTCTTCTGGTTTAACGCATCAATAGCTCCACATCCATACACTGAAACAATATGTATATGAGAAATCCTCAAAGGACTCAATAAACAATGCCGCTCGAAGCATAAAAAAGTCAATAAATCATCAAGATCAGGCCTGCACATTGAAATTCATAAGCACACTGATATTTTGGCAGCATGCTCACAAAAAAGAATGGAGCTATTTTATTCTATCTGTGTTCCAGTGCCAAGAAACATTAAGATGTCCCAGTATTAAATGGTACGTGAATTGGCAAGGCAGAAAGGTCAAATGTAAAATGTTTGACCTAAAGGCAATCTGGCAATATGGAAACACTTAAACAGAGGCGGTTAAACTCCATTAGCCCTACACTGTGTGTACAACCACTGAGTGGAGACAGCAACATCTAACTGACCAGATTTTTGTTTTTTTTATCTTTGTCACCTGAATTAGATTACATTTAAAAATAATAATAAGACATGTCATACAGTAATATTCAACAGCATGGCATAGAAGTAAATGAATGTAAACATTCTGGAGAAAATCATCCATGTTAACCAGCAGACCATGAAACAAGGGCTCAGTTTCATGTATTTTTCTCCATGCATGATTTTTGGACAACAATTTTTTTTAAGTCTTCTGACATTTTGTCAAATACTGGTTACTCTTGTAGTTAGAATTGGACATGTTCGCCATGTGCTCAAGGAATTTATTTAGGTGTTGGTGTCAGATGTAAAAAAATAAGATTAGATAGCTGGAGGCTGGAGATAAAAAAAAAAAAGCTGTGCAACAATTGGAAATACTTATAAACATAACACAGTAATATACAAATACACAAAATAAATATATACAACTAAGTTTACAGAGAAAGTCATGCGCATATGTACAGTAGTGATCAATGATGAGTGTGTGCATGCATCAGTTGCTGGGGGGAACTGAGCTGCCCCGCCCGCTTAAAAGAGCAGACAGGATTGAAACAGCCGCTGCTTCAGCGACTTTATAGTGCAAAATCGTTACAGCGTACACTGCACAGTTTGCATGGTTTTGCACGGTCTTTTGCTGGACGTTTTGTTGGTAAATGTGAGATGCTTGAGTCGCACACGTCTCATCTTCGTAACAGAAACAAGGAAATGAATTTGGTGACGTAGCCGTGGGGCCGCCATCTTGGACCGGTTACCCGCTCCACTCAGTGTAATGTGTTTGGCAGGTGCAATGAGCTGTCAGCGCGTTTAATTAATCACCCTCACTGAATACCCAACTGATTTTCAAGCGTTTTTTTTGCTGCAAATGTCATACATGTAGCTATGATAGAGGACACATGGTTAGGCGTATTTTAATATTTATATTGTGCTTAACAGTAATAGAATATTCTGATATGATATAAAGTCACCAGACGTCCGAGATGAATATTGCAATATCAATATGAATTCGATATTTTTAAACATATGTAAAATTACAAAATAGATTCAAAACAAATTTAACATGTTTTCCTACAACAAAAGGTTTATTTTAACTGAAAGTCATATTGGACTGGTCCAACATGAATAAATAACTGAGGACCGTGTCTACAGAACAGGACGGGTTCTACTGGTTGGACAGTTTAAATATATAAATAAAGTTAACAAGACAGCTCCACAAAATAAACTAAATATTGCATACTTATTGCAACTTTCAATATATTTGATGAATGACCAGTTGTTGCAGCTCTTATTACATAAGTATTAGGACAGATACACCTCTTTTATGTTGTGTTGACTCTGTACTCAAACACATTGCTATTGAAATGGCTATAAGAGTAACGTGCAAGTCGCGAATCTTAATTTATGTAGCAATTTTCAAAACACAGATACAAAACGCTTTACAGAACCCAGAGTGAAAGAGATAAGATAAAATGCAATCACAAGCACGAAGAGTTCATGAAACACTAACAAAAAGATTTACAGTAAACCGTACACACGCCCGCCACCCCTGAAAGAATACTGTTTTGCAGAGCTTCTTTCTCGTGCTCCCTTTCTGCAGTTCAAGAGAGGTGAGTTTTGCAATGGGGTGCAGCCTTATTTTGAGAAACACAGACACAACCAATGACAACAAGTCAGAATGATGGTTGTTGATGCCAAACTGTGTCTCCTCAATGTGTTCCTCAAGCAGAAGAACCGTTCCAATCTCCTCCCGGACGATGTGTGTGACTGTTGACACCTTAGGAGTTTGCATTGTTGAAGCTCGGCGGATCACCTTCTCTGCAGCTCTCAGCACCTTATTATAATAATAATAAAAATACATTATATTTATATAGCTGTTTACACAGTGCTCAAAAACACTTAGAACAGATAAAATAAGAACAAAGCAACCTTATATACAAATACTTTAACCCTCCTAACCCGAGAGACTCGCCCACGACCATAAAAAGCACCTCTGATTCATAGTTCAATCATTAACCATCCATAACACATAGAAACTCGCCGAAAATTGTGGCTAAAAACTAACGAGTTAGTGGTTACGGAGGTCTTTTCCGGGTCCTTCTAGCCTCTACAGGTGATTTTCTATCCAGCCTGGAACTTCTGCCTTTTTTGGGGTTCGTTGAGCATTAAATCCATACCTTTACATCCAAGATTTATCCACTTTTTGTCCATAATTCATCGCGTTTTCGCTCAATTCTGCCGCTAGTGCCGTCCGTCCTTTGTGTACGGAAGTCAAGGACTCCATATATGGGGTGCATGCCCATATATGGGAGACAACGTCACCCAAAATGTATGGAAGGCCAAAAGGCTGTATGGAAGGCCAAACGGTGTATGGAAGGCCAATAGGAGAACTGTTTTAGACACACAATTGCTTGTGTAGCATTGCTGTGGGTGTAATATCAATAAATATGACATTATTATGTTGATTATTGGCATAAGTAAATGTCATGAGGGCAAAAGCGCCTTGACTTTATTTGAAAAAATGCATGTATTTTGTCAACTGTATAAGTTATAATGATTATTTCTTCACAATGTGACTCCCAAGACATATGAGAAGTGTTTTAGAGAGTAAAATGGCTTAGGTTTTATTGATCTGTGTGTGATATCAATACATATCTGGAAGATTCATGTTCCGTTTTGTTTATTTATTTGTCTTTAAGGTCCTACAACCATTTTTAACATGCAGGTGAGCTCACTGCAGCCCAAATATTCTAATAACCCAGTTTGTCCTGAAAAAAATGATGTTCATATCTTGACTGTAGACACCAGGGTTGGTGTTTTACAAGCTTTTTTATAAAATAAATCCAGACGGACAATGAACTGTAAAAATGGCCTTAGGGCTCAGAGGGTTAAAAAAAAAGAATACTTAGACAAGTGTTTTCGCGCCAGTAAAAAGAGGCAGACCACCAACCACTGGAAACCAGTAGGGACCATAGACTGTGGTCCCTACTGGTTAATATTAACGGTCTATGGTAGGGACATAACACCGGGGGAAAACACCGGCCAGTACAGTAAACATAGCCTAGCTAGCTAGCTGGCTACAATGTAAGTACAATAATATCAAAGACCCTTGCTCCTTCTCAGCTCTCTGGTAATATTCTATTCACAAAATACAACCAATAGTACGGTAATGTTAAATCTTACTTGTGAAAAGTAATCCTCCAAGCCCTGTTTTCAATGGTCTGCCGATTTGAGCAGGAATATGCTGCACAGTACTCTGGCATCTTGTATCTTCTGCTGCTAAGTAACAAGTATGACCGGTCCAAGATGGTGGCTGGATTTCTTGGAACAGAAGTCATTTTGGGGGACAATGATAACAGATGTTATGAAGCAGGCAGGCACTATGATGCACTGATCCAAGGACAGATTGAAGAGACCTGCCATGACAGGTGAGGCCAGACTGTGGTCAGGCTTTGGCGAGGGGCACGGGGTAGATGTCTTTCATTTTTTAAATCTCTAGTAAAAGTTGTTTGTGAGTTTTCCCCCGCCGGCACATGGTGCACTAAGAACAATGTGTTGCCCACAAATGTAGCGGTGCACAGCGCATATGTAGCAGTGTAGAACTTTGTGAAACAATCCATTTAACTGTTACCGTGTTCCAAAAATAAAGCGGTGTATAGGTAAATATTTTACATAGCAAAATGAGTAGAGATAAAGAGGCTGGTTGGGAGAAAATGACAATCAGAGGTTCCGACTCAGATGCCACTGACTGAGCCTGGGAAGAAGAAAAAGTACTTTCGACCACAACCTTCCATGGTAGACTACACTAAAGTTGATATCAGGTCAACAAAATTGAATTGTAACACTTTGAAGTTGCACAACAGCAAGAAACACAAAACCTGCAGGGACCAATGCATGACCCAAAACACTGAACCCCTGCCAACTTCTTTTCAGCGGTTAGATGAGCGAAATATTAGTATTAAATTCAAATTAAAATATTTTACAAATATCAAGTCATTATTCATCTTTACATCAATGTAAAACTAGGGTATGGAAACTAAGACAACTATAAAAGGGTGCAACCAACTGAGAAAGTTAGTTTATTGTGGGATCACAGTTCCATTCATCACATTCTGTAAACAGCTTGTTATATACAGTACATATAAGTGCCTTCAGTGCTTATGTTGTTCCTTCAATTAGCGTACACTTTTGTATAGGTACAGTATATATTTCTGACTTTGTGTAGATTTGAAAAGAATGATTCATTTAAGCCCCAAACATATTTCATTGGTTCTCATGCTTGAAGTAAGACTTTTACATAGACAGGAATTTAAAACAAAGCCAAGTGACTCAATCAGACAAGTTTAAACAATATGCTGATGAGTCTCTGCTATTAACCTGCTCTTATTGACCTTGGCCACACCCGACACCTACCCTGCTGTGACCAAGACCTTTCACTGTGCGGTCAAGTGAAGAGAAGAATGTGGTTGAAAATGTAAACATCGTAATTCACATCAGGATTCATGTCAAACTGAAAAGCATTTTGTGAACAAGAAGCAGCGCTGTGGGTCAGTGACTCATGAATTGTAACCAGTCACCCCTGGCTTTTGTTTATAATACCCTCATTGTAACTCTTAAGTTTCAGGTTACAGATGTCCAGGTGACTAATTCTGTTAAAGATAAAGTTGTTGAACCCAACTAGAGCACATCAGTACAAATGCCCTTTATACACGTACGTGGATATGATTTATTTATTTGTCCTCACAACATACAGCTTTTAAAGTGTCTATATTATGAAAAAATCCCTTTTTCTGCCTTTTGCTGTCATTTTGTGTCTCTGGAGCTTCCACGTGCATACAAACTTGGAAAAAAAAACTATCCGTGCTGTTTTGAGTGAGATATGGGTTTCTGAATGTGTCTTGCCTTCAATCTCCGGCTTTCTACGTAACTAGCCGAGACGAGATGGCTAACCGTAGCATGCTAGCACGTTCTCTATGGGAAAACACTGCTACAACACACACTAGCTCACCATAATCTACAAAAGAACGACTTACTTGTAACTGTTCTGCAGGTATTCCACAAGTGTGCCCTCGTTTAAAAGAAGACTCCCAGCTAATCCTGCCTTGCACTGACCAAAGTTGGAGAAAAAGTTATCTAGCTGATGTGATCTACTGCACATGTGTCCCAACAAAGATATTATAGAAGTGAGATGTCTCTGTAGCTAAAACAAAGACCTAAACACACAGGGTGAAAAGAGAATCTGCAGAATTGTGCAGTACAAACAACAGAAATATGGTTGTTTTTTAAAATGAAACCATGTAGTCCTATTCTGGTACAACCTCAAAATAGAATTATGAACCTGAAAATTAGCATAATATGGGCACTTTAAATTAAAATAAACCACCCTGCAGCCTTTAAAAAAAAAATATATATATATATATATATATATATTTTCTTTTTTTGGGGGGGGGCTTTTCCCTTCATTGTAGTGACAGTGGCTAGACATGAAAGAAACGGGGGGATGACAAGCAGCAAATGGCCGCAAAACGGATTTGAACCCAGGCCGCTGCCAACATAAGGCAAATGTTCTTACTGGGTGAGCTAGAGGCCGCCCCACCCTGCAGCATTTTCTAACGCTGTGACGCTACATCTTCTAGTTACTTCTTCCACGCTTTGTATGAGTTTTAACTTATTTATTGTCAGATGCAAAAGTTGTTCTCACTGAAAATCTTGGATCTCAGGCTCCTCCAATAATACTAATAAAATTTGTATAAAACAGAAAGTCACAAGTTAAAAACCAAGGGAAAAAAATAACAGTGTGAAAAGGTGTGAGCTTTAGAAAGATAGATTGCTCTGAGAGTACATGCATATTTTAGATAATTCCCCTCTCCCCCTCTCTACATGTACAAAATAGTTTTTGATTTTTAAAACAGCCAGCTGAGATGTGAAGAATCTTTCATGGCTAATGCATTTGGAAGACGACTTGGCCAGATCTGTCTTTTAGTGTGAGCCCTGATTTAAGAGATAGCCCTGTCTTTAATATGATACACCTTGAAAACCTTGATGGAAAAAGGTCTTCGTTTTTTCTTAGGAATTTTTGTGGAATTTTTGTCAACTAGCTTGTGCAGCGTCCCAGACACATTGATGGATGTGTAACAGGTGATATCTGCATTGTGTTGGTTAGTAATGAAGATGCCGTGACACAGGGATCTCTTTGGAGTTGATGTACATTTATTTTGACATGGGTAAATAATAAAATAAATCATCCTTGTGCAATAAACTGTGAGTTGGACTAGAATGAAAGCAGATGACACCCACCTGTCCCAACAGGAGAATAGTACCAAAGGGGAGAGGTAAAGGCAGCAAAAAGAACGGTTCCACTTTTCTGAGTAATTTCTATATTTAGTTATCCTAACCACTCCTTTTTACTGACTTATACCTCCACTACACATAGTGTACATACACACTCTCACCCACCCGTGTAACCACACAGGATAGGCTGCCCTCCTTCTCCAACCCATGCCAATTTGACATTTTTGAAGGGGTGACTGGACTAAACTGTATATAAACTAGTTCAAATTAGCTCCACCTTGACTAGCTAAAATAGTGAATTGCATTTTTCGAAAAATATCCCTGTACTTTTACTAAGTAAAATTTTAGATGCATGGCTTTTACTTGGAGGATTTTTAAATTGTGTTATTATTATACAAATATCTGTGTACATCTGCCACTACTGTGTTATGTTCTGTCTTGACATTCATGAAAAGTGTGCACATACTAAGTTAGAGGCCTTTCCAGTGAGGTTTTAACTTTATTTAGACAGTTTTTTTTGCCTTATACTGACATAAGATGACACATGAGTCTGACAAAAATGAATGGATGATGGATAAAACAATAAAAGTATACAGGAGTGCTCACATTTTTGCATTAAAATAGTTAAAATTTGGGGAAAAAATCATTCTTTGAAACAATTACATAAGCAGATGGTGAAAGTTAAACTGGTGCTTTTTACTGATTTATTGGCAGCACACCACGGTACCTTAAGATATTACTGATGGAAATTAAAATTCTACTAATCTAAAACATGGTTGGTAAAATCTGTTTTAGCTGAAACATTTTCATTTACGCCAAAACAATGGAAAAAGAAATCATAAAAACCAGGACCAAATCATTGGTTGCAGAGTAAACAATTAAAACCCATGATACCTCATACTGTACATGCCTGCTGCTGGTGTGTGTGTGTGTGTGTGTGTGTTTTTGCCGGCCTTCTTTTGGCTTTTAAGGTGAATTTCTGAGAATTGTATTCATATTGTTTGTACTCTGACGTAAAATCACTACTGGAAAATCACTTAAGTCACACCTAAATCCTTTGTGTATGACTGCTGGGAATACACACAGAGCAGGGGCCATCGTGTGAGCCATGTGTTTGTGGATATCTGTTGGCATCTGGCTCTTATTTCCTTTCTCCATGTCACAGGCGCAAAGGCTTTAAGCATGAGTCACAGCCCTCAGACCTCCCGGGCATCCAGGCTCGCCTCCGAAGACACAATACACGATCACTGAAAATGTCACGACAATTTTGCAGAATTATGGAGTTGATGCACACAACCTTTAAAAAAGATATGCTTTAACACCACTTGGCGCTCCTTTATCCATGCTACATGTTAATGAACTAGATTTAATATACGTGTGTCTATGTGTGTGTGTGTGTGTGTGTGTGTGTGTGTGTGTGTGTGTTGTCATGTTGGCTTCTGTTCTAGAGTTTTACTTTTTACGATTACAGAACTTTTCTCTCAGTGTTGAACAGTTAGAAAAAGAGACAAAATAACCCATTACATGGTAGACGAGGCCACAGTGGGTTTCCTCAGGAGGGTGACTGGCATCTCCCTTAGAGATAGGGTGAGAAGTATCTATGGGAGCCGCTGCAGCTTTGCATCGAAAGGAACCAGTTGAGGATGTTCAGGCATCTGGTAAGGATGCCTCCTGGGTGCCTTCCTAAGGAGGTGTTCAAGGCACGTCCAGCTCGGAGGAGGCCTCGAGGAAGACCCAGGACTAGGTAGAGGGATTATATCTCCAACCTGGCCTGGGAACGCCTCGGGATCCCCCAGTCTGAGCTGGTTAATGTGGCTCGGGAAAGGGTACTTTAGGGTCCCCTGCTGGAGCTGCTCCCCCCGCGACCCGATACCGGATAAGCGGACGAAGGTGGATGGATGATCAATGGACAAAATTACCCATGACTTATTTCTTTTTGTTTCTACAGTCATGACAAGCATGCTATTTTTTTAATTTTGTGGGTGGCTGATGGCTGGATCTTCTCTGATTGCACAAGATGTCTGTACACACACACGCAGAAAAAAAAAACACTGCATTCAACATGCATGATGTGTCTGAAAACAGACGGGACTAGATTGAATGTTTGCGGGGACAAATGGATCTGAGAACTTAAAAAAGGAGAACACATGATATGCTTGCAACATGCCATTTAGATTTACTCCCCAGATTTAGAATGATCTTATTGTTTTCCCTCATTCTGTATTATATTCCTCCTCAAAAATTGTTTTGATGCAAATGCCAACACAGGCATCTAAGCTTGTTTTGTCCTATGTTATTGACTCTGTGATTAGCAGTGGAAGTGTGGGAACAACACTGGGGCCAGAGGCCATGTTTTTTTCTCTTTCTGCTGTGGTTTGGTCCAGTCTAGTCGGTAGGGGCCATTTCGAGGAAGGTGGACATAACAATGATGCACTTTTTCACCAGTGAGTTGCACAGACAATCAGGCAATTTCCACAATGTATTCAAAATCTGCGTCATGATTCTTGATACTTGTTGAATATACAATGAGCAGACTGAGGCAGTGCGCCAGCTACACGGCAGAGAAGCTACAAAGGCTCAGGCGCTTGGCAGGATATTTTGTCCTCTTAGTGTTGCTGTCACTGTGTCTGGTTTGGCCCCAACTCTTATCTCATCTAGGACTGGATATGGAGGAAATACATTAGGCCTCCACTTCCAAACCTGATATACTTCCGAACCTAATATAAGTTAGTAAGTCACAGACCTACTCTCAAATTATTATTTAAATAATAAAGCGAGCAATGTTTTATAGTTTTCTTTTTGTCAACAAATCCCTTCCAACAAGTATTGTCTTATTACAAAGTTTATTCCTTTAAATCATGGATTTTCATTGTTGTCCAAAAACTATTAAAAATCAGCCACACTGTTGCCCTGGGTCCCTAGATGTAAACCGAAGCATTGAGAACTTTAACTGTACAGACAGTTTATTAAAAAGATTATAAGTTTAGTAAGAGTTTATAAAGACTGTATTGTTTGCGTATACAGGCAGGCGCTATCTTGGGAAAGTTCTCAGTGCTTCAGTTTACGTGTAGGGACCCTCATTATGCTACCGTGGACGTGTGGTGCTATTTTTTAACCTTATTAGTTGTAATAGTGAATTCTTTTTACTTTACCAGTTAACTAACTACTAGTGTTACAAGCTATTTTGCGGTTTGCGCTAAAACTGGTCACATTTGATTAGCATGAAAACATATCCCAGAGATCGGTCAACTCGGTACCCATGTGTTATGTAATGGGAAAATTACATCTAAGCATGATTTCATATATTCTTCTGTAACCATTCATTTTGCGTCAGAATTGTCCTTTAAGTCTGAGTCAAGCTTTTAAAAAAATTAAACTACAGATGTTTTTAGTAGGAAGGAATTGGCTGAGTGCCACAGACGGGGTAAAAGACAGGAAGTTGTAGTATTGAGGGGAAATATTAAGAGATGGACTAACGGAGTGTGCGTTTTGGTGTTTTCCTTGATAAACAAGTGTAAAATAACACTAGTCTGTTAAGTACATGTATATAAGTATTATCAGCCAACAAGGATAAAGTAACGCTAAATGGAAACAACAAGTAATGTAAAGTACAAGTACCTCAAACTAATATTTAAGTGCAGTTGTTGATTAACCTTTAACACAATATGTAAATAGATTGTCAGCAACCTAACACAAATAATGACTACAATACAACACGGATGTTATTTTCTGGACCGGCGCTCCAAAAGTAAACATGTACAGCATGCTGTAGGCTATTTTTATTATTAAACACTATTACTGCATATGTTGTAGTTCTCCCACATAGCCGACCCCTCTTCAGCCTTATTCTCATCAATAAGGCAATATTTACCAGTACTTTTATATACTGTAATTACATTTTTTTCTTTGCCTTGTGCCTTTGACTTTTGCTTACAGTCTCTTAATGGATAAAGAAAATGATTCCATAGTACACTCACATAAAACATTGGTTTATGACATGAATACTCTCACAAACATGAAACATAAATGTACATTAAAGTAACAATACCATCATATTCCTTCATCTCTATCCACTCATATCCTCTTCATCTCCATCAACATACAGTATATAGATAAATATACAAGCATCATCAAGTATTATCAAAGCAAGAATTAAAGAATTAAATCCTGCAATGGAGGCAAGAAGGGTGAAGTATGAAAAATAATATAGATGCATACTGGTTTGTAGTTTGTAACTGATACATACTATGACTTAAGTCTTATTAATCTCCTTTATGTCGCAATCAAGGCCATACACTCAATATTTTCCCACATTGAGGGTCAGATGCAGCCTCTGTCTGCTTCTGGTCTGCTTTGGTACAACTCTATGATTGTCCAGTCAGCCAGCTGGTACTGTTTGTCAGCAGGACCTCGGCTGATGGCGGCCAGATGGTGAAGCACACACACGCACACACACATAGTGAGATGCGTGAGTAGGAACATATTGCACTGAAGCACTAAGGACTTAGCTACCTCAGTCGACCCTACTACATGCTGCTTTTATTTCAAAGGCACCAGAAGAGCACAGAGGGAGAAAAATGAAATGAGACTCAGGAGTGAGGTCACTAAAATGTGTAACTCTGTAACAGAGAAAGAAGTCATAACAACGCTAATACACTTATGAATTGCTGTTATTGTAATAATAGTACAACGTATCATGTCAATTAAGATGTTAGTTTTTTTATATGTAGTATTTAATAAAAATTTAATGGAACATCAGAATTATGATCATTAGGTTTTAATTTTTTATAATTAAGTGATCTACCTGTCTGCAAACTTCTTTCTCCAGACCTTTTAAATTAAACAAATTCTTATGTTTAACAAACAACTACTATGTTGAATGGTGATAATCACACATATGTTTTCACATAACTAGATAATATATCTTTGGAGAATACACCAGTAAAATTAAAGCATAGAATGGATACATGTTAACACAGTTTGATCAAATATATTGTACAGTAAATCCCAATGACTGACATCAATTTTAAGATTAATCTGTGTTAAAAAAAGAGATGATATACAATATATTTTAAATAAAAAAATAAATATCTATAAGGCTGATTTTTAGGCTTAGGTCTCATGGAATTCCTGTTAAAACACAGAAACACAAAGAATAGACAATTTTTAAGATGTTTGATTCAGCTCCAACATCTGTTTTATTGTTAAATCAGTAACCTAAACCGGCCGCATGTCTTGTTTGGCTAAACTCTGCTATTATCACCTCATATTACTCGTCATTACTCACACTAATGAAAGGTTTGGATAGGCCCCTTTTCAATGCAATGTTTGACCAGCTGAACGGTACAGCTTGTTCACCAACAACGGCCGTAAGCTCAGAGAGGAACCATAGAAAGAAATTAGTTTAAAAAGTTTGTGGTGCACTGTGTGTTATTTTATTTGTATTACAAGAAAGAAAGGAAAACTGTCTCTTGTACAGCTTATAGGTATGTCATGCTGAGTGCATAACAAAAAAATAACTCCAGTTTTATTTACTTTAAGTCAACTTGCTTAGTTTTTTACCCAATGTTCGACTGTTTTTTTTACCAGAACAGATGTGTTTTTCTTCTTTTTTTCAACACTCACCAGCACAGAGTATTCTGCTCTGGATGGTATTGTCTCTGGTGAAAGGAACTGGCAGACAACTACAACCAATGCTTGAACATTGGTAGGCAAAAACATCTCAACTGCTATGTGCTGATTATTTCCCCTATGTCATTTAACTTTACAGCAAAATAACGGTTGGCTCAGGACGTATGATTTGACGGTTGCCTAGCAAGAATAACAAAAAGAGGCAACTGGTGGGATCGGAGCGTCTTCAACAAGAAGACATGTTTAACATTGTGTTCTGATGGACCGTGGCCTTACTCTTCCACTATATTGAGGAACAGAGGTGTCCAAATTCGCTACAGAGTGACCGATGCGCCATTTTGTTTAAAGGCTTCTGATTGGCCAACATGGTTTTAGGGTTAGGGTTATAGACAGACAGACATAGATTTTTTTAAACAGTCTTCCCCATGAGGAATTCTAAGTAACAAAACTGTTGGTGCATCCACATGATACAAACCTTCCGCACCACCCCCACCCATCCTCCTTGCAGTTACTTGTAGCGAATCAGGACACAGGAATATAAAAACTTGATGGACTCTTCAGAAGAGGTAATTATGCTTGCTTGATTTTTCTGCGCAAGCAAATGTCCGGATGACACCATTTTGTAAACATAGCCGTACTGAGAAATACAGAGAGTTTTGTGGAGCTGGCAGTCTTAATTAGCTTTGTATCAACTCATTTGGCAATGGCTTGAATTTAACGGACGTTCATTAATATAAAAAAGTTATGCTAAAGCTTTAAAGTAATGGATAACCTAAGTTTAACCTGTAATATAGTGTTTTGTATTCAGTTCAATATTCGGGTGGAGTAGAGAAATCAGCCAAACATTTCCTTCTGATAAATGTGAATGGAAGTCGTGTTCCATATATTGTTCTCTAGGATTCATCCAACAGGGTTTTACTATCCTCTGTGGGCACACTTTCCAGAATTAAAAATGAAATTAATCTTCTTTCTCTGTTCTCTGGAGAAGGAAAAGGCTTTACAGTAGGGACCACCATCCATGCTCGGCATCTTGACAGTCTCTGTTTGTTATTCCAGGCAACTGCTCCGCCTGATAGACGTCCAGCACCCGCAAGCAGTCTCATTCAAACTATGTCTCTCTGATTCCCCGCCACAGACTGTTCCCTGAGACTTAATCTGTCCGCTTTCTGTCCTTTTCTCCCTCCTCCTTCTCGTTCAGCTCATTTAGCCATGAGTCATCGCTGTGGTTTGGACGGGGAATCAAGAGGGTGCAGATGGATGAATACGTTTCAAAACAGGAATGGAGTTTAACCCGAGGGTTAAGGGAAGCCTGCATGCAAACCGCTACAAAATGTCTTGACTTATGTGCCAAAGTTCCCGCCCGGTCATTTTTTAAGTTGGTGCTGAAGGAGAAAGTGAAAAACCAGGATGCACAATTTTTGTAATATAAGAGGGACGGCCCATCTGGGGCTTAATCCATCAGCCATGCACATCAACCCTTAAAGAGGAGGTTAGGATGTGTGGCTCAGCGTCGAAGAGGCAAATTAAATATTGTATTTCAGCTCAATGTTGAGCTTTAACTACTACTTGCTACTGCTGTAGTTATGTGCATGTTCATCTGCGCAATGACGGATTACAACCAATATTTTGTGTGCATTCACATTTAATTTTGCCTTCAAGTAAATGCATTTTTTTATAATCATTGTCCCTTCCAATATTCTTTGTATGTTATGCAATGTAAAGAATTACACAACAGAGCTCTACCTAAACATGTAAGTATAAATATATTCAACGTACAATCAGTAATCTATTATTATCATACGGCACCCTATTATGCATCTGCAACAACAACACAGGCAGTCAGATCACAACAGACAAACTTTTTCACCCATTTTTACTGACAAAAACACTGGCAAATGTGAAAATTATAAAGTTTTGGCAATCACTCTCAGATTCACTTCTTTAAAAATCTGTTTTAAATAATACTGTAAATTTTAACAACATTTTTTGATTATTCCTGCATAATCTGGCTGTTAAACTTTTGCCAATGGGCTCCGTGTGAGCCAACAACACCTGCAACCAATCTCACTGTTTCAAGATCCTTTAAAATGGCAGCTTGGCAGTGTGTTGAGTTATAGCTATTACTTATGTCTCTTTGTATTTTTTCATTATATGTATGAAGGTATAGTAAACACACACATATGTATGTGCAACATTCATGCTGGTTCCAGTTACAGAGTGTTTGGGAGGTCTGGCTAATCCTGATGACGGTGCACTGTGGTGTTTTGACAGCCCAAATGTATGGGCTTCATGCTTCACGTCTTGTTAAACTAAGGAGTAGAGGGTGAATATAAAAGTTGAGTTCACAAGGCACAAGTGGCAAAACTGCTTCTTAATATGCATTTAAGCATCAGCTTTGTTTGGTCCTTACTCATTGTTATCTCCTAACACTGCTTTGTGTGACATAAGCAAATTAGCTTTCAGAGAGATTAGTCTCGATATCTGCTGCTCCCAGTGACTTTCATCAGCCTGGACAGACTTTCATTTCACACTAATAAGGTTTCCCTGTTGGAGATGTCCATTCATTTTGCTGTAATTGGCTGTAGATTTCATGGGCATCCATTCAATTCGGCCTAATCAGGTGTTTCTCATGAACAGACATGACAAACTGAGCGAAACAAGTATCACCCGCCTTGTATACCATGTTAAAAATATTTAATCTTTATCTGAAGCTTATGAAGCTCTTGGGGGTTAACGTAAACCAGATCAGAGTTAATCTCTGCTCTAGTCAGCCCTCATTATAAGGCAACATTGGAGAGATGCAGCAGACCTGAGCCCCAAATTGTAGGGACATATATTGTTACAGTTGAAATTTCTATGTTGCACAGACTACCTTTTTGTTTTGTTGTTTTCCTTCAGAAAAAAAAATTCAAATTCATCCACATACTTTGTTAAAATAAAACGTGAATATGTGACGCCAAACTTAGATATCCATCTGTATGTTGCTGCTGGGTTGCTAAAATGTAAATTTTATATTTATAAATATTTACATCTCCTTCATGAGGTTGTCATTTTCTTGTCACTCTTTTAAGTGATCAAATCAAGGAAACAACCTGTAAGGTGGCCAAGTCCCCAAAATGCTTCAAATGATACCTTACACAACCCCCATGGCTTGTATTCATTACACTATACATGCTTGACATATTTTTACATTTATTTGTGATCAACCTTATTATTTTAGATTGTGGCAGTAGTTGTGAGTTACATATTGTATAAATATTGCAGAGAGGAGCGAGTAAAAGCTGTGTTTACATCTTGATTTTATTGCAAAATTTATACCTCATGGACCTTTGCCATTCTGTCAGGGTTGTTTGTCAGGTTTTACAGTAGTAAACTACATAAGTCTGCTGATGAAAGTTAAGACATTTTTAACCTTTACTTTCTTAATTATTGTATAGAATCAAGAAACTCTTTCACACACAACACAAGCCTTTACATTTACAAAAAAATAGGTTTACATTTAGGAAAATGCACTTATTAATGGATTAATGGACTTGCATTAATGGAGTTGGATAATAACATTGATGCCACTCTCTCTTGTGTCTTGTAAATTTGAAGCTACAGCTATTAGCCTGTTAACTTAGTTTAGCACAAATGGAACGGAAACAAGGGTAAACAGTTAACATGGCTCTGTCTGTGTCATTTTTACACTCATTTTTGTTCACAAGAAACAAACTATAAATAACATGTTGATTAAATGCCTTTTAGAGATGCTGGTAGGGGGATTTTGTCACCTTTAGTCTTTATGATAACGTGAACTAAAGGCCTTCCATTTGCTTCCCCTTAGCAGCTTCATATTTATCGAGTGGTATCAATCTTCTCATCTAACTCTTGGCAAGAAAGCAATTAAGCATACTTCCCAAAATGTCAATCTAATATACGGGGGAAATGTGTCCCTGTTTTAATCCATCAAAATGCTGTTAAATTAAATGATTTACCACATATGTAACACATACACAAGACCTGGAACTTAACCTGCCGATATTATAACCCTAGCTTTCATTCTGTTCACTCGGACTGTCACTGAAAGAGACGGATTAATAGTTTTTCACCTGCCTGTGTGGCATTAGAAGTATCCATTTAAATTGTCCACGCCCTCGTTACCCGCATTCAGTTTCCCTCTCTCTGTGGAAAAAGAGGGAAGTGTGCCATCCGGTTACTGGAAGAGCCAGCCGACCATATGGAAAGTCTGCTTCAGAGTGGCATTCTTTCAAAAAGCAAAAATCCTGGCATGTACACACATTATTGTATCATGTGTGTATGTTTCTGTTTGGAGGGAACCTTTCTTTCTTGACTGAGGGCCGGCTATAAGGAAATGAGGGTAATAACACGTAAGCTCAACCATGCTGCAGCAAAACATTTTTCAACATTACCTTAAAATGTGTGTAGAGTGTGTAAAGCCTCAGGATTCCTGCTAATGGGTGTGACATTTAGAAATAAATGTAAGTACATTATAATAATCCACTTGAGGCTGTTATTTTGACTGAAAAAGAACTCTCAAGGTGAAAACCAAGTCAGAGAAGGATAATGATTGAATTCACTGGGTTCTGAAGTGAAGGGTATCACTACAAGACACTAAAACAAATGTGTGGTTTTGTTAATTTATTTATGATTTAACTTTCTGCATTGGCAGTTTACTTTTAAAGGAAGACGGTAATTTCTTATAGAGAGCACACATGTTGGTGGTTTGTTTACAACATTTTTGGTCTACACAGCCTTCATCTCGTGGACAAGCATCACAATTGTATAGAACACACAATATTGTCCAATCAGATTACCACCGAAATTAAGTCCATGAGAAAACAAACATCTTGCCTGTCAAGTATTAAGGAAAAGACAATATTTTTTCTTGGGAAAAATGTATTAAAAGATCAGAATAAGACAAATGCAGATAAGGGCCAGTATTCATCATAAATCAGAATCATACTATTTTCACATAAGTAGAGAAGCATAACAAACTATCCAAAGGTTAAATAATAGTAAAAATGACATTAGGACATAATAATACAGTGGGGCTTGGACGTTGAGGCACCCCAGGTAAATATTTGTATTAATGTGCCAAAATCTCCAAAAGGCATCAAATGACAGATTAGACATTCGTGTAATATGTCACAAAAAGTTAGATTTTATTTCCGTCATTTACACTTTCAAAATAACAGAAAACAAAAAAATGGCGTCTGCAAAAGTTATTAACTGCTGAATTCACAAGCTGGAGTTGGTATTATTATAACCAGATAACTTTACAGAGTACTTGAATCAGCCACACACCCTGAATATCAAACCAAAGACAAAAACAAACAATAAACTTACAAGTTAATTTAAGTTTAGCATTTTTATTAGTTAGAAAATTACCTATTATTTTGAATTCTTTTCAGTTCTTGATTGACATTTATATCCCTGCTACAGTATTTTAACTGGATAAGGGTACACATGTATTGCTTCAAACAGTGTTGACAAAGTATTGCATTTAAAAATCATAAATTTGTGTAAAATAACTAAAAAACATATCTGCCAATACGTTTTGTAAAGTTCTGACTGGTAAACATAACTGGTAAACATCAAAAAGGCCAGTACATGAAAAGATGTGCAAAGGATGTTGAACTGCTATCTGCTTTGAAAGGAGCCCAGACGTACCTTGGTTCTGAGTTTTGGTATAAGACCAAAATCAAAACATAATTTCTGTCGGATGTGTAATTATTTAAAAAGAAATGGAAAATCAGTTTGCTTGTGTGGTGGGTCAGACTTTATGTACTTGCTATTGAATTTATGAGATCTTTTGATATTATATTTAATATTCTATTCAAATCCTTTTCTTTATGTAATGCCATCATTGACATGCAGCTTAAAGCATGCCTTTCAAAGTCAATGTGACTCTCATCATGCAGAAACCTTCCTGCCGACCCCTGGAGAACTTAATCATATTGATCACAGACATTGACGAGGAAATGGGATTGATATGTTAATGAATGGAAATGAAAGCTACAAAGAAGCCAAAAATGCAGGAATATACAGTATGTGACCATGATTCATTTGAAATGCACATACTCATGTATTCAGGATGATAATTACTGCATAATCTGTGGTCCATCTGGCACTGTGTAATGTTAAATCACTGGTTATGATTTTGGTCCATATGAACATTTTTATCCCACTTGAGCAGGTGTTTGAAGCAATCATCTGTTTAGTACGCTAAACATAAATTGATTCTAAATATATGTATTCAGTTATTGTTTTCATGAAGATATAGTGATATACAATGCTTTAGTGTAATTGTCCTACCTGATGCTCCCCTGAAAGTAATGCATTTGGCAGTATTTTGGTAGCTTGACGTGATCATAATCAGATTCTGGTCAGAATATGGGAATTGTAAGGAAATAAAATAGACAGTAGGATAGATACAAACTGTCTACTTTATTCCCTTATAATGCCCATATTTAATATATTTATTTACTATTAAACTAACATGTATCAATTCACACAATAGATGTATGCAAATGATTCAAGTAATTGAATCATCATCAATCATAAGTGCAACCAAAGGAGAAACCACAATGACCACAGGGTTTTCACTCTGCCCCATCTTCTTACCGACCATCGAGGCTAGCTGATAAACTTTTGGCAAATCCTGTAGGAAGGACGGCAAAAACATCTCTCCGATCGACAAATGCCTTGATCGCGGTTCTCTGTTCCTCTTTTAAAATTAATTTCCCGTTCATGTCTTCTATAATAGACACATCTCATATCTTCAGCGGCATCCATGATGTAGTTGATATTGTAACTGTTGTTCATCCTTCCATTATCATATAAAGCCCACCCTCACAATTTGATTGGTCTGAACAGCTCTTGTTAGAGCATAATTACTCCACAACGGATCCATACCAAACTTCCCAACCTTGAATGTTGTGGGCGGGGCTTATTTTGGCTGGCATCCAGGCTAGAATTTTGATGTATGGACCACAATAAGCATATACATGCAGACATAGATTATTCTTTAAATCTTTTTTTCGTCATTCCAATCCATTGCATGAAATATGAATTCAAGTTAGCATCAGCAGTTTTCCATGAAATAGCAAACTGCAAATGGTTTACTGCCACTTCTAAGCCTAAAGGCGGTAGAGTGCACAAAAGGTAGAGTGGGTGGAATATCAGTATCAAGAAGGAGAACTGGATATCATTTTAGCAGCAACACTATAACCAGGTTTGTTACAATTAGTTGATAAACAATAGATAACATGTAACAATGAATAATAACAATGATAATAAGTTAATAGATAACTAATAACTTGCTATAACCACAAACATATTTAAATGTATTGTGTATACAACAGGTACAGAGTTAAATTTGGTATCTCCCTCCTCACAAAGTTGTACCTAATATGTCAAATTCACACCTGGCCTCTCGTGTGGGAGAATAGTTTGCTTTTTTTTTTTAGCATAGAGGTAAAGGGTGGGTCCTCATTCTTCCATGCCTCTGTAATACATGTATTGCCAGCAGTGTAGGCCATTTTAATGAATAGTGCTTTATATCTTGTACGGATGTGTCCCCAAAATAAGACTGGGTAAGCAAGGTATATCGGCTATGATACCTGTGGTTGTGTCTAATATGGCATTTTCCACTGCATGGTAACTATTCGACTCACCTCAACATTACTTGCCTTTTTTGGTTTTCCATTGCCAAAAAAAGTCCCTGGTATCCCGTCTAAGTGAGGATGATTATGAAATAAAATATAAAATCATGTGAATGACTTTTAGATGCTGTGTAGGCTGTTTGTAGGTGTTTGCTTGCTTCAAAAGAACATTAACTGGCTTTGCACACTGTGCATGTGCTCCTGCAAGGCACAAAGGTGTGTGAATTTGTTTGTTTGTCTTTGTCTGTGAGACAGAGATAGATAGTGAACCGGTTGAGTGACTGGTGTGTGTGTGTGTGTGTGTGTGTGTGTGTGTGTGTGTGTGTGTGTGTGTGTGTGTGTGTGTGTGTGTGTGTGTGTGTGTGTGTGTGTGTGTGTGTGTGTGTGTGTGTAGGGGTGTGACCCTGTGACTCAGCCACCAACAATGTTCTTCAAGGTAAGTGAGTCACAACTTCCCTCCATGGGGAGATCTCTTTTTCCAACGGATATTTGCTTCTCCAACAAATATTTGCCTTGCCTTCAGTACAAAAACTGGACCCAGACTGCTTTGAAAGACACGTGCCAGCATTTAAAATAAATGTATCATGTGAATTCATACAGGGAATTGTAATTTTACTCAGTGAAGCTACAAATGAATTGGTTTAGCTAGGTAATCATAAGAGACAGCTGCAAATGATTCCTGGGGATTCATTTGCATTCTTGATGCATCACCACAAGGTCATAACAGTTTATGCAAAACTAAAGGCAGCTACGATAAGCTAAGTCACGTGTCTTTGTAAACCAAAAAGGCACAAGAATATCTGCAAATCAGCTTTATTTTCAGATGTGCATTATATGTATTTTCCCTCTTAATTGATGAGAATCATATAAAATCCATTAGGATGAACTACGCTGTGAATAAGCTTTACTTTCTCATCTAAAAAAAGGGAGTAAACGCAGTAAATTTAGCAAGTTTTGTTTACCATGGACTGCCTTCCTGCTTGGCTTACTAAAAAAATTTCAGAACCACTGAATCATATTGTTTTTCTTTTGCGGGAAATTAACACTTTGGCTCGCTCCACTTTTCTTCATTTCTGCAGCCTCTTATTCCTGTTTCAACCTCTCCTCCTTTTCCCCTTCCCTTCCAGTATCCTCTCCACCTCATTTATCCTGCTTTTATTAACATTGTCAACTCTAAAGTGAATTTGCAGGCTGAGAGTTATTAACACAACAATGGTCACTTGAACTGTAATTATTTTCAGTGATATGAAAGTGGTCATCATGGTTTAAGAGTTCTCATCTGTTATAAACAAATTCCGCCCTGAAGGAAACAAATTAAAATAGGCCTCCAGTCGAGAAAAGTATTAGAATCTTTTTTTTTTTCTACCTGAGGTAACAATCCCATTACTCTGTTGCACTATGACAATTTGATTTCCGGAGTGCACATAGAATGCTTTATTTGTATTTGTTTGGAACCATAGCCTCCATTTAGAGCAGGATGTATGTTTCAACACATTGAGTTGCTGCTGGAGCGGCTAAATGAGCCACTTGTTGAGAGTACCACAATGCTGCTCTGAGAAACACAGGAAGAGAGCAAACAAAGAACAGCATGGAGCAGACCTGGGTTTCTGGGGGCGTCTTTTGGCAAGGGGTCACACAGGAGGTTAGTGTGATCGATGGGGTAATGGCTTCACTTTGTCTCTAATTGGGCAAAGGAATGAGGCGATAGAGAGAGAAGAACATGCAGCAACCTAGAGGAGGAGGAAATAGGTGGGAGAATGAGACTGATGAGAGAATGAAACATATTTATGGGATATGGACTCACTTTTAATGTCAAATGGAATTTTATTTTCTCCATGTTTTGTGTAAGGAAATATGTGCACATTTTTCCATTTTTCAAAAGAGTATGATGTGTTTTTTTTTGTCAAAATGGTGTCTAATCTTCAAACCTCTTGTGGAGCGTTTCCCATGGCAACACTTTTATATCCTTTACTACTGACTGGTGCACGTGATAGCCCTGCATAGCCTACAAATGTTGATACAAGACGCGGGCGCCCCCATTAGCTATTTAAGCAGTCCCTTTACAACATAAAAAAATTGGGGAGACACCTTGTCCTGTTAAGTTTTATCCCACGCAGAAAGTGGAAGCAGGCAAGCGGAAAGTAGTCTTGACCTACTACTACCGCTGTGTCCACGCTGGAGTATGGTCTGGTAACACCGCTTATCTATTCTAGGATAAGGGAAAAAATGTTTTTTTGTATTTTTTTTAAACCAACCACAACAATCCTAGGTTGTGCATGCAGGAACAGTGCCCTTTGCAAAATAGATAGCGGAGCGGAGACTGTGGAAGGGAAGTCCTGGCGCATCTGGCTTTATCCAAGCAATGTACATCTGTGAGCAGGACTACTCGGAAAGTGACCATTACTTAATATTAGCAGCCATACCTCCCAGATGTTAGTTTTTTTGCATGGCGCACTAACTCTTAGTGTCTCTTTCATGGGTCAAGTTGCAGTAATTGCAAATGACCAGAATGTCAAAACTCACTACAGACATTGTCAGGTGAAACCAAAAATCATGTTACATGGAGAACATTAATGTGGGTTGCATTGTAACTGTAGAAAAACAAATTAAACTTTCCATTTTTAGAACGTAAAGTTTTGACCTAAAAAGTTGTTTAGTCAAAGTGAATTCTTTAATTTAATTTCAACTTAAAGCCTTAGTTGAGTTTTTGTGTTCAAGTATTTTCCCAAAAACATTAAGGAGGTTAACCCAAAAAAGAGGACATAACACCCAATCATGTTTAAACAAAGGAGCAGAAATGAAATAAAGAAAAAATATTTATCACAGAATGTCAGGCAAGCAAAAAAGCAAGAGAGAGTGAGGAGAGCAAGAGATAGCAACATGGAGAAGAAACAGCATCTTCCCTCCAGCCGTTGCACATATCAAGCCATCTTTTCTACTGTAATTCCCTTGTCATTTGGTTTGCATATGTCTGCTAGCTGCACAAGAGTTTTCAGCAAATTAATGTTGACTTCTCTGGCAAGAGATGACGATGATCAAAAC
This sequence comes from Percina caprodes, assembly GCA_013375575.1. Lineage (NCBI taxonomy): Eukaryota > Metazoa > Chordata > Actinopteri > Perciformes > Percidae > Percina > Percina caprodes. Next base: position 263,953 of record JABXJD010000440.1, read on the forward strand.
TAATTAAAACTTTAATAGGGTTTCTGACTGTGCATCAGAAGCCTTTTTGGCACCTGAAATAATGGCAGCGGAAGCCACTTAAACAGATAAGGACGGTGCTTGTGGTTGTGATTGAACAGGCTAATGGGCTTTTATTTAACAAATTAATTGGACAGTTATATTTAAAATGACAGCCAAAGAAGTTTTCTTTGCTGTTACTAAACACCCAATTCCATTTGTGAGGAACAAAAATTGTTTAAAAGTTCTCCAATCATCAACAATGGTAGTTAGGTTACTTGTTACCATTTTGGATTACTTGATGTGGCCGTACATTATTTGTTTTGACTCCTTTTGATAGATTTAATGTTCTTTTATGTATTTATTTTCATAGGTCTGCATTTTGTCCATGTGTTTTATGCTTTGGAAAAAGTTACTTACCCTTCCAATATATCGTAATGATAAGGTTATGTCATCACACTGGCCTTTTGTTTATGTTTTGGCAGGCCCTTCAGAACAATAAAGATTGAGTGTTTATAAGCTGACTGGCTGTTAACACTCTCACAAACATACTTCACTCCACAGCGCTCTGTTAAAATCCATTGAATGTGGAGCTTTTGTTTGGTGTGTAAACTTCTTTACATACAGTATGTATTCTGTACTGCAAGATGTATTGACTCATGAGGTTAAATATGTTGTATAATGTGTTTCTGTTAATAAAATGTGGTTGCTTCTTTCAAATGGAAAATCTCAAAATGTGAAAAGTCATTCCAGGGCACTTACTGTGGCACGACGCCTGAGTGATTGTATGTGAACTGCAGAGTAAAAACCATATGCACGCACGCATGCACACATGCACGCATACACATACACACACACACACACGCGCGCGCCAAACTTGTTCCATTCATGGTATTGTGTGGGTTGTGTTGAGCAGCGATGCTATCTGGCTTGAATTTTCTTATTTTCTTCATGTTGGAACATGGCAGAGGCTGTTTAAAGGGTTCACCCAGATTAATCTAACTTCAAGTACACTTATCTGTCCATACAGATAGATTTAGTTTTACTCAATGGAAGACCTGCTGCTGAGCCTGTCACCATAAAATAGTTTTTGTTTGGAGTGATAAAAGCATCTAAGCAATTTTTTATCAAGGATCTCTTTTCTACTAAACAGTTTACACATTTTTTTAGCACAAGTTTAAAAAAAATATTTTTCTAAGCTTTAATCAAAACCTGGCTAATAAAAATCTGGTCTGTCATGCATCTTTTAGAGTGTGTGGCTTTATGTGACTGTATTTATGCTCAAGACCTGAAATTTATGGCTTGAAAAAAACTACTGTCTCTCTAAGCAATGGCAACTACTCAGAAACACATTTGGTGTAAAATGTCTTGACTGAGTGTAAAATCAATACTTGAAAAGTGATATTATCTAAGACTTCTCGGTTGTTTATTACACTCGACTGCACAAATCAAACTGATGTGGTGTCACTACATAGAGCTCTAACCTCATCATAACGCACTTTGATAACAACTCGAGTACAACTGAATGTCGGCCTGAAAATATTGAATTGACTCATTTCCTGGCAAGCGCCTCCACACGCTGCATTTTTAAATAATAATAAGTCAGAGTTAATGTAGTTTTTGACTTTGTCAAAATGTCCAATTCATTGGCAGACAGGATCCACCTGCTTTTTAAATACATATTTGGCAAAATAAACTTTAAATAACTAAATAAATCAAAATATCAGTTAAACACTAAAACACTTGTTTCAACTAAAAACCTTGATTCATGAGTACAAACCCTTTCTCAATAGTTTGTCTTGGATAAATACACATAATACATCCCCTTTTATTACTGAAATATTGATAAATATACTATAATAAATGTACACAATTAATATAATAGAAAAACAATTTAAAAAAATTTCACATAGAGTAAACAGTATGAATAACATGTATAACAACTTCATACAGGAAAACATCTTAATTACTGGAATGGTTATTAAAAAAATGTAATTAATTTTAGATTTCCCAAAAGTATTTACTAAGGGGTATCATTTATAATTATTCGTAATAAGGCAGTAATTATTTAAATGCCCAGTTAAATTGAGTAAGAACATAACCTATATAATCTTAATTAATATAATTTATAATGTATACTCTTTATTGATCCCCAGTGGTGAAATTACAATTCACACACTACACACATGCTCAGGTCCTATACATGTACTAATGGAGAGATGTCAGAGTAAGTGGGCTGCCAGTGCTGGACCAGCACCCTGAGAGCCTTGCTTGAGAGGACCTTAGCAGTAACCAGGAGGTGAACTGGCATCTCTCCAGTTACCTGCTACTGCCACCCCTTAAAAGCGTTGCTTTGAAAATTTTTATATAAGTTAAGTATTTTCACTTTTTGTTTATATTCATCTTAAAAAGTAACACTTATTGCAACATAACTTACTGCTGCTGATTAAATTGCAATAAAAAATGTCAACTGTGTTTCAGACACTTGCTACGAGCCGTGCTCCACCCCAGCCCGCCCTTAAGCCTCTTCACTTTCAAAAAAGAAAATCTTGTGTGTTACCTGATAATCAACTCCGCAGCCTGGAGGCACAGCACGTTCACAACATTTTGTGATAAAGAAGAAAGAATGGTATCAAGTTGTTGTAAACAAATAGGGTAATTATTAAGACCAAACTAATGGATTACACAACCAATGGAAACATCTAACAAAATGAACATTCCTGCAACCTAACAAACAGAGAGGTAAACGGCTGCAATTATTGAAGCACATTATTACCCAGGGATGTATGTTCTGTATAGTGTTGGTTCTCTGTAGTAAAAGTAAGGCAAGGCAAGGCAAGGCAGCTTTATTTGTATAGCACATTTCAGCAACAGGGCAATTCAAAGTGCTTTACACAAAAACAGTTAAAAAAAAGAAAATAATAATAATAATTAAAAAAAACAGATAACACAGAAGAAACAGTTAAAAATAACAAATAAAAACAGATAAAACACAGAAATTAAACATTAAAGAAATGAACAACCATTTAAAGAAAGGCAACATCAAAAAGAAAGGTCTTCAGCATTGATTTAAAAGAACTGAGAGTAGCAGAGGATCTGCAGTTTTCTGGGAGTTTGTTCCAGATATAAGAAGCATAGAAACCGAACGCTGCTTCCCCCTGTTTAGTTCTGACTTTAGGAACATAAAGTAGACCTGTCCCAGATGACCTGAGAGGTCTGGGGGGGTCATAGTGTACTAGCAGATCAGAAATGTATTTTGGCCCTAAACCGTTTAGTGATTTATAAACTAGCAAAAGTACTTTGAAATCAATTCTTTGGGGCACAGGAAGCCAGTGTAAAGACTTCAAAACTGGGGTGATGTGATCCAGTCTCTTGGTCTTAGTGAGGACTCGAGCAGCAGCGTTCTGAATCAGCTGCAGCTGTCTGATTGATTTTTTAGGGAGACCTGTAAAGACCCCGTTACAGTAGTCAAGTCTATTGAAGATGAAAGCATGGACAAGTTTTTCCAAATCCTGTTGACACATAAGTCCTTTAACCCTTGATATATTCTTAAGGTGATAATAGGCTGTCTTTGTAATTGTCTTAATGTGGCTGTTAAAATTCAGGTCAGAGTCCATGACTACACCAAGATTTCTGGCTTTGTCTGTTGTTTTTAACATTGTTGTTTGAAGCTGAGCGCAGACTTTTAATCGTTCCTCTTTTGCTCCAAAAACAACCACCTCAGTTTTTCCCTCATTTAATTTCAGAAAGTTCTGGCACATCCAGCCGTTAATTTGTTCAATGCACTTAGTCAGTTTTTGTATTGGACTTTAGTCCCCTGGCGATAAGGTTATGTAAATTTGTGTGTCGTCCGCAAAACTATGGTAACTTATTTAGTTGTTTTCCATAATCTGAGCCAGTGAAAGCATGTAGATGTTAAACAGAAGAGGCCCCAGAATGGAGCCTTGGGGAACTCCGCACGTCATATTTGTATGCTCAGATGTATAATTACGTATTGACACAAAGTAATCCCTATTCTGTAAGTAGGATTCAAACCAGTTTAGTACTGAGCCAGAAAGGCCATCCCAGTTTTCCAATTGGTCTAGTAATATGACGTGGTCAACCATGTCAAATGCAGCACTGAGATCAAGTAATACGAAGACTGAAATTTTGCCATTATCTGTGTTAAGGTGGATGTCATTAAAGACCTTAACGAGAGCCGTCTCAGTGCTGTGGTGTGGTCGGAAACCCAACTGAAAGGTATCAAAACTGTTGTTTAGTGACAAGAAATGGTTGAGTTGTTGAAAAACCGCTTTTTCAATGATTTTACTTAAAAACGGAAGGTTTGATATTGGCCTATAGTTGCTCATTAGTGATGTGTCTAGATTGTTCTTTTTTAAGAGTGGCTTGATTACTGCAGTTTTCAGGGCCTGTGGAAAGATACCTGAAAGAAGAGACTTGATCACAATCTGTAGAAGATCAGAAGCCAAACAATTCAAAACATTTTTGAAAATACCTGTTGGTAGAATATCAAGGCAACAGGAGGAGGTTTTTATGGTTGATCATATGAAATTCTGTCATATTGGAACTAGTTTTGCTTGAACACTGTGACAACACATATCCTGTACTTGATATGGAGGCACTGATTGTTTGTCTAATCTTCTAAATTTTGTTTTTGAAGAAGGAGGCAAAGTCATTGCAGGCCTTGGTAGATAAAAGTTCAGATGCTACTGGTACTGGAGGGTTTGTTAACCTATCAACAGTAACAAACAAAGCACGCCAATTATTATTGTTTCTAGAGATAATATCAGAGAAGAAGGACCTCCTTGCATTCCTCAGTTCCAAATTCTAAATGCGAAGTCTCTCTTTATAGGTGTTATAATGGACCAGGAGATTTGTTTTTCGCTACCTTCGTTCAGCTTTTCGACTCTCTCTTTTTTCTGTTCTCACCAGTGGGACATTTCTCCATGGAGACCTTTTCTTACCAGAGACAACTTTGACCTTAGTGGGAGCAATGGCATCAATAACATTTGTAATTTTACAGTTGAAATGATCTACAAGCTCAGTGACTGAGAGGGCGGGTGTGGAAAAAAGCTGAATAAATGTTTCACTGGTGTTTTCAGTGATATACCGTTTTCTGATTATCTGTGTTTGGACACTTTTGGGCACAGAGATAGAGCCGTTAAAGAAAACACAGGAATGATCAGACAGAGCAATGTCAGTCACCACAACCTTGGAAATGTTCAGACCCTTGGAGACAATCAAGTCCAGAGTGTGCCCCTTATTGTCCGTGGGCTCTGTCACATGCTGAGTCAGTCCATAGTTCTCAAAAACACAACACAGTTTTTTAAGTAACGGGACATTCTGATGACTGGGATGATCCCAGAAGGTCATGACACCTAAACTATCTCCTTTTTCATGACATAGTATTATTTTTTCATCGCCTTACCCCAGTTGTTCAAAACATTTAATCTGGATCAAAATGATCTGGATTTGGAAATCCCATTTTTTGTTATTCAGGATCAGATAATCTGTCTTACTTTTATGCCGGTTTTTCAAAGCAACATTGGACTGGATCACTCTGATCCAGATACACAGTTTTCAAGATTGCCAAATCCAGATTACCAGTGCTCTAAATGGGACAACATATCACAATGTGGGCTACCAGCTAGAAGCTAGAAGAACCAACATGGGGTCACTGTAAGTGTTTCTTATTTTGAGACAAAACACAAAAATAACATCCACTTCCATTCATAATTTCTTTTATGACCCTTCATCTGAGCCACAACAAATACAAAAAATATACATTAACAAATACATTGTGGATATTTTGAAAATATCTTAAAAAAGGCTAAAAGTCCAGTAGTTCTTCAGGGTTCTTCTTCATCTGAGGAGAGACCAGAAATGATTTTTGACAGGCTCATCTCTGATGATTGTTTCTTTGAAATTAATATACAGTGATGATTGACAGAAAAATAGAATACATTATTTTTGGTTGTTATTGAAATCTGTTGCGAAGATTATTTCATGGGGACAAGATCATTTTATTTTATTTTTACTTTACTTAACTTTTATCAAAGTTATCCAAATCCTACTGACAAGTTTTGAACAACACAAACTGAATATGAAAGTTTGATCCAGATTAGTTTTAATCTGGATCAAACCTTCAGTTTTTGGCCTGGATTAGATTCCGTGATCTAATCTGATTTCAGATTCCTTCTTTCCCTTTTAAACAACCCATTTTAAAGATTTTATCCAAGCCAATAACCAAAATCCTGTCAGGCTACCGTTGAACAACTGAACAACTTGTGTTTCATCAGCTGTGCACGTTAACACTTACATTGGTGTTTAGGTAACAGCGCTATGTTGTTTTGGAAAATGTAACGGAAAAAAGAAGATATAAGTGCCAACAGGCAGACAAGTGATCTCTAACAAATGTGAAATTCTGCTGGCTGAATTTCATCTGTTATTACTAAAATTACTGAAAGGGACTGGCCAGTCCCTGTGCATTTCTGATAACAGATAAACATAAAATGCACAATGTTGATTAACCCCGGGAGGTGCGTAATACTTGGGCTTTCAACAAAGGTAACATCGCACACACACACACACGCACACACACACACACACACACACACACACACACACACACACACACACTCTCACTCTCACTCTCTCTCTCTCTCTCTCTCTCTCTCTCTCTCTCTCTCTCTCTCTCTCTCTCTCTCTCTCTCTTTCTCTTACAGGTCTGTCTGTGCCCAGACAGGCGTGTTTGTACTAGACAGAGTGGCTGCATTTTAAGTGTATCTTGGAACCATCACTAATAATACCTGCCTTGCTCCAGGTGGCTTGGCATGCTCTCACATGCATGCCCGCGCATACACACACACACACACACACACACACAGACATATATGCAGAACATTCAGACATTCACATTCTAAGAGTGACAGTTCAGTTTCATCTATTGTGATTGAGGTGGTTACCTGCCTAAGGATACCTAAGATTCCTTCATGTGCAAATAAAACCTGGATCTATATAGTGAAATTCTACTAGAGGTCGAAACTGATTCCTTAAATTTCATACTTCCTTATTCTGTTTTCTTTCTCTTTAAAAATAATGTCATTTTTTTGCAACCTACTACAGGCTGCATTTATGTATGTTTACAGTACAACAACATGCCTTTTTCAAAGTAATGTTGTTTAAAGTCTACAATCCACTACATATCCTGCACTGGCCCTTTGGACCAAATATGACATATTTTATTTCACTGTGCACTCAGGTCACTGAAGTGAGCTGTCATTAGCTTCCTGCACTGGTATTACCAACGTTATTTTCTCTGCATTCATCACATTTGGTGTATTAAGCAACTGTGATGCTATAAATATTAATTATTTAATTTTGACTGGGGTGACACCTTTGTGCATGAAAACTAGCAGAGACAAACCTTTCCGTGAGCAATTAGTATTTATGCACACACATTCTTAGCATAACACTGAGGAAAATATGCAGCTCTAAAGTTTCAGTTCACCATTTAATTTCTTGCACCCAGTCTACCATTTAATTGCCTATACAGCGGAGAGTCAACGGTCTGTATAGTTTCTGTAATCAAACTGACATTACCCCTTCACATGCAGTCAGTGGTGCACACTGGGTGTTACCTCACCTCATTGAGTTTATTTATATGTGTGTGTATGCGCTATAATAGGGCGGGGGGGGTACAATATTTATTTTCAGCTCAAATTAACCTGATAAAATGAATACAGCTCTCTCACACCTCTCCTCTGCACCACTAGGTCTATACGTCATATACACACATATGAGCACATACACTTACTACGTTGTGTTTATGTGCTACATTTATTTTTAGAGCAGAGGCAGGATATTGGGTTTCATTAAATTTCCCAGACCCCTTTCTTTTCCCTCCTTCTCCAACCATTCCTCCACCACACACACACACACACACACACACACACACACACACACACACACACACACACACACACACACACACACACACACAGAGAGTCCCAGAGGCAGGTTGGTGGTGCTGGTGTGGTTTCCTGCTTGTGTTGTGACGTGAGACAGTTCTGCTTGCTGGTAGAAAGGCCTCTTTGTGCCTGACCGTCTCTGGCTTTTCACCGCTGACAATTATTTTCCCCTTGAGTCCTCAGCTGACTGAGCCGCTGTCGTCATTCTTCATCTAGCTATTTGAGAAAGAAAGTTTAGATGTCAGCAGCTGCACCTTTAAGTTTCACTACTTAAAGTGTGATGATGGCTCAGGGGGCTCACAGGCTCAAAATGGCAACTCAAATGGTTTAAGGCTTTTTAATAGCTTTATGTGCTGTATTTTAGGCCAGGCCACCCAAATTATACTATTTTAATTTTAACTTTTGTTATTTTATATTTATTGCATGGCCATCAAGGCAATGACCACAAGGCAATTTCCATCTCCACATGACAAGAAAAGCATTTTCTAACGCGCAACTTTGAATCACCAGCCGCTTTATAAAATATGCACCAATTCTCTGAGCCATCAGAGTTCTCTGAATCTGTCAGATGAGTCCAGTTGCTCCATTACACATCACTGGCCTTTATTTCCCCCACCCCAAAGATAAAATAAAAATAAAATAATCTCATCTGGACTTTTGGGCCTGAGCAGCAGCAGTTGTGTTAACACACTTACTGGGGTTTCTGTTGCAGTTTGAGCAAATACTATTTTTCTGTCCTCACAAACCTACTCAATAAACAGTTTTTTTCCACAGAACATGCACCAGTGCCAAGAAAAAACTACCACAGATCATTAGCCCTCTCTACCAGACATCCAGTTTTTCACAAAGGGATTTTCTGCATTGCAACAAAGGTGTTTTCCCAACTGACTCTGGCTCTCCGTCTCCCTCTTCAGGACCAACCGGCTTTCGGAGATTATGCCACTGATATTTTGCATCATGCCATTCTTGTCTCAGTGTTGCGTCTGACTGCGTCTACCTTTTAATATATACAGTATGGTCGTCTTTTTTTCTGAGTCACAACTGTTCTCCTATCGTACTGCAGAGCAGGTGAGCTCTTTTTAAGCCGGTGCTTTTAAATGAGCTCAACCACTGCCACTCTCATCATGGTGGCAGCAAGGGGACTAAAGAAGAGTTCTCTAGAATCCTAGGCGAAATGAGAAAAATCTTGTTGAGGTGACAATCCACAAGAGGAAAACCCTTAAACAAGCCATGCGATCAAATTGCTTTTGACAGTAATTTCAGGCAATTGCTTTGCACATTATACCAAGGACACTGAGGAAACTTCTTAAGTCCTTCAGGGCTCTTCTGGTGGCTTATACTGTGTTGTCAAGATAACCAAAGTCACACACAATGAGTTTGAACTTTGATTGATTGTCTGTGTCTTTCTCAGTGAGTAACACTGTTGACCAGTTCACAAAATAATTCTTCCAATACAAACGGTAAGTTTTGGCGTAAATAAAGTTCTATTTACCAGAAGGCACTGTCAGGAAAATAATGGCTGTGTTAAAATTAATTGTCATACTCTACTCCACTTCCAGTTTGTTGTCAAGTGGTGAGGCTTTAAACAGGATGGTAAATAGCAGCCTATGCATCTATCCCGGCTTTTCTCCGTACCATATTTCATCATTGTTGTTGTTACATTTTCTAATCTGAAAGTTAATTTCCTGTGGGAGCCACACAAATAGCCGTGTGAAATTATTAATCATGTAGAACAGTTTGTGTATAGTATAGTTTATTGAGAGGCAGGTGAAGAGGTTTATGAGAACTTAAGTCTATTAGATAGTACACCACGCCTCTGAGATGTTTACCAACTCAAAGGTCAGCATTATCTAGTTTATTTTAAACAGTTAACTGTGAGGAAGCACTGCTGCGACAACAACATGAGACATTTTGATTAAATGAAGCCCACAGTAACAGGAATGGTGCTAAGGTAGGCAGGTAAAGGAAGGACAACAGGGATGTTGAGTGAATATCAGAGGACCCTTTACTTTAATACATGACACGGAAGAGAAATGAAAAAAAAAAACACTGTTAAAGCTGCTACATTAAAAAATGTAAGCTTCTCTTAACAATGTGTTTGTAATATCATTGGGTAAAATATCTACATGTAATTTAGAAGTTGTGCTGAATGATGAACCTACAGATAATTATCACCCAACTCCAAAGTTTATCTTAGCTCTATAAAGCGACAAATCAACAGAAGATATATTTAGTTATTTCAATTCAACAGAAAATAAAATTCAGACATAGGGCTGGGCAATATATCGATGTTGTATCGATATTGCAATATGAGACTAGATATCATCTTAGATTTACATAATATGGTAAGTGTTGTCTTTACCTGGTTTTACAGGCTGCATTACAGTAAAGTGATGGAATTTTCTGAACTTACCACACTGTCCTAGCTGTTCTATTATTTACCTTTACCCCCTAAGTCATGAAATCATTTCTGGAGAATATTTATCCAAAATCTCATTGTATATATAACATTTTGTTAAAGCACCAGTAGTCAACCATACAATATCATCGCAATATCGACATCAAGGTATTTGGTCAAGAATATCGTGATATTTAATTTTCTCTATATTGCCCAGCCCTATTTTTTCACAAAGTTCAAAAGCATGAAATCTGTTGATGTGAACACTATTTAAAGTCGGAAACTGGTAATTAAGACAACACTGATATGATGTGAATGCCGCAAAGGTGGCCAGCTCTGAAACAGTACTCATGCTCCGAGGCCAAAAAGAGTGCTACCTTTGTCTACTTTCGAAACTCTTACATGGACTTAATGTTCTGCATACAACTGGGCATTAATGGCACACAAGTCATCACCAAGTCAATTTTTTATTTAATTAATTTCTCCATTCAAACACAAAGCTTCGATGAATCAAAGAGAATTGTTTTCAACAAAAAGAATCTATACAGGGTAAGTGCATAATGGCAACAATAGAGATGCGTCATAGAGGAGCACACAAGCTACAGTACACTGAGTATGGGTATACATGAGTACACTGTAGCTTTTGTGTTACTGGCTTAAACCACCTCCGACATTCTGACTTGGTGTACTTGATGTTTCCTGCAGGCTTTATTTAGTTTAACCTGCACTGAATGACATAAAAGTTATCTTTACCACATGTGTTTTTCAACTAGTGCTAAATGAACAACAGTGCAGTTTGGACTAGTTATTGTTACTAATGTCATCATTACCAAGTATATTTTTGCACAGTGTGGGCAGATCTTTTATTCAGGAATGATGAGTCATGGTTGTTGTTGCATTATTGTCTCAGCAATGGGAATTATCTTTTGTGAAGTTTTTGCATTAGGTATCGTAGGACTGTTTTTTGTACACAAACGCTTATGGCTTAGTGAAGGAGCAAAAAGAAAAAGTTCATTCGTATACCTTACCATGACATTTTTTGTCAATCCCTGACTATGAAGATAAAGCTTTTCTTTATATTTCACAGACTGTTCTGCTTTCAACAGTTGGTGGTCAAATGCCACTGAACTGAACATCAGCATTTCATCTTTTACAAAATAACAGTGACTCCATTTCACCAGTAACAGGTTGTGTATTTTGTCATTCTCATTTTTACTGGATTAAAAATGTTCTCTTCCAGTATTCCACTTTGTCATGTTGTGTGGCGGTTGTGCATCATTGTTATAACGAGATTAATAGTCTAGAGCCATGCTCACAATGACATACCTCAGATGCTGATGTTTAGCAGGTGTAATGGTTACCATGTTCACCATCTTAATTTAGGTTGTTAACATGCTAAGATTAGCTAATTAGCACCAAACACAAAGTGCAGTTTAGGCTGTTGGGATATAATTAATTTTGCAAGGATTTGGTCATTAACCTAAGTATTAGACAAATAGGAATTTTGAGGATGGCTCTAGATAAAGAGCCAGAGGTTCACCAAAGTTGTTACAGTTCGTCCTTTGAGCACTGTCACTACCCGAGTCAAGTGCAAATGTGAGTTGTGCATGCTCAGATTTAAACAGCATAACGTGTTATACTGAAATTTGTGAAATCCATAAAATAACAAACTTTCTTAATTGTAATCAATAACAGAAGATGGAAATCATTTCAAAAACGTTTTAGCTATTTATCCACACGTTTTTATCCAAATCAAGTGATATCGAATGAAAATGCCTTATGGAAACAGTAAAATTCAATGGAATTTCATGAATATCGACAAGAAAGAAAACCATTATTTCCAGATCAATTAATTCAGCTGATAGGGCTCTACAATAGCAACATCTCTACTTGAACTGTTTAGCAGTTAAAAGTAAACTCACTGCATAACTTTACATAACCCTGAGAAATTATCAAATCTTTATTGTCGGTCAAGTCATTTGGCCTACCCAAACATTTAATGGTCACCTTATTTTATTGTTCAAGGTTAAAGGGTGAAGATATTCCTGAAAAAACAAAACAGACATGAAGTAGAATTACAATGTCAGAATAAGCATAGATACAAGAGAACACATAATGCAAAGCAGAAAATATACATATTGTTGGTAACCTTGGTCGTAATGAATGTGCATTAATCTCTGTGGTAGAAATATAGCACAATTAATTAGCATACATTAAAAATCAACAATTAGTGTCAAATTAAACATGTAAAAACATGTTTCACAGAAGCACTTAACTGAAAATAAATGGCTTTGCGATGCATTTCATACTAGAGGTCTGCAAGCCTGGACTTTCGCTGAGCTGATCTGGGCTGGGCTCAGGACATAGAGTAAGTCATTTAAATGGAATTAAGGTGCTAATTTCATTCATCATTTACTAAAACTGTACTTAGGGGTACATATAATTAGTATGACTGAACATGTTAGGTTACATTTTTAATGACATTAATGTGGCCACAGAGGAAGATTTTTCCACTTATTTTTGCAACATATGGTCAAATGTTCTCAATTAATTAGAGAGCACCTTTTTATAACCAATGTCTTGCTTATACTTTTATAAAAGCACTCTGGGTTTCCTTGCAAGACACTTGGATGTAATTCAAATGGAGCCCTGATGACAGCAAGTCCCACCGTGTCTAAAATTCAAATGAAAATGGCTTTAGCACATTTTCTATGAAGTCCTTTTTTGTGATCATATTTAATTAGTCAATTAACAAACAACACACTGGGACATAGGAATGCGTCCCAGGACCAAAAAAAAAAAATAACACCAGCAGGAATGGTGCTCACTGCTCACCAACAAGACACACAAAAACAGACACTCATAAACAAAAACACATGCACAGACAGAAACAAAAAGTCAAAAGGACAAGTCTACAGCATGGATTTCAAGGACTCAGCAATGCTGAGCAAAGAGTCCAAAATCTTTTGTGGCGCTCCATTTATACGAGTCGTAGAGAGCTCCATGTATATGACATCCCAAAAGAAAAGGGTCATGGGGTGGTTTCCAAAATGTTGCTATCAATTTTTTAGCAGCTATAAGTCCAGCAAATACAGCACATTTTTGAATTTTGGAGAGCTAAAGGACCGACAAATCATTCAGAATCAACACACAGGTAGTAACAAGTACAGTATCATTAATCAAGGCAGATATTTTAGATGCAATATTGTTCCAGATCTGACCAACAGGAGAGCAATCCCAAATCATGTGAAGATATGTACAATTGTTAATTACCTTCATGTGATGCATTTTCACAGGGGTGATATGTCCTATGAATGAAATTGTAGTGAATCTGCTTATGGTCTGGATTGCATGGCACTTCTTGAATACATCACGCCAGTTAAAATCAATTCTCAGGTCTGGGCAATCACGCTCCCAGACCTCTCAATAGGAAGGCTAAAGTGGCCAGATATCAACAAAAACTGATAGAGCCTGGATACCATACCACAGGTTTTTGGCTGCTCACTAAATAGTTTCCGGATAGGATGGACAGGCAAATATCTCTGCCATGGAACACTGTATGCTTTTCGATGAAGTTCTGATTTTAAATTTGACTGTGTGCTCCCTGAACAAGTTTTCCTTCAAATTACAGGGAACAGGCCATAGGGGTCACCTCCCCTATTTAGCATTGATTCCTCCTGACAAAATCATACAAGGCTGTTTATCAAAGATGTGATAACTGATTCCAGGAAACAACACCTGGTGAAAGTGCATACCTGTATGTGCATTTTTCTACTCAGTGCACATGTATTGAGGAAGGTCTGAATGTTTGTGTGTGGGACACAAAAGAAAGGTAACTACTGTCCATGCGTCACCGGTCATAACCCCTGCTTTATCCAGCTCCCATGCATCACATTTGGCAGCATGCTTCGTTAGATTCTCACAAAAAGAGACTTTAACCTAATTAAATTTTACTTCAAGAAATGAACATTTTTCAGTAGTGTGATATTTTGGAAAATGTACTTATTCACTTTCCTGTCTGTACATTAATGCCGTGTTCATGTCATATGGGATGGATGGTAGGAAAGATACTAATGTAGAAAACTAAAGAGGGTTATGTGGTTACAGAGTTGGTTGTTTGAGGATTAAAAATACTGAAACTGAAAATATAACACCACATTGATTAAATGTGGCTTAAATACGATTCAACATCAGATATAGCTATCACTAGACCAAGCCAAGCTTTGTAAATTTAAGATTGAGCATTGGTCTGGGGAGTCTGCTATGTATTTCCTCTGCACAAGACATGTGAACAACGGGTTTTAGAGGTGCTGGTCAACATATTTTTGAACTTTGGACAGGGCCAGGCTATTTGTTTCCCCCTGCCTCCAGTCTTTATGCTAAGATAAGCTAAGCTAATCCCCTCCTGGCCCTTCAGACCCTGTCAGCCATGTTCATACAGGAATTAGGGCTCCCGCTGACTGTCCTTCTTTCGTTATCAGATATTTTCCACTGTCCTATTTTGCTGTGGCATTTGGCAGCTCGATGGATGATGTTACATGCCAGCGCTGCCTGGCCTTGACAGTCAAACAGGTAACATATTGTGCCAAACACTGTTAGTTTCCATCTGTATTATGAGTCTCTGTTTCGCCACATCAATTCATTAATGAATGTATTTATTAGCAAAACCAAAATATGTCTGCTAAACACAGTCTGTCCTTTAGTAATCAGCCAATTTCTCTGTGAAGCTTTTCACACAATGAACCCATGGCTGGAGTTTTTAAATTATTTTTATTGTCTTCTTGCAGAGATTGCAGTGGATATAAACAATAACCTTTTTCTTGCCATTTCTAACTGTCAAATTTAATTTGTTGCATTATTATTGTTGCCTTCCTCTGCAGCAACAAACTTGATCTCAGCGTTAGCAGTCCTGGAAGCCATGCTGCTATCTCTGACCTTGTGCTTGAACAGAAATGGGAAGGTTTTCCTGAAGGACTTTTGGAAGGTGGCTCCCATGAAACCGTAAACTATAGGGTTGACCGAAGAGTTGGCGTAGGACATACAGTTGGCCCATGTCTTGATCTTGTATGTCGCATAGTTGGGCTGGTAGTTAGGATAGAAAGACTGGAAGAGGACAAAAATCTGGATGGGACCCCAGCAAATGGCGAAGAGGAGGATGATTACTACCACCATCTTGGAGACTTTTCTCCTAATACTGATAGTTCTCTCAGACAGGAGGTTGACCTAAGAAGGAGAAGATGAAAGGAGCGGAATCTTCTGGAAGTGTTTTCAGAAAGCAAAGTGAATTTTCACTTTCGCCCTAAACAGCCAATGTATCAACGTTAGCAATAAGCTAGCTAGTAAACCGACTTTGAATGCAGCATAGGCGTTTAAGTCCTACAAATGCCCAAAGCATGAATTTTATGATCAAGTTAAAAATTTTTGTATTGAACAGATGTGTCATTGCATCAGTTCACAATTCATAGAGTTACACAAACTGTTCATGCATGCAATTACAGATTTCTTGGCCAATTTGGGGCAGTATAAACAAAGACTGACTTATCATCACCTTTAAAGTTGATTTACCAAATGTACAGTTGCCAACTTACACATTTAGCAATTACAGAGTGACATCATCATTCATTTGGAGTCATGTGTCTAAGGGCAATATTCTCTCCACTTAAACTCTGGTTTTGATCTCCATCTCTAACTCATGAGGGACATACAGTATCTGGCTCATTAGCTGTTAAATGCTCCTCTATGTTCACCACCTTTGTCATTTGGTTGCTGAGCAGGTAGTGTAGAGTTGATTTTTAGATCTTTTTCACTGAAAACACACTATTAGAGTGGTGAGGGTCGGTAATACAATGGGTAATAAAGAACCGTAAGTAAAAGACACCCAGCAGGTGTGGTAAAAACACTACCATTTTAGTTACAATATTTATTTATTTGATTATTTTTTGGGCATTTTTAGACCTTAATTGACAGGACAGCTGAAGAAGTGAAAGGGGAGAGAGAGGAGGAATGACATGCAGCAAAGAGCTCAAGGTCGGAGTCAAACCCAGGCCCGCTGCATCGAGGAGTAAACCTCTATATATGGATGCCCGCTCCACCAACTAAGCTATCCGGGCGCCAAAACACTTACGCTTTTATTCAAAGCGGCCGCTAGAATCAGCACAAACTGAAAGTTACGTATAGCCACTTTAAAGAAAAGTGCTTTAAAAGTCTTTTTTAAAGACCGCTAACATCAATGCCAAGTTAACAAATACAATTAAGTGACAGGTAGTGCCAACTTTTAATTTGTTGACAATTAGGAGCAAGGGCTTGCAATTAAGCACAAAGCAAAACAAGCCAACACAAAACAAAGCAAAACAAACTTTGTCCATACCTGATAGTTGTTGTCTACTGGTTCCACAGTTGGCTGGCCCACCCGCTTCACCATCAGAGTGTAGCAGAACGAGATAGTGAGGACAGGCAGCAGGTAGGCAGCAATAAACTGGTAGAGGATGAAAGCCCTCTCATGTGTCTTGGAGGGAAATCTCTCCATGCAGTACTGCCTCGGGCCGTACCAGTAACCCTCCTCTATACGCTGGTACATTAAAATGGGGCTAGACAGGATAAAGGAGCCTGGGAAGCACAAGGACTGTGTTAGTTGAAGTAGTTGAGCTCATGCACACTATTGTAACTGTAAATGCAATTAGTCCTAATTATAAGGGGTTAGGTGTGTAAGGTAAATTCATTAAAAAAATGAAGATTAAATGTACTTAGAGGAAATGGCGGGAGAGTAATTAGTAGTTCATTAAACAAGCAGGACGTACCAATCCAAATGCAGATGCTGACCATCATGGCTACTCTCGGGGTGCGGTGTCGGAGAGATTTTAGAGGGTAGACTGTGACGTAGCAGCGGTCCCCGCTCATAGCTGTCAGAGTGATACAGGTGGCTTGGACTGTCACCTGAAAAAAAAAAAACAAGTAAATGATTTACACATAAACAATTTGTTCTGCAAATGTGTAAATTTGACATGCACTGTGATTCCAATCCTGTCCCTAGAAATGGGAACACTTTTTTATCAGCATAATTTAGAAATGTTAATTAACATACTGTTTCTGCCAAGTTGCAAAATGTTGGTACCAACTGTATCTGCATAATGACCACTTACAACATATTTTATTTGCTTTTCCAATGACCCAAAGCAAGCAACTAAAACATGATCAAGTAATATGATGTTTGGGCACTTAGTTAAGTTTAGTTAAGTTTAGGTAAAGATTGTGGTCATATCTTTTGTTGCCTCACATTAGACTCAGGATGGGAATCCCAGGCTTCCTCTTCCTACAACTAGTATGAAAATGTGGTACTTCCTACGCTAAAAAAAGCATTGCCAGGCACTGCAATGTGGACAACAATTACTTTTCCCCTTAAAATCTATTTGGCAGAACAAAAAAGTAGTATATAGACATGATTCCCAAAATGCCTAATATGGCATATCTTCCATCTGATTTGATTTGATTTGATTTATTTTCACAACAAAAACATTAAAAACAGTATTATATGTTTCACAAAAAGATGTGATGGACAATTGCCGAAAAACCCTCAAGGGGCTTAATAAGTGGCAATCTCCATAGAAACAATTACATTTAACAATTTAAAAACTATTTATATATAATATATGTAAAAAAAAGAAAAGAAAATAAAAACAAACAAAACCCAAAAGAAAACAAATTTCTTTGTATAAAACGATTTAAATTTACATTTAGAGCAGAAACCCATATGGAAAATTCAGACAATTTAGGAGCAACAATTTCACTCTCTGTTTAAACTGTTCTTTAGAAAGCTCTATAAGTGAGGTAGGAAGACTGTTCCATATCTTTGACCTTCTGTATAATACACTAAACTGTGTTTGAGTCGTTCGAGAGTAGGGACACCTAATAAGACAACTACTACGAGTCGGATAATGGTGAAATTCCTTATTAAAAGTAAAAATATTACAAAATTGCTGAGGAAATAACTTTTTTATAGAACTATAAACGAATAAAGCAATTTGAAGTTGACTCACTTGGTAAACACTAAGAATACTTGCCTGAGCAAACAATGATTGGGAGGGGTATCTACAATTTACACAAAATATTCTTCTTAAAGCTCGCTTCTGAAGTCGAAAAATAGATTCCAGTTTAGTTGGGTGGGTGCTAGCCCAAGCAACATTGCAGTAATCGCTATATGGATACAACATTGAATAATACAACATAATTGCAACTTTTTTGTTAATCAAGTGCCAAATTTTTCCTAGTATACCGACCACTTTGGCTATTTTTGTAGTTATGGCACTAATGTGAGGTTTCCAGGATAAAGAGTCATCTAGTATAATGCAGAGGAAACAAGCAGATCTAACATTATTAATGGAGATATTGTTAATTTGAATTTTCATTGAAGATTTAAATGTATCAGACTTAATACTGAAAAATATATAAGTTTTTTTTTTATGTTGAGTAACAGTTTGTTGGACTTGAACCAAGTAGATAACTTGTCAAGTTCTTCATTAACTACCTTTTATGGGAGTAAAACACACTTGTATCGTCTGCAAATAAGATTTTAGAAAGTTTATCTGAGACATTAGGGAGGTCATTAACATATAATAAAAATAACAAGGGTCCCAAGATGGAACCCTGTGGTAAGCCACACTGCAGGAGAAGGGAAGGGGATTCTGTCCCATTATAGTTGACAGTTTGATACCGGTCTGAAAGATAACTGGTGAACCAGAGTAGGGACTTGTTTCGTATACCATAATGTGAAAGTTTTTTTAATAGAATGAGATGATCAACGGTATCAAATGCCTTCGAAAGATCCAGAAAACACCCACAGTATTTTCTTTCCTTTCTTTTGCTTTATATATTTCAGTCAAAAAATGGACAAGTGCCATGTAAGTAGAGTGTTTTTTACTGTTTTTTAGAATGTTTTTTATTAAGAATGCAATTGATGGTTCTCCACAAAGAAGATGGATTGTTTTTATGTTCAACTAATTTCACATTATAATAGTGGATATTTGCTCCTCTTATGACATGATTTAGTCTGTTTCTATATTTTTTAAATTGCAACAGATTAAATGGAGTAGGACAAAGAAGGTATTTTTTATATAATCTATTTTTGTTTTTCAATGACTTTATGATAGCTGGAGTTATCCACGGTTTGGAAAATGTGTTTCAAAGGCACTGATTGGAGAGGGAAACATGAGTTGTAAACCTGCGTAACCTTTTTTATAAACAATGAAAAAGCCTTCTGAGTATCCACTGTTAGATAAATTTCACTCTATGATAATTGACTTAAAGCATGTCTGAAATTTATCACATTTCTTTCACTGAAAATTTGTCTATATTTAATATTTAGAACAGGGGGGCAATTTTCACTCTCGTTACCATTGATGAGAAATATGGGACAGTGATCAGCCACATAAATGCACAGGACACCGGATTTCATATTCTTGTGATATACATTAGTAAAAATATTATCTATATGAGTTGCTGAGGTAGCAGTCACTCTGGTGGGGACTGAAATCATATGATTAAAACTATAGGAATACATAGTATCAGTAAATTCCTTGATTAACATATTTCCCTGACTATTTTCAATATTAATGTTAAAGTCACCCATTATGTAACAGTTTTTCCTTTCTTTAGAAATGATATCCAGAGCATTTGAGATGTCAATAATAAATGCAGAAATGTCACAATTAGGTGGTCTATAAATACATAAAATTATTACTAAATTAGTTTCTAATGCTACTACGTTTGAAGAAGAATCAAAAAGCTTTTCAATGTCACATCTTTCTTTATAATGTAAACTCGAATTGACAAACAGAGACTCCATCTGGTTTAAGCAAAGTGTCAACTATTATTTTATATTATTCATGGGTCACAGAGACAGCGATTACTCAGAAGATCCAACATCTTGCATTCAAACTAAAAAAAGCTCATGTAGAAAATTTTTAAAGTTGTACAACCAATGTAAAATGTTATTGATTATTTCCAGTGCTTCAAATAATTTTATTTACAAGATTAAGAAGTGCTCCACAATTTGTGCACAAGGAAGGAGAGTCTATCAAAAATGTATGTGAAAAAAAAAAAAAAAGTTTGGGTGGCAAAGTTTGCCATCACTTTTCTAATTAGTTAATCACCCCTCATTAAGCACAACAGAAGAATGTTAACTAGTCCAAATGTATAATTCATGTTTCAATAAAAACATTCAGGTACTTGCAGACTTTGACTCACACAGTCTCCAACATTTTTTATCAGACATCCTGCTGCTACAAAATACTCATAATTTACTCAGGTCTCAGTCATCATGTAGTACAGCACAAAGCATGCACACTGGAGAGTATGTATTGATTCCTTTAATACACATTTACACATTATTTTTAGTAGAGCACGCACAAATTATATTCTCTTCACTTCAAATACATGGACCCCTAAGGGCCATACTGTGTTATATGCAGCAGGGGTTTCAAATGAGAGGTCAGAAGTTCTCTCTATGTTCTATTCCAAAGAGAATCTAATTCTGTCCCTTTTTGTCTATGTATCTGCTTATTTCTCTCTCATCCTCATATCTGTGACTGGAAAGCCAGCGCCCATTACTCTCCAGAGGTTTGGAGCACCTCATCAGTGTTTCAAAGGATATGATGAGAGAGAAAGAAAAGGTTCGTGAGGAGTTCAATGTTGAGGCCACGGATGACATGGGTACTGTAATCCCTCAATTTTTAAGACCCCTGGGGTATTAAGAACACACTGTTATCTTCAATGCATGATGTCTTTTTAGAGAAATGGGCTTTGATTTTGCAAAGAGAATGTATTTAGATCATCTTTATTTCTTCTCTTATTTCTTTCTTTTAGTGAGATGAGGAAAGTATTATCTTTTGCAAAATGTGGATTTTCCTAAACACAATAGGATGTTTCTGTAAAGGCTTGCTGCTAATGTTGTTTTAAAAGAGACTGATGCTGAATGTAAACACAGCATGCATAGTTCATTTCACAGCTGTTACCATTTGAATTGTGGAAATTTTGAGACACTACTCAGGTTAATGGTCCATATTTCTTTGACAAATGTGTGAGACTGTGGCAAGAGTCATTGTTTGACCAATGACAAGCTCACCGGGTAGCTACTAGACTCTGTTCAGATAAACTAAATCATGCTCTGTATTTTCAATTAAAAAGGCTTTTAGCCTTTCTGCCTGCCTGCCTGTGTTCTTGGCCTGCCTCTCGGACTGACATGTTAATATTTTATGCTCAAATTAGTCTTGAACATAGTCACTTTGCATTCAAATAAACATTTCTTGAAAAGATTGTCTCCTCCCTTTTAGCTTCATAAAAAACAAGGTACACTCTTAACTCAATTACCAAATAAAATAAAAGATTAATTCAAATTACTGCATATTTTAGTCAAGCTCAGTTTTCTTTTTATTATAAAGGATGTGAAAGGGGAGAGAGAGGGGGAATGACATGCAGCAAAGGGTCAAAGGTCAGAGTTGAACCTGCGCCCGCTGAGACTAGGACTGAGCCTTAGTACATAGGGTGCGTGCTCTACCAGGTGAGCTATGCAAGGGCTCCAAGCTCAGTTTTCTAAAGTAAAACATACTTTTTTTTTTCTCCCGGGGACAGTGACAGCCTGGATTTTGCGTCACTTGACAGGTTGCTTATTAACTACATGAGCTGTGGTAACAGTATGTTGCCAAGATACTTGGGTCTGGGTTGCAATTGAGCATTTTTTTAAGTAGTGAACCATCATTAGTGCATGGCTAAGTGTAATTACAGTGTAGCAGAGAAACATGGCTTTATAAAATGCCTGAGCTTCATGCCCTTTCCCTGCCACACATTGTGTATATACTGTATAAGCATACTTAAATTGGCTATCCTCTGTGAATAAGCTGCATAGGTTGCTTCCCTAATCCATATTTTCATATTAGCAAAGGATTAAAAAAAATCATGCATAGTTATTGTTTTAGTTCAATCTCACCACTCATCAACCCTGTTTCCATACGGAGCAGGATGTTGTTTCCAGCTAAAAAGCTCTAAAAAGCCACTCTACACTACCTGCTCAGCACCAAACGGCAGACAGACACATTTAGCAACTAGCTGCTGAAAATAGTGGAGCTTATATCAGCAAAAAGAGACATAAATGTCCTTTTAAGAATTGGTGGAAACCAAAAACAGAGCTTAAAGAAAGAGTGATGTTGTACTTGAGTAGCTTCTTGTAAAGTCTGCAAACACTGAGACGTGGAAATAAACAAACTACATACAAATATAAAAGAAACATCCATGTAAACATATTGTGCATGTTTGCCTATGTGCATCTTGGAGAAGCATAATTCCAGTTTTAGGATTACAGACGCAACTCCAAACTCCAAATGTGTTCAACAAAAACTGATTAAAAGAGCTAGGGAGAGAGGGGGAGTGCGATGGACGTACTCACAGAGTGACGGCTGACTCGTTATGAATGGATCCAGCAGGCTACGTCTCACATGCTATTACTCCACGAGCTGAAGTTAGTTTCATTCAATAACTTCTTCTGTGTTTTTTGCCGTGGCCGCCGCGATAGCAGAGTTACCAGCGGAAACACTGGTACAAATACAGGTTTGCCTCTCATGCTTAACAATAGACAGCTGTGTTAATAACAATTGAAACTGTGGACAAATGTCAGAAGCATGACACCGGCGCTGTTGCCGCTCTGTCTCTGTTGCTGGGGAGCCTGTGTGAGTTAATGGGGGCAGGGCTGCGCGGAGAGTAAGAGGAGAGAGCCAAACACAGGCACGGCTTTACAGAAGAAATGGGTAATGTAACGCAAAATTAAACCATATCAATATAAACAACATTGCTTCATTTGTGGTGAGACAGCGGATTACTCGCGCCCTAGAGCCCTGTGAGCTAACAGACACTAACTAGCACCGACTAGCTCTGGTCACTGCTGTTGTCTGAAAAACAACACAGACGGGACAAAATGTTGCGTTGACAGGTAAACTGGTAAACCTTGAGACCGCCGTATGACCGACTGGTATCTGTTGAATTTTCCACACGTTACTTTGTCCTCTGTGACTGTCTACATCTAGTATGGAAGCGAATAAGAGACATAAGTCTTTGAATTTTAACAGCCCCTGAATACTTAATGTTGAAATATTTTATTTTGAAAATTATGGATCTGAATTTATTTGTTCTCAATTCACCTCTTGTCCTTGACCTTGTCCATGCTTTCATCTTCAGTAGACTTGACTACTGTAACGGGGTCTTTACAGGTCTCCCTAAAAAATCAATCAGACAGCTGCAGCTGATTCAGAACGCTGCTGCTCGAGTCCTCACTAAGACCAAGAGACTGGATCACATCACTCCAGTTCTGAAGTCCTTACACTGGCTTCCTGTGCCCCAAAGAATTGATTTCAAAGTTCTTTTGCTAGTTTATAAATCACTAAACGGTTTAGGGCCAAAATACATTTCTGATCTGCTAGTACACTATGACCCCCCCAGACCTCTAAGGTCATCTGGGACAGGTCTACTGTCTGTTCCTAGAGTCAGAACTAAACAGGGGGAAGCAGCGTTCAGTTTCTATGCTCCTCATATCTGGAATAAACTCCCAGAAACCTGCAGGTCTGCTGCTACTCTCAGTTCTTTTAAATCAATGCTGAAGACCTTTCTTTTCGATGTTGCCTTTCTTTAAATTATGTTCATTTCTTTCTTTTATACTGCACTGTAACTTTTATTCTTGTGTTTTATTTGTTTTTATATATATATATATATATATATATATATATATATATATATATATATATATATATATTTTTTTAAACTGTTTCTTCTGTGTTTTATCGGTTTTACTTTCTTTTAACTGTTTTTGTGTAAAGCACTTTGAATTGCCCTGTTGCTGAAATGTGCTATATAAATAAAGCTGCCTTGCCTTGCCTTGCCTCTTTGAAATTTAAATTTGAAAATTCTTGGTTTCCATTTTAAAAACATGAATTTCGATACATATTTTTCAATGGTCAAAAATTCAGATACAAAAATACAACTTGTAGAATTTCAGATAAAATAGATTCAAGTTGATCAAATTCGATTGCTGAAATTCAGATTGAAAAATTCAATATCAGTCAAATTCAATTGCTGAAATTCAGATCAAAAAATTCAAGTTAAATATTCACACAGTAACATCCGGGCTACCCAGGCTAGAGAAGCAGTTGAGCCTGCATACAATCGAACCGACGTCTGGCCTATCAGAACACGGCCTGTCTGTCATGTGACCCAAGATCTCGGTCGGCACGGATATTGAAACGGTAAACCGCTGTTAACATGACAGCCAGGGGAAACGACGGTGCTCCGGTAAGTTTGCTGTTCATGTCCAACCCAACTCAGGGCTCGATAGAAGTATGTTGTAGCTAAATATGTTTGGAACACACAACTACGGTTTGTGTGACTTGTGTCTCTATGTAGCTAGCTAAGTCTGCAGGACAACATGTTATAGCTAGGTAGCTAACGCTAGCGCTTAACAGAGATGGGAAGAACTGTACTAAAGTAGATTTTTCAGATATTTTTTACTTTACTATTTATTTTTGTGGCGACTCCTTACATTTTAACACAAATATTGGTATTTTATACTCCTTATATTTTACAAAATTGACTCGTTACTTTAGTTTTGTACTAAAGGTCGTCATGTCGGAGAAAAGCGCGGACACCGCCCCACACACATGGCGCGGCGCCACACAGCGAGAGAAGTGAGAGAAAAGAAAAGTACGGAGCCCGCTGGGGTCAGCTGAGAAAGGGATTCATAACAATCCGTGCTCAAGGATTTATATACGGGAGTAAAATAGGAAAGATATTCCATATATATATAGTACAGTTCTTCCCATCTCTGTTAAGCGCTAGCTACCTAGCTATAACATGTTGTCCTGCAGACTTAGCTAGCTACATAGAGACACAAGTCACACAAACCGTAGCTATGTGTTCCAAACATATTTAGCTACAACATACTTCTATCGAGCCCTGAGTTGGGTTGGACATGAACAGCAAACTTACCGGAGCACCGTCGTTTCCCCTGGCTGTCATGTTAACAGCGGTTTACCGTTTCAATATCCGTGCCGATCGAGATCTTGGGTCACATGACAGACAGGCCGTGTTCTGATAGGCCAGACGTCGGTTCGATTGTATGCAGGCTCAACTGCTTCTCTAGCCTGGGTAGCCCGGATGTTACTGTGTGAATATTTAACTTGAATTTTTTGATCTGAATTTCAGCAATTGAATTTGACTGATATTGAATTTTTTCAATCTGAATTTTAGCAATCGAATTTGATCAACTTGAATCTATTTTATCTGAAATTCTACAAGTTGTATTTTTGTATCTGAATTTTTGACCATTAAAAAAAATATGTATCGAAATTCATGTTTTTAAAATGGAAACCAAGAATTTTCAAATTTAAATTTCAAAGAGGTGAATTCAGAACAAAGAAATTCAGATATATTGTTTCTGAAGTAAAATAATTTCAAAGAGGTCAATTGAAAACAAATAAATTCAGATCCATAATTTTCAAAATAAAATATTTCAACATTAAGTATTCAGTGGCTGATAAAATTCAAAGACTTATGTCTCTTATTCGCTTCCATATCTAGAAACTAAGCTGCGCGGTGCAGAGAACAGCTCTGACTGGCTCATGATCAGACAGTGGTTTACAGAGCGGTAGATTAAAAATTAAAAATAAATCGCTTGATTATGCAAATTTGATCATGGGAAGCCAAAATTATGATCTTGATTAAAATTCAATTAATTGTGCAGCCCTAGTTGCTTGAAGCTTCCCTGAGACCTTTACTGTAATGTTAAAGGACAAACTGTGACCTCCTTGACTGGATTAAAAATATGGATTTTTTTATGACACACAGTTGAGTCATGAAATGAGTGTACATTTGGCTGCTCCTGATGAAGAGCAGCTTATTGTACCAAAATCCTAAATGTCATCACTGTGAGTAAATTTATTGAATTTTGATAAGTAGGGTTTGCTCAATTTAAGAGCAAATCTGAAAAAAACATATTTTTTTCAGTTTCTTTTGTATAAAGGGCAGCAAAAATAACTCGTCATTGTGTGAAAGAGGACATTTGTGAGCCATGAAAAATATAATTATGAATGTGATAATGCTAGCTTACCTGTTGTAGAAAGGCAACAAATTTGCACATGAAGCTACCAAAGATCCATCCAGGGAGAGGATAGAGGGTGGCAGTGAAGGGCACGCAGCACACCAAGAAGATAATGTCAGTGGCTGCCAGGTTTGCTGTACAAAGAGAAAATACAACATACGTCTGGTGTATACAGTCTACAGCACAGTGTTTTACAGATTATGTTTTTTAGGATGTAAACACACACAGATTCCTGCAACATCCCAACACCATCAATGGAGATACTTTTGCACATTGATCTTGCTTTCCCTATGTAATCTGTCATTGTGACAAATGCGCCACACACATTTTCCTATTTGTTTTACTAGCTGATCTAATTCTGTTATAGTAGCTGGAACATTATGTTGATATGTTTGAAAGGGTGGGTAGATGGTGCAGGGTTAATCTAATGCTGCTGAATATTACTAATCCAATGCTCTGGCCTTGAAATATCCAAGATCAAATTCATGTCACATATACGGTGCAATATGCAAACGCAGACACAAATGGATTCTGCGGTAAATCCCAGAGCTGCAGAAATAGACCATTTTATTTCACGTGTTTTATTATATTAACTCTTCTCTCCTGTGGACCCCGGTAATCAATCACCTATGCAATTCTTCCCAAGGGACAGATGACGTCAAAGCTCTATCAGACGGGCTGTAATTGACATCAACACAAAAAATCAATCACCGTGATTCAAGTCAGTGTGCACTGAAAACCAGAGGAGACTTGAGGCAGAGGCATGATTGATTTCTCTTGTTTTACTTGATACACCTGAGATGAATGAAGTTCCCCAGACAATCTATTCATCCCCCTGTTTTTAGTGCACATTTTCCATTTTTGTATGCAAAAAGTATGTGTGGAAACACCGTAAATGTGAGAAAAAAAACCTCAAAATATCACAACAAAAGTTGTTTTGCTTGACTAAGGTAAATTGATGTATCATCAATAAATACAGACTTAGGGAATAAATGCATTTCTCTGGAAATTTTGTTGCAATTTGCGCTACATTTGCATATCTCCCTTTTTTGTCATGTAACATTGTACGCAGAGTAGCCAAACATATTGTAAGCCTTATCTTTTAATACCTGTCTCTCCCTCTAATGGTAAAAGGGAAACCTGTAATTAAAAAGAACATTTTTACGCATATCTGTGTACTAATTGGGCAAATGGAGAGTGAGTGAAATTATATTCAGCTTTTCAGTTATTTTGAACCCTGTTTCTGGATAGATGAAAGAGACAGAGACCTGTATAAAATAGCTATAGGGTTTATTTGAAAATGATGCAGCGGGAATTCATGATGAAGTAAACATCCTAGCTCATTGATCTCCAGGATGTTTGGATCTAGAATTTGCTCTTACTCACCTATGTAGAAGTTGGTTGCTGTCCTCATCTGCCTGTGTTTGGAAATGACATAAATAACCAGAGAGTTGCCCACCAAACCGACCAGCATTATCAGAGAGAAGAAGAGGGGGACTAGCCAGGCATCCATGAGGAAGGGGTGCTGATCTCCTTCCTCCTCCTCCTCCTCTACAACCCCATGTCTTCCTAGAGAGACGTTGGCTTCAGAGCCGTTGATCCAGACTTGCTCCGTAGAGTTCCAGAGCTCCGCGGAGGAGTACATTGTGACAGGACAGGAAGGATAAAAGTGAGGGAGTTAAGAGAAAAAACGCGGAGGTGAGCGGGTTGAGAAGAAATGGCAATTAGGAGAGACAATGAGCAGTATGTGTTCAGCCACTGAGTCCTGGTGCCCTCAGGCTCAAGAAAAGAGAGAGAAAAATGGATAGTCAAAAAAGAGAGAGGAAAATAGTGGTGAAAAGGAAAGAATCAGGCAAGGGATATGCATTAGAAAAGAAGACGAAAGTGCAAGGTAGGAAGGGCTGACGAGGAACAATAGGAGAGAAAAGAATTGGATGAGGGAGAGAAAGCAGTTAGGTATCAAAGGGACCAGTTTGCACTTTGAATAAAAGGTGACTGCATGGAGGAGACAGAGTGAAAAGAAGGACAGACAAAATGGGACGAAGAACCGTCAAGTTGTGGATAGGTGTTCTTTATATTGCAGTCAAATGTAGGAACATAATATGTTAGAACAGAAGAATAGTAAGCGAACGAGAGGAGAAAATGCTCCCTTCCTTCAGATGAGGCTCGATGAAAACTGTTGCCACCACATTGCCTCTGACAGCTTTAAAGCATGCTGTGTTGCTCACTGGTGAGATGAGCAGGGCTCCAAGCAGCCCTGGGGATTTGTTCATAAGGTGCAGAGTGTATCCTGAGAGGCAGATGTCTTCTATGAGCTTGGTAGTCAAATACCCAAAGGTAAACAAAAGCTTCCTTTCCTTGAGTTCGTTTTTACCTCTCTTTGTTCCACCGCTCTTCTTCTCTGTAGTGTGGTTCAAGCATGTTTTCACTCCGTGTCTTAACCTTCCATTCAAGAGTCACTTGATTCAAAAAGACACAGGCTTGTGTATTTGTTGATATTTGCTCTCTAACCCTGATGAAAGCATGCCTTCCAAAATGTGTTGTTTTAAAAAATGAACAACCTGAAGCATCACCCGTTGTTTATTCTCCAGACACAGCTGAGTTGAGTTCAGCCTGGACTTTACTCAAGCAGAGAGCTGAGCAAAAGAGATGCTGACAGCTTTGTAGTATGAGCAAGAGCAAGGACACACAGATTCAGTGGGGAGAGGAAGTGCGCACACACTTTCAGTGAGTCTGAATGCATGTGGGCTACAGCATGATTCTGGGATAAATAGCTGATGTCAGGGTCTCCTAGCAACGTTATCCCTCAATCCATCTTTTTGTAACAATTTGCCAAAAGAAACACACTCTCCCTCTTTCTCTTATTATTCTGTTTCACAGTAAATTACAATAACGTAACTCCTGGATCAAACACATGTAGATAACATAACTTGACACAGAACGAGTGTAGACAGGAAATAGCATCTTTATCATTGTCAGTTACGTCTCAGGTTAACCTCTGTAAGCTTATATATACATTTATTGAAATAATAGTTGTACTAAATGTACCCATGAATACCAGAATGTGTAGTAAAACATCGCCCAAAGGCCATTATTTATGATGTATTAAAAATAAAGACGATTCCATTTCTGACAGAATTATTGGTAATACTTTTGTCCGTGTGATGGATCTGAAGAAGACCAGCCAAAATGCCAAGTATGTCTTGATAGAATAAAAAAAAACAATCAAGAACAAACAAGCAGTGTGTGTTTTTTCTATCTTTCACTGAAGTTATTTGCTAGCAACAGCAACGTTTAGGGACGTGCATGTTCTTTTTGCCTGTTGGCCAACAAATTAGCTTATTATCTTTCCTGGCACTTAAAACAACATATGTTATATGTCAAATCAATCAAACAAGTACAAAAATCCCCTGAACAAAAAGGAAAAAAACATTTTCTGCTATGTTAAATTTTTACTGCAAGCACTATGACAAGCAGTAATAACTTTACCCAAACAAAAATAGCAACCAATTAGTCTTCCAAAGAAAATCCATGTGCAGGGCTGTTTCCCAATGAAAAAAGTGATCTATTTGCATATGTACATAATGCACATGCTACTAGGTCAGCATGAACTGCCAGATGCGCCAAGGCAAGGTTGCCATTATTAAAATGTTCAAGAGAGAAAGAGTAGCATGGTCACCAGATGCAAAGCCGAATGGAAAAGATAGGGGTCAACTCATATCTGGGAGAACTGACAAACTCCACCAAGTGAATTATTAATGTGCCTTTAGGCAGGTACCTGCACAGCTGGTGATGGACAGAGACAGCGTCCATTCTCTCAGCCTCTTGGTAGGAGCCAGCCGTAGAGGCTAAGCAGTCTTGACTGACAGCAACTTCAAGTCCTGAAACTCCAGAGGAGGGGTTAATGTGGTTAAAACTCCAAATGCCAGGATGGGATGACATGCTTATGACAGGTTCCTATAGAATATAGAATAATAGATGCCACCGTAGGTAGCAGGGTCGCTGTGGGGGTGACAGGTGTAGAAGTGCTGCTGCTACTTCTTTCAGTTACAGTTGCTGAGTTTTCTGACTCAGGTCTATTAGGTTTTTTAGCCTGTGATTGATTGATGAAGAAACCCAAAATGCACTTTTGTGTTATAAGCAAGCTAACTTCTGTACTGTTGACCCCCCCAGGAAAGTTTCCACAACTATGAATGAGTGTTAGAGGGTTAGACGTGAATGAGTGTCAGAGGGTTAGAGGTGCGCAGCGCGCCTTGCTCTTGGTAAAATTGGCAGATTCATTCTGATCAAATTATGTGTTTATCTCTTCCCAACCAAATTGTAAAATGAAAGGGAGTAGGTTGATATAAATAATCAATTCATTAAAATAAATGTATGTCATTTTTTAATTATGGTTGGAGTTTGTCTACCTTTTGCTAAGGGGGTGCTGCAGTACCCTCCACACCCCTAGTTGCCGCGGCCATGTGTAACTTCCACCTTTCTGGGATAGGACCCTTCAGTAGACTACCTTGCCCAATGTAGCATATTGCACACTGTCCATCCTAATCCTGACATACTTCTAGAAGTGCACACATCACTCCCGTTCTTTCCACACTACACTGGCTTCCGGTGCGTTTTAGAATTGATTTTAAAATTGCATTGTTTGTTTTCAAAGCCTTAAATGGCCTTGCCTGGAGTATTTGTCCGAGCTTTTAACTTTGGGTGGTCAAAATCGGCTGTTGCGTTCTTCCGATCTACGGACTTTAGAAGTCCCAAGGTCGAGGTACAAGCAGTGGGGCGATCAGGCCTTTGCTGTTGCTGGCCCAAAACTCTGGAACAAGCTCCCCCCTTACATTCGCACTATAACGGATGTTGTTCATTTTAAATCAAAACTTAAAACGTATTTATTTAGAATGGCTTTTAATATGCAGTAGTGGTGCAACAACTCTTCTTCTGATGATTATAGGCAACTTTATCTGTTTTATTGTTTGCTATGCTTCATGTGTTTTTTGTTTTTTTCTTTCTTGTCTTTTATTGAATGTTGTGTTTTTATTCTTGGTTGATGTAAAGCACTTTGGACACCTGTTGGTTGCTGTAAAGTGCTATATTGATTAATACTGCAATACTGTGTAGAGGAATTACCTCACTTAAATGCAAAATATATGAAAGTCCCAGCATCAGTTATCTTTGCACAGTCACTCTTTGACTTTCTTTCTGTCCGATTTAGACAAGCTTCAAAGTCTGTTAAACCTTTGACCCTCAATATTAAATGAAATTGCAAAAATAAAAGAAACAGCTGTGCATTTTGGTAAGTCCGTTTTTTTCATTTTTACATCTCTTCACACCTAGGAAATTGTTATTGTTCTACTTTGGAACAAAGATTTCATTCAATGCTTAATTTGTCATGGCACTGAAAACAATGCAATCATGTACAAGTGGCAGTTGTCTACTTATGACAATAAAACCAGACAATCACAGCTGGCTCAAGTAGATCAGGTGGGTGTTTGTATACTATACTATATGTTTGTTGTGTAACAACTGTTGACCAGTAATTAATTGCACTTTGACAGAGGAGAACAATACATATTTTCTACCATTTCTTCTTGATTAAATGTTATAATGTAGCTTTAAATCCCTGTTGCGTGACTGAATTGTATTCAGTTAAGATACAACTGCACACAATCTTTTACGAGGATTTGACCAAGTCTCAATATGTCCTTAGGGTCATAACTTGCAAACATGTCTGTGTGAGCAGTTAATGGGCTTTCGGGGTTAACTTTTAGATTTTCCATTTACAGAAATGTGTAGAAGAACAACATAATTAAGATAGAAAAAAAGCATGTCGGTCAGACTTAATAATGGAGTTATGAAGGGGTAATATTGCTGTTATGCTTTTAGAGATAGATTCACATAAAAAAACGATTTCCTTATACTGCGTGGTTAATATATTGTTATGTATGTTATATGTTTGTTTGAAATCAATTCCACACACAAAGATACACACAAACACACACACACACACACACACACACATAAAGCAGTTAAAAAAAGATAAAAAATAATATATATATATAAATATATAAAAATAAAAGTACTATACCAGATATTTAAAATAGAATACCCTGATTTGAAAGAACTTGTAAGTTGTATCAAGTGTATGTAAGGTTTATATTCAGTTCAAATTCTCTAATTAAAATAATTTACAAGAAACAAGACAGAAGTATTCAGTATTGCTGCAACTTTGGAGAAGTGACAACAACAGTAAATGAAAGCAACAACCTGTGTTACATACATTCAGACCAATAAAGTCTCCTCACATTTATTATATAATTACGTTTAAATTGTATTAAACTGTTCTTCCGTTAACAATAGGTTGACACACATAATTACTTCCTGGATTTATGTGCAGAGACAACAGTTTTTGAGTGAATAAAGCGTTACATGCTATGTACCACTGCAGAGTGGCAGAAAGTTAGTCAGAGAGGATGCTGGGGACCGGACTTTGACACCAGAAACTGGGGTTCACACCCGCACTCCCATTGGTGGTTACGTTTAGGCAACAAAGGCACTTTGAGGTTGGGGTAAGATCATGGTTTTTGTTAAATAGGTAATATTAATAAGCATGTTGTGTCTCAAGTCATTGCAGACATGTGTTAAATCAGACCATTATCTTTCCATAAACTTAGCCAAGTGCCGTAACTGTCTAGATACAACCAGACTACTGTATATGTAAGCAGATATTGTATTACCAGAATGTATATGAATATATACATATATATGGTATATTTAGGTTTTTATTTTATAGGAAAGTTGAATACATGAAGTGGAAAGGGAGGGGGAATAACATGCAGCAAAGGGACGCAGGTTGAAACCGAACCCACAGCCACTGCGGCAAGATGAGCTACCCAAGCCCCGAGAATTTATTTTTTGATGAAAAACCCTGTTTTGCTGTTACAAATAAGTTTCATATAGATGTAATTTCTAAAAGACAAGGTTGATTTGCACAAAGGCAAAGCAGTAAGTGACCCGCATCACATTAGCTGTGTTTTGATCTCATGACATACTGTACTTGGTCAGTAAAAGTCAGAACCAGACTGAGTGTATTGATTTGTGGTTTTCTGTGGAGGCTCTGAGCTATGTGGTAGGGCACCTTGGACATTATTTGGCATTCTGAGGGCCTGAACTTTTGGATCCATCAATAGAAGACAGATAAAGCAATGGAAAGGGAATGAGTAAACAGAGGCAATGGGGACTAGACAATAGGATGGAAATACAATAGAGAGTAGAAAGAGGGGCTAAGTGGGAGAGGCAAGGGCCGGAAGACAGACAAGAGGCAGTTACACAGGAGGAAAAGTGACTGACTTTTAGAGGGTTGTTGCAAGAGTGGAGATCGTATTGGGAACAGAGAAACACCAGCAGCCTACAGATAAAGCTCCAACTACAGAATAAACAACCTGAGTTGGCTTTAAGTCCAAAGCATTAGATGTTCCTAACCATTCATCCTTTTACAGTAATACGTGTATCAGAATACAGAACATTAATTAGATCGACATTCATTTTTAATTAATGTCGCAGAATGCATTTATATTTTGTTTTTGCCGTTCTCTGTTTGCTGTCAGAGTGAGGGGGGAAAACATCAATACAATTACAGAAACCCTAAACTATTGATAGGGCTTTAATTAAAGCTGCACTTATCAATATTCTTACATTTAAATGGATCAAATGTAATCGTTGTATTTTGTATTTTGAGGTTGTACCAGAAAAGGTTTACATGTTTTTTTTTACTGCACATTGCTGCAGATCCTCTTTTCATCCTGTGCATTTAGGTCTCTAGTTAACAACAGAGTGAGACATCTTACTTCTTTACTATAATTGTTGGGAGTTGCACATGCGCAGTAGCTTGGTAATAATAACATCAGCTAGATAACAGCTGACCTGGAGACTGAAGGCAGGACACATTCAGAAACATGTATCTCATTCAAAACA
Organism: Percina caprodes; assembly: GCA_013375575.1. NCBI lineage: Eukaryota > Metazoa > Chordata > Actinopteri > Perciformes > Percidae > Percina > Percina caprodes. The sequence goes on from JABXJD010000440.1 coordinate 298,412, forward strand.
GCATGGATGGTTTTATTTCCAAGTTTGTATGCGTGTGGATGCACCAGTGACACAAAATAACACCCCAACACGGAGGGTTTTGGTATAATGGAGAGCTTTTATCTTTTATCTGCACTTTATGTATTGTTATTATGTAATTTTGATTGTGTATTGTGTTTTTATCATGTACTGTGTTCAATGTATGTTTTGTATGTCCTTGTAAAGCATGTATCTGTGAAAATCTCTGTATAAATACATTTCACTTACTTACATTATGCAGAACATACACTTAGAGAATGTACACGCATACCAACACAGAGAAGAGCAATAGTATATGTCATGTGGAGGATGCTGACATGGTGTTAAAGGTCTCGTGTGTGTTCACATTGTGATAACCTTTTACAGCGGTCACAGAGGGATGCTTCTTTGAAAATAAAGGAGTGTGAAGATCGAAGTCCTTGCATGAAATGATATCAATGTGTGTGCATGTGGGAGAACGTGTGTGTGACAGAAAAGAGAGAGTGAGAGATGTGACATGCATTAAACTGTGTGTGTGTGTGTGTGTGTGTGTGTGCGTGTGTGAGAGATATTATATCTGTCACACTCTCTATTATATTATTATATCTGTAGCAGAGGCCTAAAAATAAATTGTTACATCACTTTATCATCATCACTTTATCATCCTGAGTAGCACAATGCTGGTTTGAACTTGAGCTTGGCATTGTTTCTGGTTGCTCTGAGTTTTGATTAACATTTTTTAGGATATTTTACATTGCTTAAATTTCTGGGATTTTTTTGGCCTTTTAATATTGAGTCCCATCTGACAATTACTTAAGCAATGATTCAATATTTTGACAAATTAAAATTACAGCTATAGCAAACTAAATCTGACACACCTTTTTTTTCCAAACCTTCATCTAAATACTGGAGGTGCGAATTCAATACCTTTAAGTTTATAACCTTAAATTATTCATTTAATATGATTGAAAATTTAATTGTGAGAATGTCACTGATTAATCTGACGTGACGCCTCATGTCATAGGAAACGCCCTTGTTAAGGCTCGAGGTGTATCCTTTTTGTAAAATGGAAAAATATGATTATTAGCTGATTACTTTAAAAAAAAGGGATAATTCAAATTTCTATTTCTATTTAAAATCACTTTTTTCTTTTTATAACTTGTTTTATCAAAATGAAGAGAAAAAAATGTGAAGCTGCATTAAGCCACTAGACTAGATTAGTTCTGCTACAGAGCTAAAATGTCGGAGATAATTTTGTGCTGAGAGAAAATTAACAATAAAAGGAAATAGATGTCTGTCTTTGTTTGCTGCTACTGATTGGATATCGCATGCTGCTGTGCGTACATATTAGAAACAGTAAAAGTGCCCAGTAGTCAGTGGCATGATGAATGCCACTGACAAATGGAAACAGGTTAACAGCTACATAATCAACCAATCTATATACAAAACAAATTATTTTAAGAACTTAAATTGTCCTTCGGTAACAGTGAGAGATGAGCTGGAGGCTAAAGTGAATTTCCATCTGCACTACTGCACTGTCCCAGGCTGGACAGAAATAGCCTGCTTTGTTTTGTAAAAGCTGCAGATGTTGGAGATAAGGCTTAGCCACCAGATTTAACACAAGTTGCATACTTTACATGCAATACTCCAGTCATTTCATTACTGTTTAATCCAGTCCACCCTTGCCTTCAACATATTGGCATGGTATGGTTCCCTGAACAGAATCATAAAAAATGAGCAGGAATATGATTGGACAACCCCACACCACTCTCAGAGCCATATTTGAGAAACAGGCCATCAGGAAAAGTAAACTCATCATATCGGACCCCACCCATAATCTCAACAACCAGTACCATCTGTTACCTTCAGGGAGGAGAGTCCGTTCCCTTCCCTTACGATGCAAACGAGCCATGTCCACCTTTGTACCAGCATCCCTCAGACTCCCCCACACCCACACACACACACACACAATTGATACCAATTGATCAGGCTCTGACCTATTCTCCTCCACTTAAACCCTCAGGGTTTTTAGTTTCTTTTAGTCATTTAGTATTTAGCATGTATTTATTTTCTGGTATGATTAATACGGACCATGTATTGTTGTATGTTGTATTTGAAGATGCTTGACCACAAACAAAGTTCCCTCACAATACAAAATAAAGTTCTTTTTATTTTTTTTATTTGATTTGACCAATTAATGCTGTAATCCAGATTTTGTGATATTAGGTTGTGTTTTTTTCTGTGTCTAGGGGGAAATAGGGTAAAGAGGACAGAACAGAACCGGAAGTAAGGGAAGGAGTGGTCTCCACTCTTTCAATGTGCAATTAATTAATAATCTACATACATACCTGGACACAAACTGCTCTTATTATTATTATTTATTTTGTTTTATTTATGCTAAAGACTTTTTATAGCTGAAAGTTAATTGTTATTTTTTTCTATACTGTAGTTTTTATACCTCCTTATTCTCTATTCAAATGTCTTGTAAGCTGCTGGATATTCTATTTCCTTGCGGGAGTCATCCCAAAAGAATCAATAAAGAGAAGTCTAAGTCTAATCACATCCTGGCTAAGATTTTTGTATTTTAAATTTAGAAATAAAACATATATTCAGATTATTTCAACCTGTTTAATGACTTACTGTCAGTCAGAGAGGTTTTTAACTTACTGACAGTAGTTGCAACAAAGCTTAGTGCTCAACTTTTTTTTTAAACTTTAAAACATTAAAGACTGTCTATCTTACGTCTTTGGTGCTCAACATGTTATTCTGTTCTAACAAAAGAATGATTCACTCATTCAAATGTAAATGTGACTGAAAGAAATTAAGGACAATGAGTTGAGTGATTACGTCTCTCAGTCCAGACAAAGATAACGTAAGACATCAATATGCTTCAAACTAAGTGATTGTTGGACTGTCAAACATAACAGAACCGTCTCATTACACACCTTTCTGACATTTGGAATTTTCAAGGTTGTGTCTGACAATTTTTTTTAACTTTCTAAAGTTTGACAAGCAGCTGGAGTTGGAGCACCGTCTTGTTGCTGAAACTCATTAAGTCAATAGGATGTAGACAACTCTCAAGCTCTCTTAATTCATTCTTCACACAACTTCTTCCTCTGAGTAAAACACCAGCAATTATTTTGAGAAGACTGTCCAAAGTTGTTTATTGCATTTGACCACTCTTTATGGATTTTTGGATGGATAAGCCCTTTTTCCTCTGGATCAAAAAAATAAGTTTGTTTCAAGCACACCCAAGCCTTGATTGTCACAGCATCAAATTACTGGTATCAGCATACTGTTTTCAGTCATTTCTTCATAAGATAGACAACTGAAGAAACAAAAGTATTACATTTTTGTGCCCAGTTCTTAATGTTATTACTCAGTTTTAGTGAATTCTCCGAAAAGTCCAGTGCGCTGCCATTGGATCAAGCGGGTCACACTCTACCCCCTGGTTTGTCAGTGTCCAGTCGATTGGTTTACACAAACTGAAATGTCAGTCCGTCCATACTGTTACTTTGATAATACACAGGGCGACACAGACAAGAATGACATTTTGTGCAATTGTGGATTATTGGAAGATTACCCATTCATGGTGAATTAAATTGCATTGCACCACAACAACCCAGACAGATCAATACCATTAGGTTCTTTCTGTCTGTTGTTCCAAAACACCAGCACTCAGTTAGATGATGAGGAACGGCATCTGAGCCGAAGGGAGCTCATGGTTGATTACACTTTCAAAGTGTTGGGAAAGATTTATAAATTATTCAGAGTAGGTTATTTATTAAAGTATTGGTTTATTACACTATGGTCAGAGTGGTTGATTATACTATCAAATAGTAGGAACAGGTTTATAGATTATACACAGTGTGGTATTTGTTTCAAAGTGACAGTAAGGGCATTTAACGCTTCATTTACAATGTCAGTTCTTACTTTTAGAGGGGGTGCATCTAAGATTGCAGTCAGCAATGAATTGAAGCAATATTAATTATGTAGGAAGAATTAATAATATAATATATTCATTCTTCCTATATACCATACCATATTTCATTCTTTATAATTTCCATATTTACTTTAAAGGAGCTCCTTAAAACCAGCTATTTCATATTTTCACCATGATTTGGCCTTCATCCTTCAAAATGCTATTTGAATTATATTGAATAAATATAATATTTAAAACTTTAATAAATTCTTATATTTGTGGCAATATATATTGCAAATATATATATTGCATATGTTTCCCTACCAAAGCCCTGAGAGGCAAGTGAGAAATCTTTTTTTCAGGCTTGTCTTTATCAAGTTTTAAATCTGAGAAATTATGTGATAAAGTTTTTTTCACATCTTCATAGATGAAAAGAAATTAGCCTAAAGGGCTGAGGCAAGCGGAACTATTTTTCTCACTTGGGTTCCACATTTGGAAACACTACTACTTGAACAAAAAAATGAAAGACAATCTAAAGAATGGTGAACAGATTGAGCATGTATCTAACGCAAAAACAATTTTTTTCTTTTGGTTATTCCTACCTATTGTGGAGACTCAATGTACTGTTCTAAATATAGTTGATTTGTGTGGATGGAGGTGGATGGACACACCATCTGTACCATCTACATGCACAATCATGGACTCTGATGTCAATGTGTGTGTGAGTGATGATCATATGTAGAGAAATAGACCAGGGGGTAATAAATGTGCACGCAACAGTTTGTATGAAAGTTTACATCCTTAGACCCTAATTTTATGACAAACAGCATAATGAACTCTATGTTCCAACCACAAATCTCTCAATTCATGTAGAAGAGAAAACTACCCTGAGAACTCAACACAAATTAAGAAAACATATGCAAATAGACACAACACAAGCAAATGAAGAACCAACTTGACGAAAACAACACGATGGAAACTGTTTCCAGGGTACACTAAAAAGAGATGCATATGGCTGGGACATGCTTGTTGTTGCAATGGTTTGTGGCTTATGAAGTTATTGAAGTCAACTATCTGACATTGTGTTTGCAAGATTCGGCTATAGTAAGAACAGAAAGGCTACAGTTAGAGGTTAACAGCAGAATCTGAATCATGACATTACAATGTTAAAATAAGACAATTTACTTTTAGGACAATTTCCAACACTGATGTATAACCGACCTGATTAACTTTTTAATCTACAAACAGCAACAGCAAGTGCTGTGTATCAGCCATGTGCATCCCTTTTTAGTGTCCCCTGGTTGTGTTGTGAGCTTCTTGCAAAATGTTTCTGTATTTGCAGCACTTTTTTGTAAATGCTGCGCATGTGTCGTCAAGTTGATGTTTTCAAATAGGTGAAGATGTTTCTTTTTTGCTTTTGTCTATTTTCATGTTTTCTTAATTTGCAGTGCGTAGAAATATATCACTGGGGCAGCTTCTAGCTCACCCAGTAGGAGCGTTGGCTGAGTCCTGCAGCGGCTCTTTGCTGCATGTCATCCCCCATCTCTGTCCCCCTTTTCTGTCTATCCACTATAATAAAGGGAAAAGCCCCACAAAATAATCTTTAAAAAAAAAAATATATATATATATATATATATATATATATATATATATATATATATATATATATATATATATATATATATATATATCACTATAAATGCATCAGCTTTAAAAGGCAACATCTTTGTACAGTATCTCAGAGAATAACAGGGTGTTAGTGTGCATGTAAACACACTCAATGGGGCTTTGATAATGGAGCTTGATGATTTTGAATGGAACATTATGCTTTCTGTCTTGTCTGTTTAATTAACCCTTGGCCCTGCTGACAAAGTCAGCATCTTAAGAAGGGACATTTGTATTAAGTGTAAGTCAGTGTAATGGAAACAAAGTGGGAAAAAGCTAAAAAATAAATTCATGCGAGAACACAACGTGGCTCTCTCGTAATCTGATGTGAAATGCATCACCCAGTGGACTGTGAACGTAGCAGATGTTAATGAACTTTGGTCACTGTGAACTTTTGGTTTTACTCGTTTTCCACAAACTTCTTCAAAACCGAATGGAAAAAGATAAAAGAAAGAACGTGTTCTCACAATGCTTAACAATAACCAGGATACTCACATGTTTAATTGTTTCATACTATATTTTAATATATTATGCCATGTTTTTGCATTATTATGTATCATATTTCTATTATATTTATTTATTAATGCAGACAAATACAGACAAGACAAAAATACAGACAAATATAGCATTACTTCATAATATCATATATATTTCTCTGGTCAATGCTGATACATATAAATTACACTGTATATTGCTGCTACTTATCACACCACATTTTTGTTTTGTAATTTTGACTTTATTGCTCTTGTATTGTTTTTATTCTTATTATATTCTTATAGTTATTACTTTCTGTCTGTGCAGATACAACACCAAAAAGGCCTATCATGGTTTACTTGGGACGCTGATGTGGGCACATCATCCCGTAGCAGTATTCTTATGATAGAGACATGAGGATGCATGTAAACAGCACAACACAAATAAGGCCTGCCTTGGTTTGAGGGTATTTAACAGAATGCTGTGTGCATGTAAACACTTTCATAAGGCCTTGGAGCCACTAACAAAGGGAAATGTGACTTGAATGCAAACTTGTCATTTAAGACAATAAAATGTGTCTTAACTGCATGCATTTACATTTGTGTTAGTAGGGTCAGTTATAAAATAAAAAAACAATGTTCTGTTTTTATGTAATGTCAGTAAGGCACGCAAATTCATAGTTAGCTGGATTTTGTTTTTGGATGCCAAAGGGTCATTCAATAGGATTATATTATGGATGAGTCGAATAATATAAATTGTTATTTAAAGCAAAACATCTAGGTATCTGCTAAACTACATGGGTCAAAGGTATTGTGACACCTGAGCATTGCAATCATGCATGATTTTTGGACATTTCATTTAAAAACAGGAAGGTCCCTTGGAGAGCGTAGACCTCCGCCAAGGCATGCCCTATCTCACAATATTAATGCAGTGTGAACTTTTCAAGTCTGGAACTCATTTTTCCTGATTATTCTAATTCCCTTTGCAACATTCGCAATGTTAAACAAAAGACAGACAAACCAAACCCATAATAACCTCCTTAGCGGAGGTAATAAAGATAAGACTTTTGATCCAATGATGAAATGTATAAGCCCCATCTTTACCAAATGCAACATCAAAGTGATGATTGCATAAATAATATAATTTAATTACATAATGTTGTTCTGAAATGGACCATTCTTCATAATAAGTACTTTTACTTAAGTAGGACTTTTGACTTGATTCTTTACTAAAGTACAATTTTGAATGCAGTAATTTTATTTGTCTTACTACACTGCCACTTTAACTCAAGTAAAATATCTGAGTATTTCTTTCACAACTGGCTGATAGTGTGGAGGATACATTGGAAGTATTTAGTTTATTGAGTTTTTCTGCTTTTGAAATTGAGCAGCTCTATGTACATTTAGTTAAAATCCAATTATTTATGTAGACCTTCATCACAAGCATGTCTGAAAGAACTATTGAGAAATACCAAACTGAAAAAATACCAAACCTAAATACGGTGCTGGAAAGAGGTTACCTGGCCCACAAGAAAGAAAAAAATTAAAGGAAACATTTGACCAAATAAAAGAGATTCTTCATCCAATATGTGCTGGAGCTGCATGTTCTACTTATGTGGTTTTATTCAAGCGCTTACCCTTGATTTTAAAAGAAACGAAAAATGTATATTCACAATGTATCCACATTAATGTATGAGTTATTTTTGATAATGTATTTTAAAAAAGAAAGTACATGTAGTGCAAATGCTTTGTACTTTATTGTGGTTTACTATAAAAAAAAATAATAAAAAAAAGCCTGGGTTTATCTCCAAAGATCAAATAAACTGAATTTGTGTGATTGTACATCAATTAATATTTGAATGAACAGTCCAAATTGTGAGTAGAAAAGGAATTATGAAAAAATGAAGAGGAAGGTTGTCTATGCTGGTTTAACTGAGCCTCTGAGCTCCTGTCGGGTGGTTAATCATACTGCACTGCTCAGGCAGTGAGTACGCCAACATACTGATACCCCGTAGCGTAGAGCTGGAGGGCATGGAGATAAAAGCTGTTGTTTGGTCTCAGTTCGTGAGTGCAGATTATAATGAAAATAACAAATTGTACAAAGCAGGGCAAATATGAAGTCTGGGCCATATTATAACAATTTGTTTTTCCACCATCCAGGACACCTGAAGTGCTAAATGCAGACTGACAGTCAAGTTATGAGCGGGGAGGCTTGTTGGGTGAAAGGAAAACAGCCGCCGTTTAGATGCCAAAAAATGCTGTAAAAAAACACAGAATCAACTATATATACATACACACAATTTTAACAACTGTTAATATGCATGGGAGTGGGTAAAAATAAAAGTAAGGTAAAAGTAAGTAGTGGGTAGTAAAGATGTGGGTTTGTCACAGCGATTTAAAAGGAGCTGTGTTCCAGTTAAGTGCAACTAATTGGTCTTGTACAAACAACCAAATACTCTGCACACAATCTGCTTCACAACAACAGAACAAACGTCTAATTTTCACTGGCTAGATTTCAACATGAAATATTTTTTTGCTTTGAATTAAACATTTGTAAAAATAACTCATACCTGTGCTGCTTTACCTTTCTTTACTTTTCTTCAATGATGGGCTACATTGCACACAACTTCTTGCATTTGCTGATAGTCTTCAAAAGCATTAAACACCTTCACATAATGCTGAACAACAGAACAGGGCCAAAAGTAGCCTTTACATAGTATTTCAAAAGGGAATTTCCCCATTTCTTTCTGCATGTGGACAGTTAGTTCATATCATATCTGTGATCTTGGCCTGAGATTCCTTAATATAGAGGTGTAAGAAGACAAAGAAAAGAGAAAAACAGTGGTTACAAATAGTTACTCCTGACTGCTGTTTGGTCCTGTGGATGAAGAAGGACTGAATCTATCACCTCCAAAGTTGCTTTAAATAAGTCAACTTAGGGCCTTTTCAGGGCATAGACGTAAATCCTTTCTGATCTGTGATGGAACAGAAGGCAAAACTAATAACCTTTATTACTGAGTGGCTTCTGTAGCCTCAGAGGAGAAACCTGCCTTGAATTACAAGCTCAGGATGGGGACACTATCCTTGGAGGTAGGAACAACTTTAATTAATTAATTAAGAGGAAAAATCAGACTTCTTTGTGCTGTCATTTTCACATCAAAGACAGTTTTGTAAATTTTGTGTAGCCTGCTGTTGTTGTCATTTCCATTCATTTGCTCAGATAAAACAATTATTTTGTTATCACTTTTGTCATAAAACACACATTACACACAAAGATGTTGAACTTATTTATTTGCAATTTAACGAGGGAAAAATTCACAGAATGACAAGGGTTATGGAAAGGACTCCCTCTGGTGGATCATCGTAAGTCTGTCATTTTAATTTATAGTTTATCAAATGCAACCCAGGACAAAAACTGTTCTTCTACAGATTTATGTAGTATGAAAATCGAAACAGCAAAGGCCGAGTACCTTGACGTGTATAGGCCAAGCGCAAATCATGCGAGTTCCTACATTTCCCACAATGCATCCTCAAAGTATTTTTCAATTATTAAACCTTTACAGCTCTACTTAGTTTCTAATTCCGTGTTTCTGTTTAAAATGTTTGACAAAATATTAACTCTCCAAGCCAAGACTATTATGGGGGTTATTTTTCAGACTTTCTAAACTTTGAAAAATAACAATGAAACTTAATGTGTAAGGCATTTGGGGCAGAGTAGGCTACTGCATGGTTTAATTGTAGGCTACTGGTGAGTTTCATTTACAGTAATTTTAAATAAAGCTCTTTTGTCTTCCAATATAATTTTGTGGGTGTGCAACTTTGCCAAAATTATTAAAATTAATTTTAATATACTGTTTTTGTTGTGAACTGCAGACCTTAAACAATCTCTAATCTCTAACCCTATCTCGATATTTTCTGAACAATAATATATAAATATACATGGACAATTATTTCTCAAAATTATAGTAGCCTATAATTAAAAAAACAAGTGTATGGTTGTTTCACTATCAAATCCACATGAAGAGCAAATAATATCATTGTCATTTGTGTTATCTAACACGGCAACTGTGTTACAGTCATACACTGGTAATATTCAGTACTGTATATAACCATAGACGTATATATATATATACGTCTATGGTTACAGTAGGCTAATTTATCAATGGCTGGTACGAAAAAGTAACTTGTTGTTGTTCAACAGAATGTATTTTTTGGGGTGTTAAAGGTGTGACTGACTTCACGCATCCAAGCTTATAGTAGGAAATGTGTACGTTTAACAGGCGTTTTCAAAAAACATATTTTTGTAGTCGGGACTCATACACAAGAGAGACATCTAGCGTGTATTACACGCGCTGCATGTAGCTCTCTGGGACGTATTCGGTTATACTCATGCAGGCCTATACCCAAGGACTTGACTGCAAACCTTTATTCTTTGTATTGTGCATGTGAATCCTAACCCAATTCATGCTACTGTCTGTGATATCAGACGAATAATAAGCACATTAACGTCATCGCAGCGAACTCGTTTCTGCAAGGTCAAGGGAAAAATATCTAATTGTACGCAACCCTCCGGTTCCTGGTCACATGCTTGTCAAGCTGGATCAGCTGACATCACCCAGCTTCTCATTTTGATGCTCTGTCTCCACCATCAACTGATAGCGCGTCTTAAAACACAAATATTTAGTTATCTTAGCATTACTGGTGTCAAATTTTAGATTTGAGCCGAGGTTATCTTGCTGATCCAGCAGGTTAGACTGCCAGATAAATGCTGCTAGAGTGGATGATGAACGGACACGCTATTTTGTATACGGGGGTCACTTTGGCCTTCTGGAGCACCATACTTATCGTCGGTAAGATTATATTTTCCTTGAAAATAGTCTGTATATTGGAATGAATGAATACAATAATCTATTCCCTACACATTTGCAACAATGACAGTGTAATCAGTCGTTTTTTTCTTAATGACAAAGCGCGTTTTTTGCGTTTTTCATCTATAATTCTGGACCTGGCTATATCATGGGACTAGAGTGGTTGCGGCTGTTTCCATTTTGTTTGCAGCTACTGTTGACAGGTTAAATTGCAAATTGGAGGTTTGGTAATTCATGCATGGTAGTAATTAATACCCTAAACGAGGCAACAATTTTTGCTGAGTATAAACAATATGTAATGTAGTTATTAATATTTAAGACAAGGGACCTGCTCTTGAATCCAAGTTACCGGTCGCTAACATTAATTGCTACTTAACGCTAACGCTAGCTAACGTTAAGCTAATGTCAGGTAACGTAGCGTTAAGCTCCAAGCTAGCTAGCTACAGAACATGTTTACGTAGCTAGGTTCAAACGTTGGACATTGTTTGCAAATTATGTTGATTAGTTTGAGACTTTAGTAGGAATTGTGATGGGATACCGGGTTGTTATTTTTATTGTTCAGCGTTAGCTACGTTAGTGAATTTGGCAAAGTTAACATTAGCTAGCTGTGTACTGCACTGACTGATATGAAACTGCCCCAAACAGGAACTGCAGCAGTTTTCACGTGAGAGTGAGCTAGCTATCACACTGAAGTTATTTCTTTCAATGGCTGCGTTCCGTTTAACAGTGTAAATAAACAGCCTACTCCCTGTTTAGAGAATGTCGGTTTAGGGAACTTCCCTCGCCAAAATCTTTCATTTTGAACCCACAACGTCACCAACGCAATGTATACATTTCCCCCGTGCACCCTAACGTTAACACCGATACGTTGCCCCAACTGTGGAAATGTTACCACTGAAATAATATATTAAAAAGAACTGATACAATTACCAATTGAAATGTATGTAACTTCTGAATAAATGTGATTTAATTAATTTACAAGATGTGGTCTACCTTGTCATTCCAGCAAGGCACAATGACTGAAGGGTAATCTTATCAGCTTCAAGCATAGTGATGAATCCTTATATAACGAAATGCATACTTTTATCTATGCTTGATAAATGGGCATATTTCAATGGATGAACTGTAGTTAAATTTGTACCTACACAGTTTACAGTTCCCTTTAGCCTTTTGCCCGTACAGTTTGGAATCTTACTTAACATTGATGCAGGGAGCTCCCATAGGTGATTGGAACGCACTCCCCACTTTAGCACACACACGTGACACTGTTTCACACATGACTGCGAGAAAAGGTTTATTAATTCAGAACATAAATGTCTACTAAAGGGCTCTCTCACACACATAACCTACACCTAATGTAAATATGCATCTGGCAGATCCTTTTTCCACTTTCACATCTGATTTAATAATTGTTTGTTTTGATAGGTCTCTGCTATACCATATTTGACCTTGGATTCCGCTTTGATGTGGCATGGTAAGCAATCTTGGAATAAAGCTACTGTACGCAAGTTAATAAGCTTGATTAGGGTAGCTTTAGGACAAAACAATATTTAATTGTGGACTCAGACACTGACCTTAATGAGACTAGCCAAGCTCTTTCTTCTCCTACTGTTACCTGTCACAGTGAAAGTATAAGATTTTCTGTTGATATTGTTCCTTGATTTTAAGTAGAGCTGCAACAGTTAAACTGTCAACTATTTTGTTAATTGATTAAATATTTTAGTCATTTTGTTCAAACAAAAATGGTGTCATATGTTGTTTTCAACTTCTTAAATGTTCGAATTAGATTACCCATGGTTATAAATGATGCCCCAGATGTGCATTTTATAGATTTACATCCTTAATACATTTATAATGCAGTGTTGATTGGCTATTTTAAGGTTACATTAAGAGGTAGATATCATATCTTATGACTTGAAGATATGGTAGATTATATAAGTTATACCATATTTAAGTGATTTCGGGTAGTTGCGAGAGCTATAGACTTAACAGAAGAAATTGAAGAAAGAAATGGTGTGGCTAAAAAAATCTACATTCACATTTTTCTGCTTGTACACATTCCTTTTCCTCAAAGTGTGTATTATTATTATTATTATTATTATTATTATTATTATTATTATTATTATCATTATTATTATTATCCTTATCATCATCATCATTATCAGCTGGTCTTTGCTTGCAGGTTCCTGACAGAGACTTCTCCTTTCATGTGGGCCAATCTGGGTATTGGCTTGGCCATCTCTCTGTCAGTGGTAGGAGCAGCCTGGTGAGTACCTAACAAGGAACATAGTTAAAGTGCTTTGTAGTTTGGATGTGTACTTGGAGGCCTAAAATGCACCGGCACTTTATAAAATAATTTCCTCTTTCTTGAAACACTCAGGAAAGTACATCATGTGTAAATGTGGAACTGGAAAATCTTAGAATTAGTAACATTGGGACACTTTTCCAAAGAATCCTTTGAATATACGTAGCTGTTTTTTGTGTCTGAAATAAATTAGTGAATTATAAGCCATTGTGTTAGTTACAACAAAACTGTTTGGATGAGCTCTAATTTTTTTAAATTGTGTTTGGAGGGGCCCTGACAAACTATGTTCACTTAAAAAAAAAAAAAACTGACAAAACTTGGCTGATGCAGCCTTATGTCTTCTGTTAAAAGTTGCTGTTGAACTCACCATAAAAACAGTTGAGGACCTGCAGCCTGCCGAGGGGCATGTACACTCGACACCTGTCCACCAAAGAACATTGCAGAGAGATGAACAAAACAAACTAGCCAACCCTTTTTCCCACTAAAGCTTATTGAACTGTTAGATCATAAACTTGGATCCAAAATTGATAACCTTTCAACATAACAATTTTTTATTTTTTATTTTTTTATAAATGCAACTCTTTCTAAAACTTGTGGACATGCTTTGCACGGCTGCTTTTAACCCATGTTCTTTGACTTGTGGATGAAGATAAGTCAGATATATAAAATATAGAGAAACTAAATCGGTGAAATCATTGATTCATCAGCGTGAACAGCCAGTCAGTCAAAGAGCGCTCTGTTGCAAATTCAACAAGCAGATATTAGCAGATACTATTGACTGTTCAGCCGCTGTTGGCTTGGTATGTCGGGGCCCAGACATGTTGTTTACTATTCTATACGTGACTAAAAGTGAGAAAGGTGGATTTACACTTTTTACAGACTATTTAAATTAAAACTATTTACATTTTTTGGAAGTACCTTGTGTGTCTCATAGGTACTTCATCCACATACTTAAATTCTGTATCTAATAGAATCTAATTGTTGTGTTTTTTCAGGGGGATCTACATCACTGGCTCAAGCATCATTGGTGGTGGTGTCAAGGCTCCACGAATCAAAACCAAGAACTTGGTCAGGTAGGGTCATGCAAGAACAAAAAATGCTTCTTTTTTCCAGTTTTCCTTTTTATTTATTGTATTTAAGTTATAGTTAGTTGTATAAGATTGCCTTTTAATTTCTCACCTACCTAATTTGTTCTTTGGGATTTATGTGAAGTTGCTTTTGTGCCACTGCAATTTCCCCAAATACTGCAAGTACTCCATCCTTCCTTCCTCATACCCGGTTATTACCCAGTTGAACATAGTTTAATATTGTCGCTAAACGAAGAAGGTAGTTGTAAATTAATATTTTCTTACTAATTTCAAACCTGTTGACTGAAAAATTGGCTAAAAATAATAGAGAGCTGAACTGGCATCTGCCAAGTAGCTCTTGAGCAAAGCACTGAACCCCCCTCAACCGCTCAGGGTGCCTGTTCAGCAGTCACAGCCCTCTCACTCTGACATCTCTCCATTAGTGCATGTAAAGGACCTGAGCGTGTGTATTTCAGGTCTGTGTGTAATATTAAAAATTAAAATTGTAAAATTGTAATTTCCCCATAGGGGATCAATAAAGAGTATAAATTATAAAGTATAAATTTTAAATGAGTGACTGTCAAGGTAGCCAGTGAATTACAAGTGACTTTGTAGTGTAGCTGCTTGTTTAAATCCAAGTCATGTCTCTTACTTTGCCTGTTTTTATGTCTTCCTTTAGCATCATCTTCTGTGAAGCTGTAGCAATCTATGGGATCATTATGGCCATTGTAATCAGCAACATGGCGGAGGTAAGCAATATGTATTTTGGCTGTTATTAAATAGGAACACTGTGCAGTTACCCCTTTTGTCTTTAGAGGGGATTTCAGACAGGAAAGCATTTATAAGGCATTAGAGATATAGGACAGAAGTTTAATATGATTTTGGTAACAAAGCAAGGATGTTTTTGGGCTCTAAAAATGATCTCTTTAATCTTATAGAGCTTCAGTGGAACAACCCCTGAGACTATCGGGGCAAGGAACTACCAAGCTGGTAAGAAAACAGATATGAAGCTACTGAATGCAAGACAAAAAGAAAAAAATGCAACAATTTTAACATTAAACGGCACATAAAATCCACTAAACATCACACAAATTGCCCTATTCAGGGTGGATTTTTCTCATTTTTAACACTTATAAATTTAAAGTACATAACACTTCAGCTGTAAATATGTTGTAATATGACAATATAGCACTAATCGATCTATCTATGAAATATGACAATACGTGCAACATTCAGTCTAAATAAGTATTGAATAACAGATTGCTCACTACATTCCAAACATCATCATATTGATTTTGACAGATCTAATTACATGGGTAGACCCCAAATTTAATTAACTCATAAAATATAAGGTGCTTTCAAATTGACTTTAAAAGTGAATATCATTAACTCTTACTGTCTGATTTCCAATCCTGACAGGGAATTTGATGTTTTTGTGGCCATTTCCCACAGTGGATTAGTCACAGAGGTCTCTGACTTATTTCCTTTCTGTGCTACCAGGTTACTCCATGTTCGGAGCCGGTCTGACGGTGGGTTTCTCCAACCTCTTCTGTGGCATCTGTGTCGGCATCGTGGGCAGCGGAGCAGCATTGGCAGACGCCCAGAACGCCAGCCTCTTCGTGAAGATCCTCATTGTGGAAATCTTTGGCAGTGCAATTGGCCTGTTTGGTGTCATTGTAGCCATTCTGCAGGTGAATGAGACCAGCTTCTTTTTTATGTCTTCACAATCTGTTTTTTTTCCTTGGAAGAGTAAGCTATCCATAAATTTTATCTGCAACAGTGGCCTTTTCTTTTTTGACCATTGTTGCAGACTTCTGAGAAATGTCGGTGCAAAAATAGTATTTATTTCCACAAAAGTCTACATGAATGTAGATGTGATGTTTTTGAAATTGTAATAAATGGTTTCTTTTTTTCTCCACCAGACATCAAAAGTAAAGATGGGGGACTAGAAGATGCATTCACACGCTGACAAGATAAAAAGACACTGCTGGAAAATAAGATGGATTATTGTGTAAATACATCGTAAATTATTTAAATGTCTTTATATGCCTGGTATTGTTTTCAACCATCATTTATGCAAGAGTGGTACGTGCACACCGACTGTCTTGTCTTGAGTGAAATATGAATGTTGAGCAAGAAGTAGTGGAAGAAAAATTACTATTTGCCAGTATGCAATTCTTGATACAAGTGAACCCTGCATCTCTCCCACAGCTCAGCTTATTGAGTAGTACAAGCAGAATGCACATGATTAGTAGGGTTTTAAATCAGCCAGTCGGTAGCCCAGAGAGCAGCCAATATATCTTGCAGCTTCATTTCATGGATTGAATTGGTCCTAAAACTTACTGATCGGTTCATAAAGTACATTTTTTTCTGACCGCTCTTGGATGAATGATGTGTTAAAGATTACACCAGTGTATTTGAAAATGTGTGTGTGTGTGTGTGTGTATATATGCTGGACACATGGTTTTTCTTTTTTTCCTGTGAAGCATGAGGGTGTTTACCATTGTGTTTGTTACTGTAGCCTGGTCAATCATTGTTTTGGTTTTGTAACTCTTATTTCCTAATGATAAGACAGTGGCTCTACTCCACGCAGTGGCCCAAATACAGTATTTTCCAGGCCTCCTCTTGCAGAAATGACAGAGAATCTATGAAGTTTTGAAATGGAGTACTGATCATGAGTCATTAGTGTAAAGTCACTGGACAGTTGGACATACTCTTTGGGAGGCCAAATAGAATTGGATCACAAGCATCAGATGGTCTAAATATGTCATCCTGTCATTCAGTTCCCTAAAATGGTATGGAACTAAGATGAGACCAAATGAGCCTCCTGAACATAGCTGCCAGCTATAACTTTCTTGTTTACCCCAGAGTCTCCTATATTTTGTTATTTTTTTTAACAAGGTTCCTTTTCAGTAGTTTTAGCAAAGATTAATTGGATACAAAAGGGGATTGTTCAGTGTTTACAAGAGGGAGGCCAAATGATTGTGGATACCCAGAATACCTTTTTCTTTGCAGATGCCCAAGTTAACTATCTTGTTTCTCAAGTCACTAATAAAACTTATATTAGACAAGAAAGAGGACTTTATTTCAGAGAGAACCTCAGTATTACTTTACACTCAATAGTACCTGTTAATATCTGCTGTAGTATCACCACTGTTGTACTAGAGGTCTTTAGGGAAAATAATTTTGTACAGGCTGGTTCTGACTTTGATTTTATGTAATCTCAGGTGGACTGGCACCCAAAACTATGGACTCATCACAAAATCAAACAGCTTTATGAATACAGATTTTTTTAATTTGCTTATTTTACACGCTTCACATTGCTTTAGTTTTTATTAAACTGTCTTGTTTTGAATATACGTCTTAACATGTTAGCTGTTTTTTTTTGTGTTCCAATTTATTTTCTAACATTCCTTAAAGAAGCTTAATGTGTGTGTAAAGCTTGTTTGTGGATAGAGTGCAATTTGAATGACAAAATTAGATTCCTGTTATATCACAACAAAGCCATCTTTGAATGTTTAGTTTCCTGTTGATGCTGACTTGTACCATGGCTACTTATGAATCATCTCCAATCTTTCCTCTAATGTCCCCCTCTAATGACCCTCTTGTGAAGTTCTGAATGAGTTTAAACGTTGAATCTTAGCACAGGAAAACTGGATTGTCTTTAATATATGTGGCCCTGGCCTCCCAAAGGTGTCAAAGCAGCAAAATCATCTTTTGCTCTTATGGTGGTTTTATAATTAAACAAAGCTGTATCTCCAGCACTTCTTTGGTAAACCAGGTACCAAACACCAGGCCTCAGTCAGTGTAGTTGCTACCGTGTGTGCATTATGTGGATGTGATGGTGAACAGAAGAAAAAAAAAAAACATTGATTTTGACATTGTGTATGATAATAACAAAAAAAGATCTTCCTTCCGGCTTCGTAAATGTCCTTGAAAAATAAAATTGTCCAATCAGTATATTTTAGATTTGTTTCTGATTTTATATTTAACATATTCATGTTTCAGGTTTTCAGTCCTGTAGCAATAAACAAGTGTCCAGTCATAGACATTGCTGTATACTGCTGTTTGAAATGTGAGCTGTGTGTGACCCAGGCCACTGACACTGGTTTTGCTTCCTGCAGTGTTTGCTTACTTCCACTAGATGGAGCAAAAAAACAACATCTGTCCTACAGATTAATCTGGTGACATACACACTGATAACTCAGCTGAGGAAACAATTAAGGCTCACATCTCCTGGTATATTTCAACATACCGGTATTATTCATTTGGTGACTGGTGTAGCTGTTAACCTTGATTGTCACGTGAAATTGAATAAAACAACATAGCATCTGTGTCGAATTATTACAATTCTATCTGATGCTGGTCATTATGCTTCTCAAACATTGTTTTGTTGCAGTTAACTGCAGAAGATCTCATAATATCTAATAGATTAATAATAACTGCCATATTGCCATGCAAAAAATTCAACTTAATTGAAAATATGCATA
Source organism: Percina caprodes (assembly GCA_013375575.1). Taxonomy (NCBI): domain Eukaryota; kingdom Metazoa; phylum Chordata; class Actinopteri; order Perciformes; family Percidae; genus Percina; species Percina caprodes. Next base: position 317,199 of record JABXJD010000440.1, read on the forward strand.
GTCCAAGAACTAATGAGGGACAAGGAACAAGTACAAAATGTCACAGAAAACTAAAATATGTGTATTTTAGGTAAACAAATGATAACAATTTGGGAGCTTATCTGAGGTTGAACAAAACTATGGGTTAACCTGTTATAACCTGTATATTTAGATACATTTGTATTTCTTGACTTTTGAAAGAGTCTGTAACGTTCGTATTGAAAATTGAAAAACAAAATAAACAATTATTTTTTTACACAACTTTTAATAAAGACCAATATGTGAATATGATTGTGGTATCAGAATAAACAACTAAGTCAAAGTATCCCAGCTCGTGATGATCAACTAGTCGACTAATTGAGTAAGAAGGGGCGATCATTAAAACTGTTCGTGAAAATCTTTAAAATGTGGTAATCGGTAAAAGGTTAAAAAAAAAAAAAATGTCTGAGTTAGACATATGTATAACACTTCGTAACATACATAATAAAGTGCAATGACAAATAAATTATTATTATTGTTATTTGTGTGGATTTAAAGTAGGTTATGAAATCACCAGCTTCCTTTCTATCCGATGAACAAAAGAAAAAGCATTTATGGCACATCCGGGCTTCCGTAGACAGCAGGAGCGAAGGGACCTGCTTGCTGCCACAGCCTGAGAGCATCCTTTTCCTTTGATTTCTTATCATCCTTACCCAAACACAGCGGAATGACGGAAAATCATGAGGATAGCATCTCGCCACTCACCAGTTTGCGGTAGTAAATTGTTACGGGTTACGTTAGCCGTTCGGCTAGCGTAATGCTACACAAAATGAGGCTTTTTGTCTGCTAAAGAGCAGACATAATAGCCTGTCTCAGTCTGTGGAAACGAAAAGGATATAGTTATCTATCACAGCGAGCTGGGCTGAGCTTCTAGCTTTTAGTTTTTTTAAACAAACATCTCTTGTAACAAAATGCCATTTGCAGTTTTTTTTCCTCCTCGGCTGATGTGAATGAAATCAGTGGTGCTCCAGTAACGAAGATGCATAGATAAAAGTGTTCGCCTGACAACATCAAGGTAGGTGCTCTAACGTTATTTTCTTTCTGGAATGCGTTGTTTCAATCAGCATAGCAGCCACGCTTGTCCTTTGTTTCCATCCAGTCTACATACAATTATCCTGCAACCTTCTGCCTTTATTTAAGCTTTGGATAATATGGGAATATGGTCGCATGCACTGACCCCAACCCCTCTTTGTTATCATGTACATTTCCACGAACTAGCAGCATCTTTACACCCGCCATACTAGGCTTCACTCCGCCTCCATGCACTGCTCTTCTACTGTACAGTAACCATCTCAGCATACAGACTGCTGGGAGGTTATTCAGCCATGCAATTTGGGCTTAATTTAGAGCCTTTAAAGCTCTTAAAATCCACTTTTTACAACAGCTGTCTGAAATGGCTTGCCCCATTTACCCCTACTTTTAAAGAAAGGATGCAAAGTCTATGGACTACAACATCTCTTGGCTTATGGTCTGGTCACAGCACAACTGAGAGCAAAGTGTGCACAGCCGGTGTTGCACTGAGGAAATGAGTGAGAAGAAAAAGAAGAGGAGAAGGCTTCTTCATGATGAAGCTTAACCTAACCAGACGTTTACACAGAAGCTCTGTTTCTAGACCATAATCCAATCTGACGTTGCTCTCGTTTTATGACACAGCATCTCTTTAGGGATGTTAAAGCTATATGAGCAATGGATGGGAACTACCTCGCTTTGTGATGTAACTAAGTTGTCCAGTGCAGAGTGGTCTTTGGTGTTTCATCAAGTTTGAATTTTTCTTTGTATTTTACAAAACATTTTATATTATGGTTTAAGGGTTGCTTAAGAGCTAGGCATTAGGCCAGATACCTACAGGAGAGTTACAACTGATTATTGTCATTATTAATTAATCTGCTGATTATTATCTTAATCATTCTGTAAGATGTCAGAAAATAGTAAGAAAATCATCCATCACAATTTTTTAAAGCCTAACACGATGTTATCAATTGCTTGCTTTTCCTGACCAACAGTTTAAACCTTAAATTTGCAGTTTGTTGTCACATAAAACGAGAGAATAATAAGGCTATGTTTGAAAATTTATCAAAATGGTCAATGACTGGTAAAGAAACGTGACACACAAAGAGCAGATTCAGAAAGACGTAAAAGCTCCAACTTGTCTGCCTGGGAAGATTAAATGTTCTACTAAAATTAGACTGTTTTCCAAACAAGGTATTCTTTTCTCTGGGGGCCCGGGATATAAGGCAGGAGACTACTGTTATAATGTTGCAAGATGCTTGTCACTCTGTAGCTGGTGTGTGCATTGTGAAAACCGTTCTTGTCATTTGATGGTTCTCTGCAGAAAACAATTAAAACTTCACCGAAGACCAAACCTTGATTCAGTTTGCAGCCTTTCTTTATTTTGTTTCAACAAAGTCTCACTTCCAACAAATTCCTCTCTAGCTGTACAAGAAACTATATTCTGGTTATTCAATAAATAGCTGATATGAAATAACAAGATGGTAACAGCTATTTTTATATATTTCTGTGTGAATTAAATACTTGACAAATGAAAAGTACAGATTTTTTTTTCTTCTAATTTATCAAGAACTGCAAAATAAATATAACCGTCAAGAATCAGAACCTAAAGCGTAATCCAAATGACAAGATAAATATTGTAACGTAGTTTGGCCACTAGACAAAATATGTACAATAGGCATTTTCATATTGTTTTGACAATATATATGGCCATCGGCCAGTCCTAAGAGTAACCATCAAAAAGCCCCTGTTATACAATAATCATTTATTTAACTAAGTAAACAATATACACATTTTATGTGTAATCTGTTGCCCAACTTGTGTACTTGAATAGTAACTTGCCCACTTGACAAAACCCTCTCAACTTAAGGACCGGTTTCCTGCTTGTTCTGGAACCTTTGACTGTATCACATGGTCATCATGAATAGATTGTGTCTGCTCAATTTTTAATTATTGAAGACATTTTGACATTACTGTAGCTGCTTCAGTTTCGGGTCCTGGTATTGTGCATGCTGGCTCACTGTCATGGCTTAGGACACTTGTATACGGAGACATTGTTAATGTTATTAGTAACACCTTTGCATTATTATTATATACTATGAGAAGTCAAAATGTCAGAGTTGAAAAAGGAGGTTGCGCTTCAACAATGGAATTTGAGAAAGTGAAGAAAAGGTAACACATCTCAAGTTCCCAAGTCAAAGCTTTAGTGCGTAACATTTTGATATTAATTAACGTCTGTTACGTTCAAGCCATTGCCAAGTGAGTTGCTACAAAGCTAATTAAGACTATCAGCCCCGCACAACTCTCTCTTTATTTCTCAGTATACCTATGTTCAGAAGATTGTGTCGTCTGGTGACTTAACCACGCAGAAACTCAAGTCAAGATAATTACTCTTCTGAAGAGTCCATGTTTTTTTAAGCTTCAATGCTTATCAGAGAGCATAGAGGTGGTTATGGCATTAGGCTAGTAGTTACTGTTCAGGTGGCAGGGGGGGGTGTTTTTGTCTTTATTTTATTTGTGTGTGTGTGTGTGTGTGTGTGTGTGTGTGTGCGCATTTAGGTGTAATTGTTTTCTTTTAATTGGTTATGACATGATTTGTGAGAGGCTTCATGCCAAAATGCATCAGCAGATTTGTCAGCAAAGAATCTACCCAATAGATCAACACGGGGATTCTTTTGCTTTTCATGTCATTTTTCTTGACTTTGTTGTTAATAAATACAGATATACTGTAGGTGACAGGTTTGTCTCCTTACTAGGTTTGTGTACAAAGTTCTTCCTAAATTCTTGGTTGCTTGGAAACATTTGGAAGATAGTCAGCAATGCACACTAGAAGTCCCCTTCACAACAAGTGTCACATAACTGCCAAAAATAATTGTTTTAGGAGGCCTAGTGATATATTAAACTCTACTGCCTAGTCTTTGTAAATGTAGGCATGACTTTTATGTATATATGCATTGCATACATGGAGAAATATGTGTTACAGATGTGTTTTTTTTCAAATATCCGATTATGCTAACCTGACTGACTAGTCATGTAGTCAGCCGTTATTATCACAATGTTTTGTAATTTGAGATCATTTTGTGTTATTTTTGTAATGTGAATCTTCCCAGATTACATGATTATTAAACTAAATTTGTATCCGTCAGGTCAGATAAGCTAACCATATTTCACATTACCTCATATCTCTCATAACGGGTTGTATTGTATATTAATAGGCTAACGTTAGCTTTGTTAATTCAGCTCATTTAGCTACACCAAGCAGTTACTCTGTGTAAGTAGTTTGTAAAAACGAATCGCTACGTAAGGATCAGCTTGTGTGGTGTAACCGGTTTTCATTTAGTAATCTGGGGAACTCAGTGAAATTAAGTGAGTGTTAATTTTAATGATAAGAGATTTCTCTGGACACCCTGTAAAAAAAAAAAAATATATAAAAAAAAAAAAAAAAAGCAGTGTGTTGTCTCATGTGTGTTGTAGCTTAGTTTACCGAGCATGTTATGTCACTGTTGCAACGGAGTGTTCAGATCAGCTCTGTGTAAATACTATCAGCGCCTCCACAGTCTCTTTCACTCTGCTCAGTCCTGCACCCCTGTAGATTAACTCGCTCCGATCTTTCATGAAGCTTTGTGAAGTAAACCAGTGAAGAGGGGGGAAAAAAAAGACACTTTTTACATCAGATTTCTCAGTTTCATTCATTCCTTGCAGGTTGGGATATGTTGCCATAGGAACTAACCAGACCTGAGTTACAGAGGGGGCAAGTTTAGAGAGTGTGTGTGTGTGTGTGTGGGTGTGTGTGTGTGTGTGTGTGGGTGTGTGTTGTTGTCTACTTTTTCTTTTCTTTAGAAGTAAAACACTGTTTTCATTCTATTATTTTAGTTTGGTGACAAGTCATTCCTAGCTTAGCTCCACTCAGCTTCAACCTGACGTGAAGTCCATTCAGTCAAGCGATTGAAAACACCCCCGTTGCCTTGGGAGGGGTTAAGATGCCAATCATGAACCACGGCGTTCCCGGTTTCGAATCCGGCCGCACACCATCATTCGATCTCTCTTTCTGCCTAGTTTCCTGGCATGTCTCCATTATCACCATCTAATAGAAGACATAATGCGCCCCATCCCCACGGGGGGCAGTGCTGTTTAAAGAAATACTTACGCAACAGCCCACGACCAGATACCTTATCGGGTACAGAAACTCGGTCTACTTTTCTATTCAACAAAACAATAGATATTGGCATACATGTATTCTTTCTTTTTCAGAATGGATAAAAACTCCAGCTATTCACTAAATAGCATTATAAAAAATAACATTCTAGTATAGAGCATAATTGGACAGTAGTGGTTTTAAGCCAAATGATGTTTTTAACTCTTCTTTAAAACCCCTCACCAAATCCTTCTCACTCCCTCTACCCACAATCCTTCTCCCAGTGAAGCCTTCCTTCCGCTAAAGCACTTCATTTATTTCTTTGCTCCGTTGCCAAATGAGCAGCTGGATCAGAGAGCGACAGAGGGTGGGAGACGTAGAGAAAGAGAGAGAGACGATGATGTTTCCACTGTCTATGGATTGTAGCTACAGACAAGACTTTGTTGTATTTGCCCAACGTGAGTGCAGCCTGCATGCAGCGAAACAGCAGCCGTTACATGAGGAGAATTTCTCAAATGGCTTTCAGTATCCCACTTACAATGTGATAATACTTCTCCTGCATCAGGAGTAGCATCAAATACATCTACATGATGTCTCATTGATTGATGATCTCTTGTAAATTTTGTCTGGCAAAACGAATTCACCTAAAAAAAAAAACACGAAAGATAGTGGGACCTTTTTAAAATTAAATCAGGGTTCACTTGTTCTTTAATGAGAGAAACCAGAAAGAAGAGCAGAGAGGCAATGATATATCAGAGATTTAAACGGTCCAGCCTCTTTCAGATCACAGACAACTGAGAGGCAATTTAACATCCGCATGAGCTGAGCTGAGTAGAGCCGGGTTGAGCACAGAACACTGGAGTTTTGTTCTGATTAGCTCTGCATTTACTTACTTCTCTTCTACCTCCCTCCACTCAGCTGCTTTTATCTTTTCCTCTTTTTTGTTGGTGTTCCGTTCTGTTTTTAGCTTGATGTCTTTCCTGCATCAGTACAACGCTTTGACAAGTCCACAGGCTTCATTAGGTGAATTTTGTCAAATACAATAATCGGTACAATAACAGTATTGACTGATCCCTCAATCATTTTTCCTTACATAATGAACTCTGAATAGTTCTCTCTATAATAGCAGAAGATTAAAATTTCAGATACTACTGTAGTTTTGCACAACTGTAATTTTGACATCTAAGATGTCGCATAGTTGTGTAGATGGTATTTTTTGTTCCATTGTAGGAAATAAAAAAGAGACACAGTCTTAATAAGATATTGAATTAATAGATGGTAAAATTTTTAGCCATGCTAGCGGCATGGCTCTAGGATTGGCAATGTCGGTTTATGACCAAATACCTGCAAAACCTATGACATTCCCATCAGCCTCATCTGTACTCTGTGTTGTGCTAAACAGAGATCATGAACTTGGCTAACTATGTTGTGTGACTGATGTACGTGTGCTGCTGTAACAACATAATTTCCAATTTTTCTTGGATCAATAAATATCTATCTATCTATCTATCTATCTATCTATCTATCTATCTATCTATCTATCTATCTATCTATCTATCTATCTATCTATCTATCTACCTGCTTAACATCAGCATGTTAGTTTTGTTACTGTGAGCATGATGTTAGCATGCTTATGTCAGCATTTAGCTCAACGTACAGCCACATAGAGCAGCTAGCATGGCTGTATACTTTGAATATGTAATGTTAATGAAATGTACTTGTTCCTGAATCCTGACAGGGTGGCTTGTGTTTGCTACAAATACCATTACAGGACTATGACATTTTAAACTGAGATGATGTCATGCTTATAAAATGACTTCTTTAGAGTGAAGTTGTACGAATATTTCATTAAAAAAATAAAAAATAATAAGAAGAATATATCAACATATTTGTTTGAGGTTTCCTGTTTAACAGTTTTACAGAAAACAGCTTGGAATTTAATTTTGTATTATTGCCAAACTCATGGAATTAGCTAGGGATGATTACATTTTGCAGCATGAATTGTAATTCCAGCTGGTGAAATAATCAACCACTGGCTAATACTCTCAACTCCTCTGGCTTGTCAAGACAATAGGTTAACTTAATGCAATTATGATTTGAAAATTGTACTCTTTCAAATTGAGATAGATAGATAGATAGATAGATAGATAGATAGATAGATAGATAGATAATGTGTTTGTAAGAAGAAGATGACAGTGGGGGAGGGCAGACATCAGAGCCACTCTTATTTACTCTCCCACTCCTAGCGTCACTTCTCATATTTTCCACCATTTATTTTCTCTCTCTGTCAGCAGCAAACTGTACTCTTTTCTTTAATCTATGGGGTTCAAATGTATAAGTCCCATATAGGCCTATATATTGTATTTGCATCAACAAACATCTATCAGAATCTTGAAACACTGTCAGTATAAACCTGGCTCAATGTAAACTCAGTGTTATCTCAATCTTACCTTCAGGCAGGACAAACACATGATTTAGGCGTGCACCTCTGACAGCAATCAATCATGTCATTTACACTTTGGCCTTGAATTATCAGACTTATCTGGGACCAATCAAAGGTTATCAGGGAACAACTTTTTCTTGCATGCTCTACTTCCCTAAGCTTCCTGCTGTGGCATTGCTGAAGCAGAACATGGAGCAAAGGATGTTTTTTTATTTATTTATGACTTCAAGTAGTTTACCTGTCTGTCATTAGTAGAAGTTGTGATCTCTGCTTATGTTGCAAGAACTGCTATCCGGAGGGTATTTTAATTTTTTTTTTAAATTTAAGTGCACAATAAAGCTTGCGGCTAGTTGCTCTTCTGCAGTACAGAATACAGCAGCGAGGCTAATGCTTGGGTGCAGGACTCCAAGTAATGATTATGTTTATTATTATTATCCGACCAACAGTCCAAAACCCAAAATAATTAGTAAGTAAATCAGCAAATTAATACATTTGAAAAGTTCGAAGCAGTCAAGCAGGAAATTTAAGTGTCCAATGACCTAAACTTTTAAAGCTTTAGTGCCTAACTTTTTGATATTAATGAACGTCTGTTACATTACAAGCCATTGCCAGAATGAGTATCTACAAAGCTAGTTAAGACTATCAGCTCCACACAACTATCTCTGTATTTCTCAGCATGGCTATGTTCAGACGATTTTGGCGCCCTGAGACTTTCCAGCGCAGAATAAAAATGGCTACAAGCATGGATGACATCGAAGAATCTGAACATGTTTTTGTAATCGAACTTGCCATATTTCATCATTTGACTTGACGTACGTTAAGTAACTGCAGCTTTGAAGATGATGTACTGTAGATTGGATGGATTCATCATTCACTACAGTTGCCTCCCAAAATAGAAACTGGGTAACATAAACATGATGTCAGGCTGAATAATGAATTGCCAGTTCAGGCAGATTTTCAGGCTATTCATGACCTATGATCTATGTAGACTAAAGTTTCCCATTAATATCATTAATTAAAACTGCTTTGGGCAGTCGTCTTATTTATTATTAATAATTTATTTTATGAACTGATTTTAAATGAGACATATAATCCATAGAACAGAAGAGGTGTATTTGCACTTACTGTTACAAATCACTTAAGCCACGTTAGTATAATTTATATGTTATGTAAATTGTGTTTTCGGTTTTGTTTTTGTTTTCAGGATTACGGTAAAACTTGGTTGAAGTCACGGGTCAATGATGAATCCTTCACAATTTGGAGCGGATCCAAATCACAGGGTGGAGACACAAATCATTTTTTCACTTTCATTAACATTGCCAGATAGGGCATGGAGTACGTGGAGGTCTGCACTCTTCGAGGGCCCTTCTAGTTTCCTTTTTTGTTTGTTTGTGAATCCAGTCAGTAAATGAACACTTAAATGTCAGTGTTGTGTTGGAGTGGATTTGAGTGCCTGATTTATTAATGAAACACCATAATGTGTCTCTACAACAGTGAGACTGAACCTAGGTCACAAAAAAAGAAGAAAAAAAAAATCACTCCATCAATGTTCCCATACTCAGTGCCTGGGTGGAGTATGATGGGTCCTAACCGACGTATTGGTCATCTAATATAGGTTAAAGTGGGCGATAGGTGTATTGCCACATAGGCTACTGCGTATTTCATTGAGAATGCATTTATGAGATTAAAGCACAAAAAAGAGAATATCATGCTCAAACCTCAGAACTGTAGTGAACACTGCTCATCTGCAGAGCTGGATTAAAATCTGAAAAAAAATCTCTTTAAATTAGTAGCTGATATCTAAAAAAAATGTAGGTGCATTTAGACTACTTGAAACTGAATATTTTTTATTTTTATTAATTGATTAAGCATTTGGTCTAATACATATCAAAGACATTGTGAAATGCTTATCATCTCAATTTCCCAGAGTGAAATTATTACAGTAAATGTCTTGTTTTCTTTGCTCAATAATTAAAAACTACACATTTGCGAAGTTTGAACCGGTAAATATTTGTCATTTTTTGCTTTAACCCATGTATTGTCCTTCGTGTCACGGGGACTTGTTTAGTTTATTTAACGCGTTTGAGTGCAGGATGGGTCTCGGGACCCTGGAGGCTGAGGCCACGGTAGCAAAAAATGATTGAATACAGGACGGGTCTCTGGGACCCGAAGGACAACACAAGGGTTAAAAACCAAAACAAGTTAAGCTATTCATCACTTATCAGTATTGTATCTGGTTAATTCTCTCTTGATTGACTAATGGATTAACCTGTTAGATTATTAATAGTCTAAGTACAAGATTAGATTGTATTATTTATCCAGGCTGAAACACAGACTATGGTACAATAGGACAGTAGGTCATATTCTTAACTGCTGCACAATATGTTGTATCGTTACCATTGTGCCCTTCTTCTCAGTGACGTGACCCAGATCCTTCCTAATGACAGTGTGTAGTATGCACTGTCTTTGCCCCCCCTCCCCCTTCATTTCTTTTTTTTCAGTCAACTGGGGAAAATAAATCTAACCACAGACCCGGTTAGATTGTGGATTTCTTTGAAAATTGATTTGTAGTGTTGAATAAGGATTTTTGTAGACTTAAGATTCACAATAATTCTGACTTAGTTTTTAAATTATACATAGAGATAAAAGAGTCAGACACATGTAATTTTATGAGACATGCAGCTTTAAAGTGACTTCTTTTTGTGTACATTGAATGAAACTCAAAGCTGGTGTATGTGAAAGGAGAATGTATGTGAGAGTGAAAATATATACAGTATATGTGAAAAAAGAATGTACATGTGAGAGTACCAGAATGAAGAATGTCTTATACGGACCCTCATAGGTAGTGCCAAGCCAAAGATAACTTCTGTCCGTCCCACTGTGCACCGGTTCGTTTGTGGGAGATGAACTTGCCCACAGCAAGATGTGCTGGAGCCATGAAAGAGCTGTGAGGCTCCACACTATCAAGTGTAGCATGGCTAATGCATTTTTCATAAGACCAGGAGGGCTTGGTTGTAGGTTAAAACGCAGGGGGCCCCGAGGCTCAAGAGACGGAGAGAGAGAGATGCTCTGGCTGTGAGCTTCATCCAGCTAAAAGTGTTGCCTTCACACCCATACTTTTTACCTACAAAATGTTTAGGTTCTCTTCCAGTATTTACTTTTACTAGCTATATACAGTAAAAATAAGAAGAAATATTGCATTCACATTGTTTTAACCTGCAATAACAATATTACAATTACAATATTAAACACCAACATATTATCACCTTTTAAGTGTCCAATATACACTTTCTTTTAGCTCTGTTTATTGTCTCTACCAACCCCTGAGGGAAATATTTAGATAGATAGATCTTTATTATCATTGTATGCGTACAACAAAATTCAGTTTGAGATATCCTCTCCAAATAGTAGCATAGAGTTAAAAGTTAAAAATATATACGCAGTGTATATGTAGATATACACATACACCACCACATTCTCACCCAAGCACATCTCGCACATACACATTTATCTACACATACACATTTGTTCCATGTTTTCAATAAATAGATAAAAACAAACATTAAACACAGCAGTTATTGCACAGAGTTCAATTGCACTGAGAAGGTAAGAGATGTGTGTATGTTTTTATGTATGTGTGTATGATTTCTGTAATATGTTCACAGCTCTGGGGAAAAAGCTGTTCTGGAGTCTATTTGTGCGTGTGCTGGGGGTCCTCAGTCTGCCGGACGGGAGGGTGGTGAACCGGGATTGTCAGGGGTGCGAGGTTTCCTGCCTGATGTTCATGGCCCGTGTGAGAAGGCGGCTTGAGTATATTTTACTCCGGTTTACTCTTCCAATGATCCGCTCAGCCGTCTTGACAACCTGCTGCAGGTCCTTTTTTGTCTGCTGCTTTGCAGCTGGAGTGCCACACGGTGCAGCAGTATGTCAGGGTGCTCTCAATTGTGCAGCGGTAAAAGCGTGTCACAAGTTCTTGAGGGAGCCCATTGCGTTTCAGGGTCCTCAGGAAGAACATCTTCTGCTGGACTTTTTTAATGGTGTGGGAGGTGTTCTGGCATCAGGTTAGATCCTCCATGCGCAATCCCAGGAACTTAAAACTTGCCACACTCTCCACCTCCTCCCCGTTGATATACAGTCCATTGTGGTTTGTTTTGTTGCTTCTGTAGTCAATTATTATTTCTTTTGTTTTTTTAGTGTGCACCAAGCTGATAGGGTCTAGACCTCTTTCCTATAGGCTATTTCATTGTTGTTTTGATATGAGTCCCTCTATGGTTGTGTCATCTGCAAATTTGATGAGGGAGTAACTTTTTTTACTATCTGGTTGCTAACTGTGTCTGATTGGTGAATGGCAGGTAGTGTACAGTGGGTTTAGAGAGAAACATCTAACCGTTATGGCTAAAAATTAGGTTATGAAAGCAACGATTTCTTTGCTCTGAGCAGTTGCAACCAGAGGAGACTCCAGGAAGTGGCTGTGCGGGCCAAGTGGCCAACTGTAGCATCATTATTTAACAGATCTTCTTATCTAACGCTTGGCAAGAAAGCAAAAAATCTAATTTCCCAAAAGGTCAAAACTTTGCCTTTTTTAAGAGCTAAGGTTCATCACTTGACACCTTTCACATACAAGTAGTCATGATCCAGCATTAATTTAAAAATATGTATTAAAGCCGCTTTAATGGCTGAATAAAGATAATACAAGTGGTCAGGAGTAGCTTTCGTAGCTGTAATATAAAATAAATCTTCAAGAAGGATGATCGTGGTTATATGTTGTCACATCAGTTGGTAAAGATGACTAGCCTGGAAAAAATGAACAATACAAGGCTTTTAGCCTGAGAGCTCCGCTGAGAACATCTGCTGAAGTTCTGCTAAAGTAACACACTGAGATGGAGACTATGGGTGTAGTAGGGTGTGTATATGTGCAGGGAGCATCTCTTAGTGCTGCTGGGAAAGGATGGCCCTCTGCTCTGTTGCATTAAACCTTATTATAAATGATCAACGATGATGTCACTGACAGGAAAGTCCGGGCCTGTGTACAGTCTCATGTTCTTAGTAAATTTAACAAGCTCAGTTCTCGGATACTAAATGGATAGAAATACAGTACGGGGAGGTCTCAGGCAATGCAACTTCATTAGTTTAAATTCAAACAACCCATCTTCAATGCACCCCTCTGCACTTATATATTGGTGTTTTCAGTTTTATGTACACCTGATTCACAGCTTTCACTTACCCTAATGCTCCAATCCCAATCCTTTCATCCTTCTTTGATCTTCTGCAATGTACTTCAGCAGGGTGACCGCTGTTAAAGGCGCGCATGTACATGTGTGTGTCTTCACTGCTGAGGTGCCCTTGAGCATGAGGCTGATCTCCTAACAGCTCCAGTCTTGCAGTTCTCTACCAGGACCTGAAGCTAAACTAAAACCTCCTAGCATAAACTGTTAAAAGGTCACATTTTGATCTCACATAACCCAAGTGTGAAGGAAATTCTGTGTTGGTGATTCTAATGTTAGGTGGTCTGTTGCTGAGGAACCTGTGAAGTGTTGTGTTACCAGACTGAGACTGAGAGGAAGGCAGCCTGAAGCAATAAGAGGTGTGAGAACGGCTGAGAGAACAGCTGGAAATCAAGGAAACAGTGGTAGAATGTGTGTGAAGATGGGAAAACCAGAGGTGTGTTTTTTTTTTTCATTATTATTATGCAAACATTAACAAATACTCAGTAAAATGCAGCCTATTATGTAGAGACAAGCTAGTAGGACAGCTATCGTTACATACAGTGTTCGCATTCTTTTCAATACATCTGCTTTATTACAGTCTGCAGATAACATGTTACTGATCATTTGGGATTTTGTACGGTGGTCTCTTCTTTTTGACAATAAAACGCCCTGATTATATATATCGGACACACATTAATTATATCCATGATACAAACAAAATTTAAACTGCACAAAGGTGTACATCTCACAAATGTGATCTGGTGATTACCTTTGTGTTCGTGTCTTTGTGGAGAATGTAAAACATGCATGCGTTTTTGAATATTTAACAAGTCAGGTTGCTCGTTTGGAATAAGAGATAGCACTGCACAGACAAATTGCTATACAGTAGGAGTGGAAGGAAGAATTTAGAAATCTTTTAGTTTTCTTTCTCGACACATGTACTGAACCTGAGCTCCACTGTAGACTTACTGGACTGGACTCTGGGACTTTATGCTGGCTTTTGATCCCTTTGGCCCTGGATATGTACTGTAGCTGAAGCCAAACTCAACCCACAAATGTTCCAGTGCAGCTGACCCGTGGTTAACAGTAGAGGATAAAAAGTATCCAGAGCAGCTCTGCACTTAATGATATCAACTCTAACCATCTGACCAGTAGAACAGACAGGGATGATTACTATGTAACGCTACAAATATGGGCGTTGTGGTTTCTAAAAGGATAACAATCATTGAATGTGACTTCACACATTGATTGTGTAACACACATTGCTGCACAACATCTCAATGTTTGACTTGTCCATTTACATTAAAAGCCCCCAGTTCAGTTGCAGTCCATCTCTTCTTCCAGCATATGCTTGCTCTAGACTCTGATGAATTATGTACCCTCACAAATTACCAGTCTGGTCACCCGTCTGACAAGCAATTAAAATTTTAAGATACAGATGTTGTAAACGTTCTGCGAGCTTAAGTTGGCACATCATCTGAATGTGCTTTTTGATATGTGTGCGTATGAATCTGAGGCGTCTGTTACATTTATGTGACAAGAGCAGGAATTATTAAACAAGTACAGTACTTAAAGAGTTACTTTAAAGCCAGCAGATGTTCTTGTGTTTCCGCCTATATACTGCAACCTAACACCTTGATTTGACTGACTGCACTTTGTGACAGATTGGTTTGAACATACACACACTGTCACTGTACATGTACATATGTTATATACTTCTAGTCTAATCTGACATCTATGTTCTTGTCCTCTGTAGCGTTTCAGTGCTAAAATTACATAAAATTCCACTTAGGTCAGGAATTCATCGACTGTACGGTGTTGTTCAGGTCTGTGAGAGTCACATCTGTAATGATATACAAAGCAAAGCCAGAAACCACAGTACTACAGCTAAGCCCTGCAGTGTTATTAAAATGTAAATTTCAGAGCTGCATCTTCAAGTAAGAACTTGGATAAAAATAAATAGAAGTTGAACGTTCAGAGAAGCATCTTTTTCATTTATTCTTACATTAACCTATGAGAAAGGAAGCTACAATACTTTGTTTATCAAAGTAGCTAAATGTTGTGTATTTTTGTAAAACGTTTTCATCACACAAAAAGAGACAACATTTACAGTAAATTTTACATATTTATATTGGCAACAACAGGTTTTGAAAACTTTGTAAACTATAATCTGGATTAAAGTTTAAAGCTCAGTTCTTGGGCCTCTGGCTTTAAAGGTGCCCTGCCACATAAAACCATTTTTACTTGCATTTTTTTGAAATATGTTGGGTCCATATGCGTTATGTCGTGAATGTGAAAATGAACCGCTACCTCCTCTGTCAGCTCTAGCCACTGAAAAGACGGTCAGTCTGATGTCATGTTGCCTGAGCTCGCCCAGTTGCGCTGGGTAAAGGATGCTAATAGCCAGGCTCTCATTGGCTAGCTGTTAGCCAATCAGAATCAAGCAGCTTAGCTCATTGAATATTAATGAGAACTGACACAAATCGAGTTGAGTCTTCTTGCAGGTTTTCAATACCACACTAGAATGGCTTGAAAGAAGGTAACCAAGTTTTTTTTTTTACAATTTAACAATGTTAGAGTCCATGCTAGAATGTAAGACATTACCACAAAGTAAAGAAATACGTGTAGCAGGGCTTATTTAAGAGATCTCAAATATTAGTTTTTATTGCCATATTTATGCATACTTGATTTTATTTACCATAAAAATATACAGTACCAGTAGTTTGTGTCTACATCAAGTGAAAAATGTCTGCTGTCCTTATGCCATCCGTTTTGCCCAATAGCTACAATAGTTCACTACAATGGCACTTCCTGAAAATACTGTTTTTCTGGTAACCAATACAGTGCAGTACAAAGAAAATGTGCTTTTGGAAATATTCAATCCCTGTGCCTCCTGTCACAGCTAGTAGCAACAAACCTGAAAATGTGTTAAGAGTTTCCCCTGACGGCTCATTTCAAAATATAAATCCAAAAGTGCGAAAGAAAGTGATGGTTCCCGGGTGATACGGAGAAAATATTCCCAAAGTGTTTGCTTCATGTCTCATTTACAGATGTATCTGGCACAGCATTTCCCTTCTGACTGTGTGTTGGTGTTTGCATGAATGTTAGTATGTTGTGATACATGTACCAATGGGAAGCCAGTCCATTAATTATGAGTTCCAAAACTAATTTGGCTTGTAGTTTGTCAAAAACTGAGGAGTAAGATGATCACAGCAACATATGAAAACAACAAAGTGACATTAACATTATAAATATAAATATCTTCTCCCTACATTTTCAAAAAAAGAAAAAAGAAACAACATTCTGTTTGTTTATCTCTGTCAGTCTTTTTCCAGGCCAGTTGATCCGGTATATTTTAATATTTTATTCAAAGCTTTGGTGAATCAACATCCTAAATTCTGGTTGAAGGGGTGCTTGAAAACATTCTACTCTTTTATTTTGTACCCAGCTTTTATCTGAAAACATGCCAAAACATCATCAGTATCACAGTCAACGTAGTCATCAGCGGGTGAGAAAGATCAGATGCAAAGAATTGTGTGTGTGAAATGAGAGTCAAGGTTAAAAGTTTAACAAATGTCAACACAAGTTACCAAAGCCAAAGTTATGTATTCAAATTGTTTATTTAGTCCAAACCCCCAAAGATATTCAAATTGCAAACAGACAAAAGCAGCAAGTCATCTTAATATAGAAGCAGCAACCAGGAAATGTTTTTACTGCTTAAACTCAAAAAACTCATTGATTTGTATGTTTGTACTAATGACACACTGTGTTAGTTAAGGCAGAGCACCGAAGTTTCTTTTTTTTGCATTAGCTGTTTCATTCATGCTCTACAGTCACTGGCTGTTTGGGTACTGTTGAGTTATAAAAAGTTAAAAACAATAACAAACACGAAGTTAGAAAATTCTAACACTACCAAATGACTACTGTAGTCACATCCAATTAATTCATCTATTACTTAATATGAATGAATTTGTCATTAGCAAATTTATAGGAATAGCTTCACATTTTGGAAACTTCATCCCTGTAAAACAGCAAATTCTTGTTTTTACGCTTTAGTTATCGTACAAATTGAACGGATGATAGCGTGTTAACTAGTGAGCTGCATGTGCTGTTATGATAGCTGGATCTTTTTCAACTTTAGGAGAGAACTGGGCTAGTTGTTTCCCCCTATTTTCAGTCTTTATGCTAAGCTAGGCTAACTTTCTGCTGGCTTTAGCTTCATACCGATGTGAAAGGGTGTTAATCTTCTCATCAAACTATCAGCACAAATCAACAACCATTGATTTCCCCCCTTTTCTAACAATAAGTTAGCCCGATTGAGCATTCTGGGATGGGAAAAACGTGCTCTGGTTAATTGTCATTTTTTTTAAACCAATCACAATCGTCGGTGAGGCTAAGCACTGGGCAGAGCCACGGTGCCGCTGCAAAATAGCCCCGGAAAGAACTCGGTTTGGTGGAACATTTGGTGTACGTTCAAAAGTTATTTTAGTTGTGCAACAGAAAACTCAGATTGGACAGATAGTCTAGCTAGCTGTCTGGATTTATCCTTCAGAGAGCTGAGGAGCAGTTAACCATAGTCCTCAGAAATCGATCAGATTTTAAAATTCAACACAAAGAAAGCGGAAGGTACCAGACATCTGGCTGAAAAGAGTGAATTTCCTGCGGCAATGGAGCAATCTTGGAAGTGGAATGTCGTGGATACAGACTAGCCCGGTTGGTAAACTCCATGATGGAGGTTGCACTTTCTGCAGCTTCACATAGAGATTAGTAAGCCCACTGCTCTCTGTGGTAGGGAGAACACTGACATCCTCACAAATTACAATGATTGGCCCCAATGGGATCTACCTCGGTTTTAATTTTGATGAAACAAGGAGGCATGACGAAGTATTGCATCCTTGATTGGTTTGTGTTGTTCCTTTACACTTTAACCACAACTCTATCATTGATTTTGTTTATAAACTCTTTCTGATATTCTCTGGTTGTCATCTGGACTGTCCAGTGTTTTTTTTGCTAATTTAAAAACAGCCTTGAAACTTAATAGAGACAAAAAACGGCAGTTGTGTTCCACTTCACAAATTTTAATAGCATTTCTCTGTGAGTTTCTTGGCAGACATTATATGATCGGGGACTGTTATGACATATATTGCTGTTGTTAAAGAAGGAAGTTACTATACAGGGATCCTTGCATAAACTGGTTGCATAATTGGTATATTTCTCTCTCCGTCACTGTCGCCATCTCTGTCTTTTCTTCTTACTCTCTTTGGTCTTTCTCTCCATGACTTAAAAGCTTCAAAGACTGCATAGAGTCATACATGACTTTGTTGGTGACACAAATGTATCCTGCCTTGTATATAATCTCAGTGAGATGTCCCAGACAGAGAATTCAAGGAGACAGAAGCCAAATGAAAAACAAGAGATTTTCTCTGTACTATTTTATTGTCTTTTGTTTCGGTCTTTACAAGACAAAAAGAAGGTGCTTGTTAACTTGAAAGGTCAGTTAAAAGTCATAAATATCAGCAAATAAAGAAGCTTAGGTTTGGATAGATTTAGTCCTTGTGGGCCTTCATTTTTATACAGCACATGAGAGAAAAAGCACTGACGTGTGTTGTATCTATATTGATCTCTGATAAGTCCTGTGCAGTTGGTAATTCGGAGCAAAATAGGATCTCAATCTCAATCATATTTATTTCTTCTGTTTCTCTGCTGCTGATTTTTAACAGTGTTGCACTATCACATGGTTCAACACCTGTTGGACACAGAGGGCAACCTGCTTGCCCCTGAGCTCTATAGTTGAAGCAGAAAATGGGACAAGTCTCTTCTGTGTGTCTGACTGATTATCTGTCCGACTGCCTCACTACATGTCGTGAATTCACCCCTGATACATTGCATGCCAGCCTGTTTAGTCAGTGAAGAGCGGCACGGCTGGGAAATAAATCCTGACCTGCACAAGCATTATGGTGCAAATGGTGTGCGGCGTCCTTGTCAGCAGAAATCCATCTCACTAACTAGCAAGTCTCTCTCACACACACACACACACACACACACACACACACACACACACACACACCCCTTGATGCTCAGTGTTGGCAGCCTCAACTTTGTTGCCTACTGACAAACAACAGACACAGCAAGAGGCAGCCAACTTTCTGGACAGGCAGCAACCATCAGCTCAGTCACCAGTGATTCAGCCACTATGTTTCAATTTGCTGTATTTTGCCTGACATGCCCCGAGAAACAACATAGTAACTCACCATATGCTGCATTTTACCTCACTGAGTTTAGATCCTGTTGAACAGTTTCAAGGTCCCATGACATGGTGCTTTTTGGATACTTTTATTTAGGGCTTAGTGGTCCTCTAATGCATATCTGAAGTCTCTTTCTGTGTCTGTTACTATTGGGGGCAAGGTGGAGGGTGGGGGTGTGGCCTCAACCAACTTTCACTTTGCTTGTTTTGAAAGCCGTAATGTCTCTCTCTTTCTCATGGGTGGGCCAAATTCTCTGGGCGGGCAAAGCAGAGAAAGGGGAGGTAACTTTGCTCTTTATGACCTCATAAGGAGCAAGATTTCAGATCGGCCCATCTGATCTTTTCTTTTCTCAAAGGCCGAGCAGGATACCCAGGGCTCGGTTTAAACCTATTGCCATTTCTACCATATTAATGTTAAAAAACTGCATAAAGTGAAATTTTCATGCCATGGCATCTTTAAGAGTTGTGCTTGTTGTCATTTCTATTTTTTTTTGTATACAATATTACATTTTGGTACAGATACCAACGTTATGGTACCATGTTAATACCATACTTTAAGAAATATTAATGATTGGTTGAATAAAATGAGCCAACGTTCTTGAACATTAAATGCTGTCTAAATACAAGCAGCTGCAACATACACTAAACTTGCTTTTATGCTGTTTTTGGCCATCTTGCCTTCATCAGTGTGGTGCCTAAAGTTGTTTTTGGTTTCCTTATACACAGTTCATTGATCAGTCTTGAGACTTATAGATCGCTATAGACACACAAAGTATCTTTTTTTAAATAATTTTTACAACACACCATGTTTCCAGATTTGTCTTAAGTAAATGCATGCTTATATCTTAAGCTATCAATGGAATGTTCAATTTCCATTTTATTTTTAAATACAAAGCAACAAATACATTTTTTAAACTCATTTTTTAAACCTGAAAACTCAAGTCTCTTACATTTCTTTTTAGTTATAGATAACCCTTGCTAATTTTTACTTTTTGACTTTAACAGATCTATTCTTTCCTGCAAACTGTAAACAACCATAGACGCCACCAAGATAGCTGTTTTAATGGACTTGGGTTCAAGCTCACACGCTTGTTCAAAGTACTGGATATGTGTCAACAAAAGACCAGAATTAGAACAAATCAATTAAATAGCATGAAAGTAAGCAGTCTAGTTATAGACACTATAACCGTATGTCTCCTCCTGTCTGTTGGAACAGCTAATTTCCTGAAATGTAAGATATTTGCAAAATATATATGTTAAGTACCAATCAAATCTCAGATATCCACCCTTTTCCAATTACCAGCTTAGTATTTTATCATTTATCACTTTCTCTCTTTCTTTCTCTCAAATTCTGTTGGTTTTCATAAGAAAGTCTGGTGTAGGTCAGTGTTTTTATTGTCTACTTCAACCTCATCTTCTTTTCTCTCATTGATTGGAAAAACCATAAATCTACAAAAAGCATTGCTTGTGGGAAAGCTCTTTTTCTCCTCTTTTGTTCGTATGTTCAACTGCATTGTGTATTCCCTCTTGCCTTCTCACTCCATCATAAATGCTTTTTAAACCACTTGACTGGAAAATTGACTTGGCATGTCAATTTGGCTGAATGAGTTTTTCATTTGTCTGCATCTGTAGATGCTTTTGCTGTTGGTTCAGTTCCTGTCAAATTGTGTACTTCTTTTATTTGGAGGTGTGTGCATAAGACTGACATGACATCATCATTATTATGACATGAAACTTGATGGAGTGGATAAAGGAGTCACTTCATGACTGTTGTCATTAAGTGTAATTCGGTAAATTATAACACTTTTAATGCAAAATTGGCATTGTCTGAGGTGTCTTTGTCATGACAACTAACTTTAATGCTAACTTTGCATTAAAAGGGTCATAATTCTCTGAATGACACTTACTGACAACAGTCATAAAATTACTTGTCATGTCAGTCTTACGCACACCCCTTTAAATCAAGTGTTACCCTTTTTTTTTTTTTTTCTTTTTTTTAACTGAAAGTAAACATCTAAATTTATTTCACCACTCTTCAACCAGACGTATTGGTTTGATTCTCCACAGTGAATTCACTGTATTCAGTGTGAATGCACACCTATAATGTATGGCACTTCACCTGCATCAGTTTAAGTAAACAGTCAAAACATTAACAGCTCATAGCTATCCTTTAACTTAAACATTTGATAAATGAGAGAAAATTAATGAGAATGTCATTAATTTCTATTTAATGTAATTTAATAGCTTTATCCCAATTTATTATTTCCTTTTGTCTTTTATTTTCCTTCAGGTGCCTGAGACTTTCCTGGTCTAAGACTAAGAAAAGAAAAGAGAGCAGTATTTTGTTGATGACCAACCAACAAACTCTGCGAGTCTGACTAGCCTGATGCCATAAGAAAAGGACATCTGGACTGAAATGCCAGCAGGACCCTCTCCACTGATGAATGTTTGTCGGCAGCTCCCACTTGTGCTCCATCACTTATCATTTGAAAGTTTAAAGCATTAGTTGATGGACTAATTGGTAATCGTGAAACTAATTGGACTGCCTTTTAACATTTGGATACCACATGGCTGCATCAGCAATTTGGGACACTGGGATAGTCACTGACCCAACATATGATCACATGCCCATATCAGCAAAGGTTTATACAAAATACGGGCCTTAAATCTTGGATAATATTGAACTCCTCATTTGTACTTATTTGCTATATCTACAGTTATGTACGTTAGAAAATAACTTCCTGGATCATCTCACTCAGGGACTGAGCTGATTACAACATTTTAGTACTTTTGTCATGCAGGGAATCTGGGGATGCACCAGAAACAAACTCACAACTCAATTGTAGCTAACTGTGTAGCCTTCCAATTGTCATTAATGACCTTATGACCCCTGCAGAAGTCAGATATTTGGGTATCAGCTAACCACATGTTCTTATCAGAGATCTAATAGCGGCCGTCAGGATGAGCGCATGTCTGTAGCCGTGCCGCGCCAGCGTTGTCGAGGCTGGCGGTCATCTTCCACGGCCATGACCCGGCTGATGTTGGGCAGGACTCTGGAGCGCATCTGTAAAGGTGTCCTGCTGCTCTGCCTGCTCCACTTCCTCATCATGATGATCCTGTACTTCGACGTCTACACGCAGCGCTTTGACCTCTTCAGCCGCTTCAACAACGGTCGCAACGGATCTAGGAATAACATCAGCGGACCAGCAGGGAGCGGACACCATTTTACTTTTACAACCTTTCCAAGCCCAACGCTACGTTAGCCAGCTACCTGGCCACAGGGGAGCAGCTGGTGCCGAGTGTGCAGCCCGAGACCAATCAGACACCTTCCCCTAAACCGCTGCCGCCGTGCCCCGAGATCCCACCAGGCCTTGGTGAGTAATAATTGATGGTCCTCCACTTCACCACCATTTACAAGTGTTAATAGAAATCTAAAAGTTTTAAATCTATGTTTAAAATTGCAATAATATTGTATTTTGAAATAATAATTGTGATGATATCGTCAGGCCTCTGGTGATTCCCACCCCTACAGTTTAGTGAACTGTCGTTACTCAAGGTGTTTCCGGATTTCAGGCGTGGCTAATTTCGTGCTCAGGCTATCTTGTGGTGAATTTAACCAATGTGTCCACAAAAGTGCTAGATCGACGAAAAGACTATGCAAACTGATCTGTGCTCTTGGGTTGTGTTTGTTGACGTGGTCTCTCTGGTTATGAGAGGAGTTGATATTGTGTCCATTTTGTTGAAAAGAAAATGCCAGCGGCAGATGTGAAGAAGACTTTTTTTACTGTAAAAATGTTTCTGGCCAAATGAAAACAAAGAAGGTTTTGCCTTGTGTTTCGGGCTTTCAGTACAATATGTTTAGGCAAAACACAACAGTTATCCTGTTTCTGTTCTGTGCTGTTTTAACTCATTACAGCTTAAATAATCATAAAAATGTTTTTCATCTGCATAAGTGAGCTTGAAATGTGACTTTTCTATTAGTAATCACTTTCTGTCTTGTTTAATCACCTTTTCTGATAACCTATTTGTTTATCCAGCTGGCTTGTTGTATTTGTTGTTATGGCCTGTACACACTGTATGTCCGATAACGGAGGATTTGCCGATTATTGATTAGTGTAATGAATAAGGAGATGAGATCTTGATCGGAGAAGTAAATAAATGCCTCTTCATTCTAATTCCAATTAGCGGAAGAGCAAGTTTAGCCGTAATTTTGTTTTTCTGGGTCAGCCTGCAACATAAAATGGATTTAATGTCAACAATTTATACTGTGGTATTTCAACCTTATAGACTCACAGCGGGGCTATTAGCAGAGATTCATACACTGAGACAGGAAGGCACACACAGCTGCACACGTACCCACACCAGAGCTTTAAGAATATTTCTTTTGTGCTTTCATTGTCTTAAAAGAACACACAAGTTGAGGTTACTGTAATAATTAGGATGATTTAAGCTACAGATGGATGCAGGAATATTGAAGAAACTGTAGATGTTTCTGAAGTCGTAGTGACAGTGGTTTGCAGTTTTTTCTTCTAAAGTTATTTGTTCAGTGTTTTACAATGTGTTACAATCTGTATTGCCTGCATGAGCCCTTGAAAAACATGCATGAATTTAAGAACAGAAAGAAATGTAAAAAAAAACTGATTCTTAAACTGCAAGTTTTCAAACAAATCTCATATCCTCTTTGTGTATCGAGAAGAAAATCAACACATCATCACGAAAAAAGCACCACGGGAGGGTCTGGACTTGTTTTGTATGTATTGTCTTCATCAGCGAAAAGCTTTCTAATTAACAAGCAGTGACACACACACACACACACACACACACACACACACACACACAGTCTGGTCATACATACAGTGTCTTGGGATTACGACATGTGATATGAATGTAGATCCCCTGCACACACACACAGACACACACACCTCATTATCTTCACTATCCACCCATCCACCCAACAAATCAGAGGTTGATTGAGTCACACTAAGCCTCGGGTTTACTAAATCTATAATTACATAGTGGACACAAACTCTGTCACTCACTCACTCACTCACTCACTCACTCACTCACTCACTCACTCACTCACTCATACACACACACACACACTCCACAGCTCTCTGTCATGAATACTTACAAATAATTGAGTTTAGGAAAGAGGAACTAACTCCTGCTGTTTTTATTTCACATTTGCCAGAGAGGACTTTTCTTGATCAACTGATCCTGATACCAATTAGGCCACTATCTGTCTCCTAAATATGAATCTGCAGTTACCTTAGCACAGCACAAAGGCCACAACTTGTGCTTCTTACACTTTAGTTGTAAAGACTACACAATCAAGATATAACATGATAAATAGTTAATTTAAGAAGTGCTAGGTGGACTTTGTTACATTTGGACAGAGCTAGGCTAGCTATTTCCCTTTGTTTACAGTCTTTATGCTAAGCTAACCAGCTGCTGGCTGTAGTTTCATTATTACCATACAGACATGAGAGTGGTATTAATATTCTCATATAACGCTGGGCAAGAAAATTCACATTTCCCAAACTGCTCCCTACATTGGAGTAGTTGGAGTGGACATAGCTTAACACTAAGATCTTGCAGTGTACTTTAAATTTTGTGTTTGCAGCTTTTGCCTTCTTGTTGTACCCCACCGTCCAGAAAGTTCTCTTCGGGGTTGTTTTTCCTCCTGTTTTGCTCAGGTGTTATTCAGTGTCTTTTTGTGTTTAAAGAGTTTGGACTGAGTCATGAACTAGTGATTGTGGACCTAAAAGCCCATTTAGACTTTGCAAATAAACCTGATCTGTTTTTGACACACGTATATTTAATAATAGATATTTTAGATTAGATTTATATTTACACTATTCATTCTTTCTTCCTATCTTTAATTGAGTTTTTTGTTTGTTACTCGTATACAGCAGATTATCGCTCAGCTGATGAAATGAAAATATGTTTCTTTTTTTCTTCCACCTGTTCCATTGGTAAAGGAGCTTTGTAAACATAATCCCTTGTGAGCGCAATTGTGGCAAGGTTATTCTCTTCTTTCTTTCTTTTTTCCCACTGATTGCTTTTCTCATTTGATGATGAGGTTCGTAACATGCTTTGAAATTGGGAGTGGGAGATAAAGCTGTCAGGTTGATTTGTCTAAAGCAAAGGTTCGCTGATTCCATTATTTGCTTGGAATTGGCTGTCACTGACTCTGGGTTTGCCATTCACACCAGGCACAGGTGTACTCTTGTAGCTTATCTCTGCCTTTTCTCTGTGATGGAGTGGTTGCCTGGGGGCTGTAATGAGCAGGAAGGCAGAGAAAGGCTGAGTGAGTCTGATTTTTAGTCACAGGTGCAGAGAAAGAGAGAGTGAGATCTAATGGATGGTGGTATGATGGTTGGTATGAAGTGAGACAGCCAGAGAGGCGGGATGGAGTGGAGGAAGGAACAGCAGGTGGAGAGGTGAGGGGTGTTGAGGGAAAAAAAGAGATGCTCGCTCACTCACTCACACGCTCACACACACACACACACACACACACACACACACACACACACACACACACACACACACACACACACACACACACAAGAGAGAGATAAACAAACAAACAAGCCCTTGGCTGTCCCAGAACACCAGCTGACAGGTGCTGCCTGTATGAGTGGCTAGCATCCACAGTTTTATTTTCTGGCTGTGTGTGTGTGTGTTCGCTGACATGTGGTGTATGCAAATCAGCTGGTCATCAAAACAAAATGTAACCTAGGCATTGAGAAGTATTGCCAAAAGTCGTTGTCGTTGAGAAGTCTTTTAAATAAATCTTGTAAATTGAAAACTGCAATTTAATTATGCTTTTATCTGTTCATCTGTTTGTCTGGGTTATTTCAACCCTGTCTCATAGAAAGTAGTCCATCAACTGAAAATTAATTGTCAGCTATTCTGATTGATCAATAGTTTTAAGTTGATATTTTTTAAGTAAAATGCCAACACTTGATTGGTTCCAACTCCCTATATGTGAATATTTGCTTGTATTCTTTGTCTGCTGTAACAAAAAATCTGAATATCTTTGGACTGCTGATTGTGCAAAACACACAATGTAAATATATCCGTTTGATCTCTAGGGAATTGTGATGGGGGTGTTTTTGTGTTTTTTACCCCTGCTATTTTCCATCATTTGAAAGACCAAACGATTAATCAATTAATCATTAGTTGGAGCCCTGTTGTATTGCAAGATCAGATATTTTGGTAGAAAAAATGAAATAAGATGTCAATGAACATTTTACTGATACGTTCAGTTAATCAACATTATGTTGTTATGTTGATAGAAAATGTAATATGGCCGCATTATGTTTCCGTCAAAACGTATTTGCTCTTGCAAATTAGCTGTGTATAAACATTTGGTAGGAAATTGGAGCAGGTTGATAATAATTGGTAAGTATAAAAAATATATATATAAAATATAATCTAATTATTGGATTACTATGCTGCTCTCTTTTTCCCTCTGTGTATCATCACTGACCTGTTTTGGAAGCCACTGTTACCTGTGAATTAATTGATGTGGCACCAGCCTCAAATTTAAAAGCAGGTATTGCATTTAGTCTTCATTGGACGGTGACACAAGCTTTAATGTGTTCAGTTTTGATCTGTGAGTTCTAATAAGCAAATTTCTACTTTCATCCAGACATCTATGTGCATGTTTCTGTGTAAATTCTTCTCAAGCCTGAACCCTATTATTTTTTCTTCCTATTAATCACTCTTTACACACACAACATGTCAACGCTTGAACGAACGCAAAAAAAGCTATTACTAGACTTTAGTAGTTATGAATTATAATTTTTTTCTACCTGCATTATTTCCATGGTATACTCTACTGTACTACTCCAGAAAAATAGTCAATTTTGAAATTCCTTCTTATTATCGTCCACTAAGCTTCAAGTCGAGTAGAGCAGCCCAAACACTATTTTTATGGTAGAAAAAGTTGTAATTCCTGCACTGTGACGTGAGTCTGCGTTGCCTTTCCTAATGTCCGAGTAGTCCTGCTACAGGCTCAATACTGAGATCCCGCTGCAATCACTGAGCTGCTCATCTATCATGTAACGTGACACCAGTCAGTTGGAGAGCTCACTCTGGAGATCTCATCTCAGCTGCTCCACTGTTCATTCAGTCACTGTTCAAAGCATGTGAACATTGACTGAGCTTTGTTATAAAGCTATAGATAAAGATTCTTTATTCATTACTAAGTAACCCTTAACAGCAGTGTTTGAGTTGAGACCACCTAAACGGAGACCAAGTCGTCACCAAACCCAGAGTGTATCGAGACTGAGACAAGACCAAGACTTTGAGGGTTTGAGACCTAGTCAAGACCAAGACCAGACTGGCGTTAGGCAGCCAGAGCTTCTTTTAATGTCTCCCATATTCACTTTCTTGGGAGTGTGTGTAAAGGGTGCAGGGAGAGGGGGGTTTACGGTAACACATTTCAAATTAGCTATGAGTAAAGTTATTGGTTGGATTTTCAAGTTTTAACACAGGCCTAAATCCGACAATGCACAGGCAATTTAGCAAAATCCCTGCCGTTGTGGTCTTGACTTGTCTTGAAATCAAGAGTTCTCTTTATCCAAGACCGAGTAAAAATGTAGTCAATTCCGAGATGAGACAGAAACCTTAAAAATGTGGTCTTAAGACCAGTCTTGAGACCTAGACTGATCTCCAGTACTACAACACTGCTTTACACTAATCATGTGAAACCTTTTTCAGTAATTAGCAGTGTAATGGAACCAAGTACATGAACTCAAGAAAGAAAGAAAGTACAAATTTTAGGTACTTGTGATTAACTTGTGTATATTCTTTTTGTGCCACTTTATACTTCTACCCCACTTCACTACAGAGAAAATCTTGTTTTATTCCATTGCATTTATTTGACAACTTGAGTTACTCTAAAAATGTAGATATTTGCATACATAATATATGAAGAGCTTATAAAACATGCTGTTTTGTTATATACCCAACATAAAAACAAGTAGAGCTGAAATGATGAATAGTTTAATTGGTAGTAAATTATTTGGCAATTTTAATAATTTGTCGTGCAAAAATGGTTAACGAAACTTTTGAAATTGTGAGAATTTGCTGCTTTTCCCTTTCCTCTAATTTATTTTCAATACTTTTGATTTTATTTTTTTTATTTTTTTTGGGGGGTGGGGGTCTTTTTGAGATTTTACTGCTATGAGAACTTTTACTTTTAATACTCATTTTTCTTATAATACACACTTTTTCTTAAGTAAAAGTTTTTAATATATACAATTGGGAGTATTTACAGTGTGGTATTAGTACCTTTACTTAAATAAAAGGTCTGAATACTTCCTCCACTTAAAATGCGTAGTGAATAGGATTACAACTAGAATACAGTTACTAATCCCACTAGGCTTCATTACTTTGACTTGTTGGGGGTTCAGCTTGTTTGCTATCAAGTAACTCCCCCAACACAGATAAGCACAACATTCTCAGAAACATTCACAAATACATTTTCAAACACGTTTATAATTGCACATACACTTAGACATACACTAAGACAGACAAACACTTATCCACTTCTGGACCTAGAGTTGTTGGCTAGAGAGTAATTTGATTGGAATGACATGTCCTTTATAACCCTGAACTTTACACGTGTCCCCCGTGGGAGGAAACCCTCAGGAGAGCCTGAACCATTTCACCCTTCCACCTGGCAAAATGTGAAAGTGCTGTTAAAATCCTTTTTGAAACCGGATTGAATCCAGGGAGGCCTTTCACTCCTTAGGCCTTCACCTTCCCAATGCTCAGTGAACGGTGAGTTTGTGGCACAGCATGTTTTATTCCCTTTTCCTACATTTTTAATGAAGGGTTTAAATAGGGCAGCTTAGGTTTAGAACAATACATTGTGTTAGCTCAGTCAGTGGAACTCAAGGCACACACAATATATTTTGGTTAGACTTTAATAAAACATCTAAAACTTTGGAAATGTAAATCAGATTGTATAGCCTTATGATTTGCTATTAAGAGATGAAAACAGTTGGTTATAAAGATATTTAATCTAAAATTATTCAAACAACACTGAAAAATGGCTCAAATCTTTTTTTTTTTTGCCGCACATGAGTTAAATTATGTTCATGTGCTTATCTTGGTGCTTAAAGTCAACAGGAGTGAGTTCAATGTTATGTAAGGATGCATGGTTGCTTTTGTATGCTGGTATTTATCTAGCTGGAGACTGAAGAGGTGGGTTTTGAGGGCCGTTTTGAATGCTGACTGATTTGGATTCTAATGTGAAAACGGCCCGTCACCCCAAGTTTGGCGTTTGGTCATGGAGATTTGCAAGAGGTTGGCATCAGCAGACCAAAGGCTTTTGGAGAGGGCGTGCTGGTGGAGCAGGTCAGAGAGGTAGGGGGGAGCCAGGTTGTTCAAGGCGTTTTTAGGTATGGAGTAGAATCTTGAAGTTTATGCTGTGTTGAACCGCAAGTCAGTGGAGGTCATGGAAGGCTGGGGTGATGTGGTCACGTGAGCGGGTACAAGTAAGTAGGTGGGCGGCAGAGTTCTGTACTGGAGGTTATTGAGGACTTTGTTTGGAAACCATTGAGGATATTGTTGCAGTAGTCAGGTCTGGATGTTACTAATGCATGAATGAGTGTTTGCAGCAGAGGCTGACAATGTTACGGAGTTCATGTTCATGCTACAAACAAATCAAGAGTTATCAACATGAGCAACTGAACCAAAATCAGTGTTTTGAAACTGGATCAGTCGGTTTCTTTGTTCCGCACCAGAATTTTTTGAAAGATTCCCTACCAGCCTAAACAAAGCAAAGCACACCAGCGTTTGTGCAAACCACAGCAAACGGGTTAGATGTGAAAGCATCCTTAATGTGATATATTGGAAGACACGTGAATCATTGGACACCATATTCTCCAATAGTTCATGTTCATGAAATAACAAGTGCAACTGTGTTTCCCTAGGTCCCTAGGTTTCCGCTTTATATTCAACATATGTGTATTCACATTTACTGTACAGCCAACAGCAGATAACAGTGTACAAGATCAATAATCAACCACATTTTTCTGTTTTAGCCTGTAAAATGAAAGAATTTAAAATAAGGTTTAAGATACATGGAATAGTGCAATAAGAAAAGCAACCCTAAGGTAAGTTGATGTAAAAAAAAAGAAAAAAAAGCCAAGAATTCACGTCTCATGTAAGTGTTTCCTCACCTATCGCTGTGTTTATTAGGCAAGGAAATTACATCAGTCCGGTGAGAGAAAATAGCCTATTTTCTTCACTGCTTTCAATCAAGCCAATAAACAAGGTCGTTCCCTTCAGAAACACATTGCTGTGCACTCCCACACAGCGAGGAAACCGACACAGCCATGGCCGTGAAAGGCAAAGGGCTCTTGACAACATAATGGCTGCCATAACTTTATTAAAATGGCCCTGCTTCCCTTCCTCAGTGCCATTCAACTTCTTTTCATACAGGACCATTCTGCTGTGTGTGTGAGTTTCCAATGTGTGGCAGCATAATTTCAGATTTTCATCAATCTATCTGGTTATTGGGTGTCTTTTTTTTTATTTATTTTTTTTGCCTAGTGATACGACACGTCCTCAACCATCTCACCATTTCCTGTCCAGGCCACTGTGTAGCTGCACAGTCACACCGTATCAACTGTTCCAGCAGCCTCATCACCCCCAGTGAAGTGAAGAATGCAGAATTAGATTTTTGACAACACTGTGTGGATTTAGGAAATGTAATATGAGACTAGAAAGGACACCTTCAGGGCTGGTTTAGAGTGGTCATTTGGTGCTTGAGTGGTGTTGATTGTTTAGCTGTTTCTCCATGGACAATGAGAAATGGCTGAAGACTGACAGATGCAGCACAGAACAAGGATGAATATTAAACCCTGGTGACGAGCATGCGGAGGATGCTATATGTTAAAGGAATTTGCCACCGTTTGTTGAAATAGGGCTGATCACGGTCTCCCCTAGCTGTGGATAGGTGGACCAACGCATTGGTATCTCGGCGCCATGCAGCAGTGCTTCAGCTGTGCTTCCACCCAATATAGTCCCAAATTAATATCTGCCTAGGAAATCCTCTGGTCTTAATCTGCATTGCTATTTGTACTCGTTGTGGAAAAGCAGGCCACAAGAAGTAATTAGGTTGTTGTGAGTAAAAGTGAGCCTACAAAAAACAACAACTGGCAACATAGGATTCCTTTCACTACGCTAAGCTAATTAGTGGTGGCGCTGCCGGTGCTAAAACAATGTGTTGGCCCACCTATCTACAGCTAGGGGAGACCGTGATAAACCCTATATTAACAAACGGTGTTGTATACCTTTAAATGTATTTTCTATATACTTGCCCTGTATATGCGAGACTGGAGGAGGAAGCCAGGTGACATCATTATAGAGCAACGGGAGGAGGTTGGGGTGGGTGGATGGTCCAATAAACGCAGAGACTGCTGCATGTTTAGTTTTAGTTCCGTTTTTGTAAGCATTACCACAACCACTATGTTGATTAATGTCACCAGATTGTTACAGATCAGAAAACATTTGTCATATGATTTGGAGGACTTGTTTGTATGGGCATGTCATGTCTTTGTGTATCTTTGACCACGTTTAAAGTCAGTTGTGCCACCAATTAAAAATATAGCAAATATTGGATTCTTTAATCCTTGTTTTATTTAAATGTGTAAAAATACTACTTGTACTACTACTGCTACTTTTTTGACAGAGAAACAAGATATCATTATTTGCTGCAGTGCTTTCACTTTCAACAACTTGTAACAGTAAGGTGGTTTTCAAAGTGTCTGCATCTGAAAGTATATATATATATATATATATATATATATATATATATATATATATATATATATATATATATATATATATATATATATATATATATATCTACTTTCAAAAGGGAACAGTGTGATTCTGGGGATGTCTGAAATCACTCCTATTCACTATCTAGTGCACTATATTGTTTTCTGTACAGCAGGAGAGAAGAAGTTATGAAGTGAGTTTTGTTGAAACAAAATTAAGACAGTTGTGCAAGATTACTGAGTTGGTCTTTGGTGAATTTATTACAAATAATTTACTTTCAGCAATTTTCTTTGCGAGTCCTAAATATGCACTATATTGTGCCCTCAAATATTCCCATATCTATACACAACTTGTATACTATTTTGCTAAAAACTGTTGTTAACTTCATTAATCCACTAATCAGGGGTAAGAGTAATCACTGGCGCCAGCAAAGAATCCTCTGTAAGTTATGTGAAAATAGGGTGGACATACACATTATTGGAATTAACTATGTAGCTCTGAAAGTTTGATTACAAGTGTACCTCCTTAGTGCTCAAAATTTCAGACTCACAGTTTTTACAATCAACCTTAGAACTAATGTCCACTGGTGATGAAAACCATGTAGATATTACGTTAATCATCCTCCTACTGTTTGTCAGACTCTGATAAGTTTTCCCCAAATAAATAACAGCACTCTCTGGGGTGGGTGGTAGGAGAGGATTAGTTTATTAGTTTGGTTATTAACAGTTGTGATTGTGCTGTGAAAAACAGAAGAAGAAACTTGTTGGTCACCCAACAGCTGCAACACTCATCAAACAATGACATCTCAACAAGCCATGCGTGTGGATGTCATATTCACTTTTATCTCAGTGAAACATAAATGTGCCTTATGTGTTGGTTTACTTTGCTGCAGTTAGTGAATTCTGGCCGATAATAACTGATTGTAGAAGAAATACATAAATAATTGTGTTTGGCCATGCTAGCATTGTGGCCATCTGTCAATTGATCCACCATTTTGATTCAGACAGAAAACTCTCAACAACTATTGGATGGATTAACATTAAATGATGTACGGACATTCATGGCACCCAGAGGATGAATCATAATGACTTTGGTGATCTCCTGACTTTTTATCTTGCACCCTCATCAGTTGAAATTATTAATTTGTCCAATACTTTGATTTAGGACCAAATGCAAAACTAATCACATTTCCATCAGCCTCATCTGTACTTTGTGTTTAATGCAAATTATCAAATATCTGCATGCTAATCAAGATGTTGAACATAGTAAAAAATATATTCGCTTACCATCATCATGTTAACATACTGATGGTAAGGATTTAGGTCAATGCACCATTGTGCCTAAATACAGCCTTTGAGGTTTGTTTAGTGCTTTGACATAGAGTTCACATCCATCTCGTCACAGTGTTGCTACAGGCCTTGCCTGACAGATGACAACAAAGAAAACTGTAATGTGCAAAGAAACTAATATATGCCTCTGCTCCATGGAGTATGTAACAAAACAAACATGAACTGAGCTCAACCTGGTTTGATTAGCATGATCTTAAAGAGCAGGCACACTGCCAGAACACTAGCAACAGTTTCAAAAGTCAAAACTGGTGCTCAGATCAAGTCACGTCACGTCATGTAGCTGAATCCCCTGTGCAGTTGACTGCAGTTGTCATATTCACTACCCTGAGGGCTTAACTTAGGTAGAACTGTGTTTTCAACCAGGGAATTGCTGTGCCTTGAAGCAAGCCTTCATTCACAATACTTTGCATACTGTATATTCATGAGCAGTGCAGAAGGTTGCTGCTGTAATATGCAGCCACTTTGCAATGTAAAGCTTGCAAAGTAACAACTGTGCACCTCCTGCATGTGTTTCAAGCTGAAAATGTAGTCTGTAGTAAGAGACAACTGCATTGCCAAGGGTTATAAAACTATGTTGCAGGATTTATCAATATCTCTATCTATAGGTCTGAAATATGGTAAAAGCCTGTGAGTTATGTCATCACGTTAAAGAGTCAAGACCTTTTTGTTTCGAGGCATAGCGTCAGAGAGAAGCAACATCATCTGATTTTGGGTGTGTATATATTTTAGGAGACACATATTTCAGCAGCACACTGGAGGATTTACTTATTAATGAAAAATCACTTAAGAAATGAACAATTATTGAAAAGAAATCATTGTCTATGTCATTTTCCCGTTGCATAACCAAGTGTTTGTTTCACGAATTAAATGATTTTATACATTTTATAGTACTATAGTACTGTAAATTAGCTGTCTTGATATAAGTTCTAATAGCCAAGAGATGTTAAGCTAAACTGAGATTGCTTCACTGTGAAGGCCAGAGTTGTTCGTTTAACATTGAGATTGTAGGGTAGATGGATGATTAGTCAAGAAGTCTGCAGTTACCTCCTCAGATTCAACATTCAATAGGTTTTCTTTTAACTACTGTATGATGCACTCTTGTCTCAGGTTCATCTTTGCTTTTTTTATTGTTTTTTTTTTTATTAACCCTAACCAAGTAGTTATATTTGCCTAAACCTATCAAGACCTTAACTGGATTGCAGATCAGCAAACACTCATATGATCTATTCTTCAAAAAAGCATACTGGGTTTTTGGACACTAACACATAGACCTGTTTGGGCTGGCATATATGTTCATTATGCATGATTCATTCGAGTGTTTTCCTCATCCTTGGTCATGTCATGCTTGTCTTGTACATAATGCACAACGCTTCCTGGTCCCAACCCATCATGAATACATGTGAGCCCGCAGCACATAAATAGTTAAGTCATTGCCAAGCCCTAGCAATACAACAAATTACTGTACCATCACAATTTAATTATGCATGCCAGATCACAGTTAAAAGTGGCTGCCGTGGACCATCATGCCTAACGGATTAGCATTGTGAGAGATTTGATGTGGATTAGTTAAAAGGATTATTACTAGTTGTGCCGCACAAGCAGATGACAAAAAAGGGGTTTGGATATATTTGGAGTTTGAATGAACAGGATGAGCGCTTGCTGCTGTATCACAGGGGAAAGGATTTACTAAAGAATTCACATTTAAATAGAAATGTCACCTCGTCCTACTTACTCTATTTTTGTCATATGTGGCGTGGTGTAGCATCGTGTTACTACCACCTACTGCAAACACTAGCTTTCTAACACTCCCTTCAGACTTTCATTCCTTTCTCTGTCAACTTTTCTTCTTTGAAAGTGTCATAACAATTACAATTATGAAGAATGTGTTTAAAAAGAGTAGCAAATAGTTATTTGGTCAGCTGGTCTGTTACTTTGTTCCAGACTTTAATATTTTAACTATTGGATTTCTATGAATTTGGGTACAGATGTCCAAGAATTATGAATATTATTATTGATAACTCTAGTGTATTGTTTGTGTCCAGTACTTTGGTTTATGATCAAATACCTGCAAAACTAATGACATTCCCATCAGCCTTTGTGTTTAGTGCTAATTTGAAAAATGTTAGCATACTAACACGCTAAACTAAGATGATGATAAACAATAAATCAACTTGTTGGCATGCTGTTTTAAGTATTAACACAGAGCCGGTAGCATGTCTGTAGACTCCTAGGGCCATTGCATGGTTCTTGCATCAGTCTCCCTGAACACATGCACACCCACACAAACCTGCAAACATCTGCAATTATGTAGTTTTGCCCAGTGCATGGCTCTTGATCAATGGCTTGTTGGTCCATGGGACCCACAACAACCCAATCACTTGCTCTACCCTATTCCCAATTACTTGAATGTTAATATAACCTCTATGAAATTGTAATAAACTGGCAGATTTTCAAATATACTTTTCATGAGACCAAGACTCCCAAATATCCATTCATATAGTAACCAAAATAAAACTCATAGAAAAAAGACTGCAGACTGTTTTTGCCCTCTAGTGACCATTTGCACTGTACATTTAGATTTTTATTTTGTGGACAGTTTTGTGTATTCTGTGCTGATTTCTCACGATAAAGGGGTGTGAAATATGAGATCAGACAATATATCCTATCTATTGCCATTTCATGTTAGGTATAAGGAAGACTAAAAGACCTCTAGGTTAATAATTCACCACAGAGGAATGGCTATGGAGGAAGAAGAGACAGAACAAATGACAACAGGGGGCAGGAAATGAGGAAGGAAAACGAAAAGATAAGCAGAGGAGGACTGGAGGAGAGAGATGAGCTGATGATGAACAGGATAAAGATAAAGAGAGGAGGTGGTGGGGAGGAATAGGAGGAGAGAGAGGGGGCGTGAGAAGAAAAATAAAATAAAGAGGAAGGTGAATTGAAGAAGAGTTTAGTATGCCAGAGGCAGCGACAGTGTGGTGTCTGTGGAGAAGCTACATCCTCTTCGTGAAGAATAGATCCATTTAGAGAACACACACACACATGCACTCGCATGCACACACATACGCATGCACACACACACACATGCACACACACGCATGCACAAGATGACATTTTGTGTATACAAATTATTTACCAGCAATCTTGTTTTTACTTTCTGGTTACTTTTCCCCCAAGTTTAAATATTTTACTTTTCCTCTTATGATGCCATCTGGTGATTCATCTTAGTAGAGCAGCTAACGCCTGTATCAAGGCTAATAGGTGACTCACACAATGCCCATGTGATGGAAGAAGCATGAAAGAGAATTTATTTAGCATGGCTCTGGAAATATTTGGACATGGAGTTCATTGTTTGATTTGTCATGTCCGTACACTTGGAGGGTTAGAGAATTACTCAATAGGTCAACAGACGTCTGGCAAGTTAGTTGGGTAGCAGTCACAGTTGTTGTGTGAGTCTAAGACGGTGCATGATGCAGGGAGAAAGTTAATAACTGAGTTTATCAAATTTGTTACATCATCTTTGAATGAGAAGAGGAACAAGAACTTCTTAAAGCATAGAATTGCCTCTATTTCCAGAGATGTTAGCCATGAAAGTCATTAAGCTAAGGGATAATATAGAGCGAGGAGGTTGTAACGAATACAACAGGGTGATCAGGACCGCAGAATGCCTTAGTATTCAACCAAGCCATGTAATAATCTTATATAACTTGTTATTTGGTGAAAATGTCAAAGAAATATGTAACTATTTTCCATGTTTTTATGTACATGTTAAAAGTTTGCTCTTTGACATTTGAGTTTACTTGAACCTGAGTGGCAGCATTACCTGATTCTGGCACATTTTATTGTATCTGTAACGGAGGACATGAGAGAAAGCAGTGCATTTTTATTAGTAGTCATCACAGGTCCAAACAAAGACTCAATCTCTATCTATATATAGTCCGTGTCGTGTTTGTTCCTGTTTTATTGCAGCAGTTCTTGGGTCTATGTGTTAATGTCTTAATACACAAATGGATCTGAGCAGAAGATTCACTGCTTTTCAGATTGTGAACTGTAAATGAAAAATGAAAGGGTAGATTGGTAAATTGGTGCCACATTTATTGTTCCATCTCTATGTCGGTCTTTTCGGATCTTGTCTCCTTTAAAAAAGAAAAGGGAAGTCTCATTGGATTAGTGGCTGTGCCAAATAAACTGAAACCTCCCCAGTTTGATTCCAACTGTGGAGCTTTGTTTCAAGTCAGTCCCCTCTCTCTCCCTACGTTTAATATCTGCTTAATATCACTTAAAGGCCCAAATGCCCAAAACATAATTGACTATTAACACAAAAGAACATTTATTTCTGCACGTCGGATTTGGGTAGCTTTTCTATGGGTTCATGTACGGTAGGGTCAAAAGTTTTGGAGCACTGTAGACATTTTCTGCTTTATCATTCCCATCTTCTACACCATGGGCTGACACCTGCTACACAGATGAAAGTGTGTAGGGTCCAAACTTTTAGGAATTGAAAAGCAGAATTGTAAAACAATTTTTTTCTTTTTCTTAGGAACCCCCAGCTCTTATAAGCAATTCAAATTGAGAACCCAACCCAAATACAGGTACATGTACAAATATATTTTGTGTGAGGCTGTGGAAGTGCGTGCATTTTAAGGAAAAGGTCAGAAGTAGGGATGCACTAATCCAATGTGCCAAATCTGTAACAGCACTGTTACTGACCTTTTAGGTAGCTTGAATATCCGCTGTGTCCACATAAAATATGGTTTCTCTGTCAATGTCAGTTACATTCATTCACTGTACAGTAGTCACAGTGGGCTGACAACTCAGTTTTTTGATGTCACACCAATTCCGGGCCTCATGTTACCTGATATAAAAATGATTCCAAAGACGCATGGTACAAGGTCAGTTTCCCATATCAGCAGACTGCCTGAATTGAGGTTGCAGAAGCAATTCAGGAGAGAAAAGTTGGACCAATAGTCAAAAGCAGTTTTGTGCTTTTTCACTGCGCTGGTTATATACAGTATTTCTGTGTTTTTTTTCAGTATAAAACAAATGTCACAGTGGCAGTAAGAGGCGATACCACAGGTTGATAATAAATGGTTTCATAGTGATGATAAAGCTGACAAATGAAGAGCTGCAGGAAGTTAATGAAACATTTTATTCCTCATTTAAAATGATGCAGTGCTGTTGCATGCTTTTAGTTGAAGGATGGTAATTTTAGCCCGCACAGCCCTTTTCATTCACAGACATTAATTTAAAGACGTATTGAGACTGACTGAAATTCTGACATAAATTATTGAAATGTAAAAGTTCTTGCCCGGCAATGACGCGTACGCAACCGATAAACACGGTTTCCACTTGATACCTCTGCTTATCTGTCAAATTCTTTTTCCAGTCTTTTTTTGTTTGAGTATATCTTTACAAGGATTTAGCTGTGACTCCCAGGGTTCTAAATTACTGCTGCGTGGCGTGCATGATTAGCTGAAAGAACGCAAGTACATTAGGGTGTGATTCACCTAACCTGCTTCCCGTCTCAGAGCTGCTGCCTGAAAGCAAAAAAGGACGACGTGTAACAGTTCATCTGGCATAAATGAAATTACCATCCGTTTAAAAAACAGTGGACTGTTTCACCAAAGGCATTTTTATTATTTCACAACCGCAATGGATAGCATCACGCCAAAACATCAAACTCTTTTGAATTGAATCCGATATTTAAACAGATGTTGATTAGTGCTGAAATGATTAGCAGAGTAGTCTGTCAACCGCAAATGTAACTGTTTTAAAGCTATAGGGCGTATTTTCTGCCGCCCCCATGAGGAATTCTAAGTTGTGCCTGCTTTATCTTTCACCTTTGCTCCCTTTAGATATTTATCTTTAACCAAGCGTTTCATAGTTAACATTGATTATTGGAAGTGAAAGAAGTGTTTTTTCCTGTACAGCTTCCACAGAGCAGCACTTTATATAAGAGCACAGTCACCGCTTCCTGTTGAGATAGGCTCATTGACTGCACGCAGACATACACACACACACACACACACACACACACACACACACACGCACACACACACACACACACACACACTATATTTACATATTTACACACATACAACATGCACCTATTTTAGCACTCACACAGATACTCACATACTTTGTCAGTTCACCTTCATTTAGAGAAGGGGTATTTTGAAGCTGTTCAATTTCCAGACAAAAGCAAAAGCCCTTAGCATAGACCCACCTGAGACTTTTACCCTCTCTCTCTCTCTCTCTCTCTCTCTCTCTCTCTCTCTCTCTCTGTCTCTCTCTCTCTCTCTCTCTCTCTCTCTCTCTCTGTGTGTGTGTGTGTATAATCTTCAGACAGACACTCTGAGTTCCAATTACAACTCCTCAATTTCACTTCAATTACCTGTGAGGAGTGCATGTAGGCTGCTTGTGAGACTTTCTTTATCATCCCAGACACACACACACACACACACACACACACACACACACACACACACACAGTTGCACAGATACAGACACACATTGACACACATACAGTTGAAAATCAATGCACTGAACAATCCAGGTACATAGTTCCCTCGAGTTAATGTTGCTGCTTCAGGCTGCCGGTTTAGGTGGTTGTTATCAGGGCCTGAAGTTAACTTTTTTGACAACCAGCCTTGACTTTTTTTTTTTTTTGCCTCATAAAGGTGAAAAACAGGAATCACATGAATGTTCCAAAACACCAGTTGCCTTGACCGCAACGGCCTCCTCTGGAAGCTCTGTCTTTGGTAGTTTACAATTTATCATGTGTAGGTGGCTTTTGATGACTAGTGGTCCCTAATTGCTTCCAATTGTCCTCCTTTGTAATAAAAATTCTTCTTTTAATTTTCTCTGACTTATGCGCATCTTTTTTTTGGTTGTTTGTTTATGCTGGCCTCTTTACCTTCTTTACTTCTTTGAAATGTAAAAGAACAACAGTTGCAAAAAAAACCTACTGAATCACTCAATTCTCATTGGCTACCTGCCAATGTGGCAGGCAGATTGACAGTGTTACCCGCCAATTGCTAAATTCACCTATACTAGACTAGACTATCTAGACTATCTGTCCAATTTGAGTTTTCTGAGTCTTTTGAACGTAATCATATTCCACCAAAACAAATTCCTTCCAGAGACTATTTGGCAGCGGCACCAGGGCTCCATCCGGAGCTTAGTGCCGCCCAAGATGATTGTGATTGGTTTAAAGAAATGACAACAAACCAGAGCACGTTTTTCTCCCATTCCGGATTGCTGTTTGGACTAGCCAGACCCTCTTAAACAGCGCTGTGGAGGAAGATCTGGAAATGTGAAACTACAAAATACATAACTAGGGAGTCAAATAATACAAATATTCTCAGTGAAACAATGACGCAAATTATTAATAACTTCAATCAGGTACAGGTACAGTCATGTGTGACTCTGCATGGGCTCTTGTAGAGCTGACAAAAAACAGATTGTCATAAACTAATCAATACAGCAGCTTTGCAATAGCAACAACAAATGCTCTCATCTCACCACATCTGATCTTCTAACTTAATTGAAACTGCCTCTGCCCCTCATGCTCCCGTTTGGAAAGACAATCTGCGTTGGGTGTATTTCATCATAATGACATCATCTGTCCAGCGAATTAGAGCTCGCATAACAGACCAGGGATCTCAGAGATGAAATCCAGAGTAAAGTCAGTTCAGTGTGCCACATGCCTCTGTAGTCCTAAAATATTTGATCACTAGTCTGTCAGAACTTGGAGACATCCTATGTTTCATCTTCTAACATTTAACACCATTGCTATGCATACAAATGACCTCAGCTGTATACCCCAACCTTTAAAGGTCCCATGGCATGAAAATTTCACTTTGAGTTTTTTTTAACATTAATATGCATTCCCCCAGCCTGCCTACATGGTCCCCCAGTGGCTAGAAATGGCAATATGTGTAAACCGAGCACTGGGTATCCTGCTCTGTCTTTGAGAAAATGAAAGCTCAGCTGGGCCGATCAAAGATTTTGGCCCACCCATGAGAGAGAGAGACATCATGGCTTTCAAACGGGCAAAGTAGCAATTGGTCAAGAACCCCCCCCCCCCCCTAAAAAAAAAAGCTACAGACACAGAAATGGCACGTCCTAAGAAAAGCTCATTGTCGGACTGGCTCTAGTGGCAGTAATTCTGCACCAAGTCTGAATTTTGGGAAAGAGGCTTCAGATACAGTATTAGAAGAACACTAAGGTCTATATAAAAGCATCCAAAATGCATGTCATAGGACCTTTTAAGATTTCTTTCATTGTGTCACCAATTTACAATCCCCTGTCAGCTGTCAGAAAATAGCTAGCTAGAGAGATTGCATCCCAACTGTCTCCTAAACCTCTTATGTCTCTCTGCCGGAAAAAATTTAGTTTCCCTCCTGCTGCGTTGCCTGTTTATTTTTTTCTTCTGTAAAGCCTTCATGTTCGCTGTGGATGATCAGCCACTGATGTTTACAGTTTCCTCTGACATGTGCAACATTGTCTAATCTGAAATTAGCCCATAACATGCTTGACAGCCAGGGGTAATGTCATTTTTTTTTTTAAAAAGGCTGGTTGTACAAGGCAGCCAGTTTGGTCAGCCTGGTATTTCAGTTGATTCGAACTGATGAGGCTTAAAGCATGCAAAACAGAAATAGCTTCCTAAAGCTTTTAAGATAAGATAAGATAAGATAATTTTTTACTCATCCCACAGCGGGGAAATTCCCTTATTACAGAAGCATTTTCTACATTAAAACCAAAACAAAGAAACAACTAAACACACAAACAAACAGGCAAACAACAGACAATGAGCAGAGGGTTTGGATGACAGAAAAATGTAAGCTTATGATTTGACCTTTGTTAAGTTTAAGAAATATTAGAATTGGACAAATATTGTTGACTGATGAAGGACCAGTGTGTTATTTCGAGTTATAACATCCTGAAATTCAGAGGATCCACGTTTAAGTCTTTGTTTGGGACATAATCTATATTTATTTCTTTGAGTTAAGTGAAAGAAATGTTAAAGTGTGACATGTAAAACAACTTTGGGCAGAAACATTATCGAATAATCTGTCAATTATTTTCTTGATTAACAATTTTGTTTCTAAAATGTCAGATTTTCCCTAGCAGTCTTTTTTCCTAGAAGTCTTCCAACTGCTTACAGTATTTTGTCAGAACCAACATCCTGAGACTCAAATATATTCAGGTTACTGTTATAAATGCAGCAAAGCTTTATTTTTGAGAACCAACAAATGTTTGGCATTTCTATTTGAAAAATGTCAATTCATTTAAAAAGTTGTATATAAATTATCTGTCTATTGACTAATTGCGTTGCTTTTTTTGTTCTTTATTAAAATAAATATGGTGTAAATGTGTCCGATTTAGCCAAAACATTTATTTTCATCTGTAGTACTACATTAAAAGAACAAAACAAAAAGCAGACAAAACAACATTAAAGCACATTTAAATTTGAATGAATTGGTTAAGTGACCAATTGTTTCAGCTCA
This sequence comes from Percina caprodes, assembly GCA_013375575.1. NCBI lineage: Eukaryota > Metazoa > Chordata > Actinopteri > Perciformes > Percidae > Percina > Percina caprodes. The sequence goes on from JABXJD010000440.1 coordinate 359,925, forward strand.
AACTCCCATGCATATTTAAAGAGACAGATACATTATGAAACTTTAATTTTGACGTTACTCATTTAAGTCATACACTTGTGGAGATAAGTTAATTTCCACTTTTAGATTTAGTGTAGACTATTTATCCAGATCTTATGCCATTTATATTTGTTCCTTTGAGCTACTGCCAATTCAGTGAGTTTTAAAACTCACTGTCATGATTTTGGGCATACTTTAATGTTTGCATTATAAAAGTTGTAATAAGGTATAAGACCTTGGTTTTTTTGTCTAACTTATGTGGCACTAGTTTGGTTAGGATAATTTCACACAAAGATTATATCAGATTATATCACATATTTTGTATAATTATTGCATAGAAAGAACTTCACCTGTCAGTGGAAATGAGAAGTCTTCGTTGTCTCACGTCGTGCCTGGATAAGGGATGTAACGATTGCCACGGTAAACCATGATAAAAATGTTGACGATAACAATTGCTGTTTTCATTTAAAATATCTTTTTTAGATTATTTTTTGGGCATTTTAGACCTTTAATGACAGGGCAGCGGAGAAGAAGAAGTGGAGGGGAGGGGGGGAATGACATGGAGCAAAGGGCCGCAGTTACGGAGTCGAACCCGGGCCGCTGGGTCGAGGAACAAATCTCTATACATGGGCGCCCGCTCTACCAACTGATCTATCTGGGCACCCTAAAATGACATTATTATCACAGTGGATTACAACGGTGTGGAAACCGTGTGTTTAATCCTTCTCAGCTTCATACGAGTCTATTAAAGTTCCAACACAGACGCATTGCATAGCCTACAACGTGCGTTTCTTGAAATTTGGAATCATGGCGGAAGGAGGAGATGACAGCGCTCAGGACATTAATCAGCCTTCTATGCATTGGCTTATTTTGGTTATTATAAGAATGCCGAAGGACAGTTGATTGAAGATAGTTATCTTGTCTGCAGAACATACAGAAATAAAGTTGCTGCTAAAGGCATTGAACACACTTTTAAAAATACAGCGCTAATTCCCAAAAGTGTAATTGTGAGGTTAAATGTTCATAACGTTACATCCGTAGCCTGGATCATTGCATGGATTAAAGATGACTCCCTTGTTACTTGGAGCATCGGGAGGGAGGGATGTTGGTGGTTGTGCACATCATCTTTCCACAAACAGCACAACTCATTTATGGATTAGATGCATCTGTTAAACAAAGCACTTTGAAATGATTTGTTGGCACCCTGTTAGGGCCGTCTCTTTTAATGTTCCTTTTAAGATTCAGCACACTTGTGGGTGAGTGTGTGTTAGTGTGGTCACGGCAATGACATGTGAGGAAAAAACTTTCAAAGTAATTCATGAGAGATTTGTGGACGTTATTTTTTTATATTCATCCTGTTTGATATCTTTGGTGTTTAATTATTGTATGTTGTATTATCTGAGGAAGAAGTCACAGAAAATAATTTCTTAGTCTATAGGATTTTGTAGTTAAGTTGACAGATCTGTAAAACTGATTTTCTCCACAAATAATCATGCAACAGCACCACTTTAACTATTGTGTTTACCAGATATATGCACAAGTTTCTTGGAAAGAAGTCATTCAGCATGAAAAAGTTTAAAAGATGACCAAAGAAATCTTCAACTTTCGTTGACTAAGACCAAAATGACTGATAAGTGGACTTATAGACTGAGAGGAGTCAACCTTAAATCTTACTGAGTTGCATGGAATTCTCAAAGCAAATGAATAATTGACAGAAAATGTAAAAACTGTACTTTTTCAGACATTGTCTTGTCTGTTTTTGTTTTCCACTGGTTGCTTTCTGCAGCACTCAACACAAGGTCTAGCAGTTTGTGACAGCCAAAATGCTGCAAAACAATATTTTGGTTAAACATTCCTCTTCCCATTATCAAATCAAAGTAGAAAGGGGATTTACAAAGAAACACACACACACACACACACACACTGATGATGTTCTGTGCCTTGTAGCGCTGTTACCAGAGCTTGTTGATTTCATCTCCATGAGCTTATTATTACAGGGCCTACTGGTGAAAGTTATATCTCTCTGCAATGCCTTTAGTTTACAAGTACTACTTATTCTTCTACCTCCAGCAGGCAAAGTCTGTAATGTAATTTTCTTCTTCTGGGGAGGTCTACAATGAGGCAGGACCCCTTATTTAGAGAGCCTCTATACTATTTTTAAAACATCGGCTTCTTTTGAAGTAATTCACTACTGTTCGTTGTCTTTGTAGTTTTTTTATGTACTATTTAGAAGTGAGTTGGTGCCATTGGTTGCCATTTTAACTGCCATTTGTGCGTTTCTTGAATTCATCACATGAGGGAAATTTTATCAGAATCTAAAATTAGCCATTGTAGCTTATTCTATACACTGTATTGCTTTTCATCACTGTAGACTTATACACACATTTTGGGGGTAGTTTTTCTCTAATAAAGAATGTTCACAGTAATGATTTTGAGATGGTTTTGTGTTACGTAAAAATGTATTTTCGTGAGCATTCAGGCGGGACCTTTCTGTAAAGCAAGGTGCCTATGTTTTTTATATATTTAAAATTCAATAGTCAGACATCAAGAATGAGTAACTTTTTCTAAATGTTTTTTTTTTTATTGATGACAAACAAGCAGATGTGACTAGTCTGTGTCTATCAAAGACCGTTGTTAAAATGCCCCCCGTAAACGTAAATTAAAAACATTTTCTAATGTGAAATGGCTATGATTAAGGAACTATTAAGTTAGGGTGAAGAGAAGTTGGTTGGGGTTAAAATTGCCATTGCCAGACCTTCCTCCACAGCGCTGCAAAGGAGGGTCTGGATAGTCAACACAGTATTCCGGGATGGGAGAAAAACGTGCTTTGGTTTATTGGCATTTCTTTAAACCAATCATAATCGCCTTGGCCGGCGCTAAGCCCTGGACACAATGACGATGTCTCTACAAAGTAGCCTTGGTAAAGAATTTCTTTTAGTGTAATGTGTACGTTGAAAAGTCGTGCAACAGAAAACTCAGATTGGACAGATAGTCTAGCTAGCTGTCTGGATTTACCCTGCAGAGATCTGAGGAGCAGATTCCTCAGAAATCCATCAGAGTTTAAAATTCCAACACAAAGAATGGGGGAAAGCGACATTTGCCGCAATTTCCGACGGCCCCTGCACAAACCCGGAAGTGGAACGCCGTTGATAAAGATAGGGTTAAAATAACTGAGGTACCCCTATCTTTCCATTACTGACTTGTAATTAAGAGAAAGTCAAACTGGCAGGGTCAACACAGCAGGGATGAACTCACTGACTGTTTGAGATGCTCCTAATTTATATTTCATACGCTTGGCAACAATTTAAAAGACACCATATTTTTCCCACAGTTGTCATAGTGTTGAATGGTTTTCACATATGGCCAGGTCTGCATTGTTCTGCAGCGTGGGCAGGCAGCAGAAGCTTAAGTGGTGATTTGTCACCTCGTCCTACGTCTCACATTGTGCTTTATAGCTCTGTCTATGAAGGGGATGGCAGATTTAGTTTTACAAGTATTTCAGTTGGTATAAGACCTGCCAAACATGTTATATTTCCTGTTTTGTTTTTTTTAGCTATAGTATTTTTAAATTGTTTAATCATTTGAGCACACATCCTAAATGCAGCTTTTACATGAAGATTTTTCTATTCACATATCTAATTATGTGAAAAGAAAGACATTGTACACTAAAGTGTTTTGCCACTGCAAAGTACACTAAAGACTGAAGAGTCTTGTGTCCAAAGGAAATGGGTCCAGAATTGGTGTATATCAATAGCTGTTTGTCAGGCTGTTGAGAGAAGATCCAGTGCGGTACATTACCATGGTACCTGCATTTAGGTCACAGCTTTGAACTGTGGAATACCTTTATCATTCTCTCTTTCTCACTTTCACACACTAGCACTCATGCGCACATATGCTCTACAAAAGCAAAGCATGCATACACTTTACATGTATTGTACTGGATTGTTATCCAGAATATAATAACACAATAATGAGCCACATTGTTGCAGTGAGCATCTTGTTCCTCCATTACAATGTAAATGGGCACTGTAGTTGATTTTTCCACATACATCCTGCTGCCATGAATACTTGCTAGGAGAAGACCAGCTGGGGCGGCTGTGGCTCAAGTGGTTCAGTGGGTAGTCCAACAATTGCAGGGTTGGCGGTTTGTTTCCCAAGTTTGTTTTCCAAGTGTTTTTTGAGTGTGAATGTGTGATTAGAATAGTGATTTATAAATGCTGTCCATGTCTTAATCCAGGGCTGAAAATAGTCCCCAAAAAATGCGCAATTTACTGCTGTTTAAGTAACGTTTGCCAAAAACTATGACTGGGGGGGGGGGACTTTTCCCCTTTATTACAGTTGATAGGTATGAAAGGGAGAGAGAGAGATGGGGGATGACTCGCAGCAAAGTGCTGCTGGTCGGATTCAAACCCGGGCCACTGCAGGACTCAGCCAACATGGGGTGAACACTTACTGGGTGAGCTACAGGTCTTGTTGTTATTTTTATAATTTTTAGTTGACAATAAGAAAAATATAGAATAAGAATGCCAACCTTACCCTTCAAGATCATTGGCCTTTCTGTATTTTCTTTGATTTTACATCAAACCTTAGCTGATGAAGTTGCAGTTTATTTACACATGAAAAGATGCTCCTGAAACTAGGAGATTAACAAGAGCAATTAAGTTATGATTGAATTGAATTAATGATATTTAGTTGAGGATGTAAAGAGACTGAGGTCACAGCCTTGTGGGTTTGGGACTTGTCCACATCCGGGCCAAAACCATCTGGTTTGGAAATGATCCTTCTTTCCCCTTGCCCTAATTAGGCGGAAATACTGGATCAGCCCTGCAGCATTTGGACTGGGACTCAGCCATCTGTGTGTTCAGTACTGTTGTTTCTGTACCACGACTCTTCTGTCAGAGGCTGCATATTATCGGCTCTGTTGTATTATGTTCCGGTATTTAGAGATGCCTTGTGTTCTCCTATAGTCCAATATGTAATATGTACAGCTTTAATTTATAATTAAGTTTTAACTGCTTTTGAATTTCTTCTTCAGTTATATGTCACCTTTAGTATCAAAATATTGAAAGAAAATACTTACTTACAGTACTTTATTTGTGTTGAGTTAACTCAAGTGCACTACTAAATACTAAAGTCGATAAATCAATTAGTTGAAAGAAAATCTGCAACTACTTTAATAATCCATTAATCACAAAAAATCAGCGAAAAATACTCTAATATTGTTTGTAATGTATGACAGAAAATTAAATATAAGGCCTTTGACTGTTAGTCGGAAAAAAACAGAATATACTGAAGATGTCACCCTCTGCTCTCAGAAATGTTATCACTAATTTCTTACATTTCATAGTCTAAATTATTCTATTATTAAAAAGAACAGTCAAAAATGAAAACATACGCTTGTTGCTGCCATATACTGAAGCAGAGAAATATAAATGAAATGTGATTATTCTTTATATCTTTCAAAGGTACCCTGTGGAGTTTATGACCAGGAGTAATGCCTTGGAGCAACCCAACATTAGTTTGTTAACAAACAACAAACCACATGCCCATAGCACACCACAAAGAGTGTTTGCAATGTTGGCTTACATTTCAAAAAGGGATATCCTTTCTGTATTCTGCTTTTATTTGTTCTGTTTTAAGCAGGACAGCCAAGAGTCTGAGATATATGAATTTATTTTGATGTAAAAAAAAAAAAAAAAAAAAAAACTGGAATCTATTTTGGACTTTTTCAACGAAGATACTTCACTAATTATTCATTAGAGTAGGCCTGTAGCTCCCAGGCATTAGCAGCCTTGAAATGGTTCAATAAGGGAAGAATAAATTACTGTGGGAAAGAAAAATGAGAAAGGGATACTATTAGTTAAGGAGTGCACAAAGGACTGAAGAACGGAAAGCATAAAGAAAGAAGGAAACTGGATTGTGGCTTTAGGATTTCTGTCTCACCTGTGTCCTCAGTATACTCAATTTATACTCTCTCTGCTTTTTTGTGTCCTGTTTGACAGTTTTCTTGGCCCTTTATGTTGTCTGTATTTTATTTGTTGTTGTAATTCTGTTTCTATGCTGTCTTGTTGCCATTTATCTTTTGAAAAAAGAGATGTGTAATCCGAATGAGACGGTTACCTGTTACATTACGGAAAAAGAAATAAAATCCTTTACAGAATAGAAAAGAATCAACAGGAATTACTGGTTAAACAGTAAGCCTAAAATGTACTCAGAAAACATGCTTGTTTACTTGCTGCCATACATTTGGAAGCTTTTCTTAAATGTAACATGTAAGAGAGAAATATTAATGTTGATCTATGTATGTGGTCCCTAGAAAACTGTGACAGATAGTAGAAAAGGGCAACAGTGCATCTCAATGGTTGCCTCTGATGTTGCCTCGGCTGAGATGAAGGTTCTCTTGTGGTGATCAGTTAATGGCCATCGCAAATCAGGTTTTATAAGCTCTTCATATGTTTTGTATTAAGAAATCTTAATTTGTAAAGTAACTAGTAACTAAACCTCTCAAATAAATAAAGTGAACTAAAACAGTCAATATTTCCGTCTATAGTATAAAGGAGTTTGAGTAGAAAGTGTCAGAAAAAGAAAAGACTCAAGTAAAGTACAAGTAGTACCTCAAATCGGTAGTTCAACAGTACTTGAGTAAATGTACTAAGTTTCATTCCACCACTGGATATTGAGGTATACTCGAGACTGGTTATGACTGACAAGAGGATGTGTTTCTTCACTCTATTGTGACTATTGTGACTCATAATTCATGTATCATCTGATTCTTCTAATTTGTGTTGTGCTCAACAGGCATCTGAAATAAACAAGTTTGTAAAAGTTAGAAAGTAATATAACTTTTACAATGTCACACAGAATTATACATAAATTCATGAAAGACAGGATGGTAAAGTAAGAGTTGAACCTATGTGCCTTTTCAATCCTGTCAAGAGAAGGAATTTATTTAGCCAACACTCTCTCAATAATTAATGGTTAAATAAGATTAAATACTGAATCCATCAATTATATTACCCTGCAACGCAACCTCACGCGCCATGCATTTTCCTCTCAGCCACCCCGCTGTTATGCACAGATGAGTATCTGTCATGTTAAGTAGTGATCATGGCTGTATGCCAAATCTTTATCTTCTCATAGGGATCTATCTAGTACTAAAACACGACAGAGCGTGTACACTGCTGAGAGGGAGCATGATGTGTTCACTCGCGCATGGAAAACAAAAAATATGACCAATGAGTTCAACTCTATTTATTCTTGAAACTGCAGGAATTCTACCCAATTCAATGAGAAAACCACGAGGTACAAGCTGAGCTTTTACTCATGGACTGTCTTTATTTAAATTATCACAAGTCCAGATATTTATTTCTCACAGTTGATGCAACAGAAAGCTAGAAAAATGTATTTTTTCTGTGGATTGGTTTTGATATTGATATTTGAAATGAATGCAGCAAAGCAATTAAGTACTTGAGTGTCTGTTTGTATTTTTATTTTTTTGACTGAAGCAGCATAACACATACGAACACCAGAGACTGGGCCGTTGGATGTGATCCTTGCAGTCGGGCCATGAAATCCCACAGCCAGATTTTCACTGTGATAAAACGGCCATTTCTGCCAGCATCTTTGGCAGAAAAGTTGCCAGTTAGATGCAGTTCTTATGTAATTTAGCTACTCAGAAAGAAAGTTGTTAAACTGTTAAGTCAAGAAGCCATGATGGCTTGTGAAAGCAATAAATTAATTTGTAGGACTGTGATTGCTGAACATTGACTAATTGTAATTATGCATCATAACTATGATACATGATAGTAGTAGATTGAATGAATGGATTGAAGGAAAAAGGATAAGTTTTACACTAAATAATTACATTTCTTTCTGACTTTTCTCTAATTTGTTCTTTTATCTCCCTGTCTATTAAGTAACATGCTTATCTTGACAGGCCTCTAAAAACCTTAAATGAAACAATCCAATAAGTTATTGGTTATTCTGTTCATGTTCATGCTAGGGCTGTAACCTGATGATTGGTCACAAGTAGATAATGCTTGGTTTTAAGGGAATTACTTTCTAATATTAACAGCATTTTCTTCTGCTACTATCGCACAATCGTATAGACAGAGGAGACACATTTTGTTAATGTACATCTTTAAACAAATGGATCTATTACCTGGACTTCAAAATCTTAAATAGTTTTGATCCATTATAAGTCTGTAATGTTTAGAGTCTTGGATGCTGTTTTATGAAACAAGATTTTTTATTTTATCACAGTCACATTTTCTTGCAACACAAGAATGTATACTTTAGTTTTTATTATTCATTACCCAACATGCACTATACAGCTCCCAGAGAACCGTTGTTTCACTTAGCAATGCAGAGAGAGCAATGGTCCCCAAATGAGAGAATGCGTTTTTTTTCAAGTGAGTTGTAACCTTTATTGAAATTACTCTGTGAAGCAAGAATAAAATCTTTCTTCAAACTGCACACAACTCAGACATGCACCCTGTGGTCACTGTACTGTTTTGTTTAAGGGATTTCAAGGATTGATTTATATGTAAATATGTCAATTATCATTAATTGTTCCTTTAATTGATTTTTATATCCTGGATTGATATCCATCCATCCATCCATCCATCCATCTGCAACATAGCTTATGCTAATGTAGTGCTTGCGCTGTAATAAACAGTCTTTGTTCCCTGTTCGCATGACTTAGCAGACAAAGAGTGATGCCCCTTTACCAACCTATGCTTGTGTGGCATCTGTTTTACTCAAACCTCCAGCTCTGGTTTTTGTAGTTTGTTTTTCGCATCAGTGGTTACATTTCCTCCCCATATGCAGATGTCTTTCTGCTGATTGTTTATGAAGTGATGACAATCTCTTGGTTGGGTTCTGTTTTTCAATAGCTGTAGAAATGTTTTTATGTGTTTCACCCATTGACTTGTGCTTCAACAACCTCCTCCTCCTCGATTGTGTTTTTCGGTTACTGTGCTTTAAGAGCAGACAGCAACCCTCATTCAAGATGAAGAGACACTGTCAAAAATGGCTTATGACAAACTAGAAATACTGTAAAAAGATAGCAGGAGGCTGTGGTGATACATTTTTTGCAGGACTCAGACAGCATAATGTATTCTAGCAGCGGCATGTTGCAGGCTGGCATTTGAATATCAGCCCCATAACACCTGTGTCAGCAAATGTCTAGCAATACATTACATTCAAATACTTTTTCTTTCCTATATTACTTGCATGCAGCTGGCTGATAAATTAATACAACAATTTATTTGTGTCTTTCAATCCCCAGCTGACCTTACCTCTGAGACGGTGCAAAATATGTTGCAAAATACGTTTAATCCTTTGCTAATTATACCTGCTTTTGTTTTGAATTTTTCAAATTCTGTAAGTTATGAAGTGCTGCTGGTTTTGTATAGATTAATGAATTGTAGTTTATTCAAAGAGTATTGAATTAAATTTTGCTAGTGGACTGTTAAATCTGTCTTTTCAACAGGAAATACCGCATTATATTGTCTGAAAATGCTGTTATGCATTCACTGAGAAAAGTATTAGGTAGTACAAGAAACAATATTAATAATTCATCAAAATCATGAGAGGGGAAAAAGAAGAAACAAGAGGAGTACAGTCCCAGATAAACAAACCCTCATACTTTGAATCTGAATGCAAACAAGAGAGGCCGGAGACCTGCAGGCTTTGTTGCCGATGAGAGGAGCAACTCTCCTCTCCTCTCCTCTCCTCTCCTCTCCTCTCCTCTCCTCTCCTCTCCTCTCCTCTCCTCTCCTCTCCTCTCCTCTCCTCTCCTCTCCTCTCCTCTCCTCTCAATATTCTCACTTTCTATCTCCTCTTCTCTTTACCCCGTCTCCCTGCTCTTTCTTCGTAGCTGCAGCACAATGATGATGAATATTTCAGACGTGGCTTCCAAATGTAATCACAGTGATTTCTTGCTTGATACAGTTTGGTCATTGTTTAATACATCACTGAAAACCATGTGAGGCAAGATGTATCAGGCTGAATCACAAAGTAGGGATGCTGTACAGAAAAGCAAATTAAGACCCCACAGATTTATGTATTCTTTGTTGCTGTAAAATCATGGTATTCTGATAGTCTACTGTACGCATAGATAAGGAGAGTAAGTTATATCTGTGATATATGTGATCATATATTAGTGTTGTGTTTACAGCTTGTTTTCCAGCTTCCAAGTTGCCAAAAAATGTCGTTGCTGCTCTCCAAATCACTTGGTTAAAATTGAAGAATAATCATTGTCTTAGACAAAAGGGGGGGGTGTTAATGTCTTGAAGACATTAACACCCCCCCCTTTTGAAAATGCAATACATCTATGTTTACTCAGAGTAAATTTTAACTGACCTACTTTTTATTTAAGTGAATTTGTGCACAAGTACTTTTACTTGAGTGCAATTTCTCTAAAGTAACAGTATTCAATATTTGAGTATTCTTTCCACCTCTGCATAAGCCTATAAAACATAAGTGATGCTAGACCCAAAAGTCCACCCAACTTCCTTTTCATGACTTTTGTGCAAGAACTAGAAACTGACTGGAACAGATGTCTCCAGTGAACGTAATCCAGGAAGCAATTCAATTCCCTCCAATATGTAATTGGCAAAGCAAATTCCTAGAACATAAAGCGATTTAGCAGGTAACAGAGTGGATTAATATGTGTAGTGCTTTTACAATTTCTCAAGAGGGAACGACATAATTAAAACATTGCATTGCATTAAAAGAGCGGAAGTCACTCTTCTGCATCATCATCATTGCTGCTTCTTAAGTAGAAATTTGTTATTTTAAGAAAACATATTTTTTTCCATTCACATACTATGTGCCTTTTTCACCTCCCTGTATCCACAAACGTCTTGTTGAGTTAAGACACCATGATGCCTTTTTAGAGGCAAAACATTAATTTGTCACACTAATTAAGTCAACTTTAGTTTCAATTCTACAATATGTGCCAGACATACAGAGCAATTGAAAATACGTTTCTCTCTGAGCCACGGTGCAATAAGGTACAACAAGTATAATATAAAAGATAAGAAATATATACAAATAAAGATAAAAAAGATAAGTAATATGTAAAAATAAGATAAAGAAATTTTCTGAACCTAGCAGACTGTTCTAGCTACTCTAATATGTGCCTTTAACCACTTAGTCATTATATCCACATGACTGATGATTATTTATCTAAAATCTAATTGTGAAAAATGTTGTGAAAGCACCAACTGTTACCCCTACAGTAATGATAACATATTGACATTGAGACATTTGTTCATGAACATTGTGAAATTTATATCGCCCAGCCCTACTTTAAATGCATGAAATACAGGAAGACTTTTCATCTTATTCACATGTTGGCCATGTTTGACAGGTCCATTGGAAGATTGGCATTACACCCTAGTGGTAGCTGCAGCACAAATTACTCCGGTTTCCACGGGAGAGAGAAAGAGAGAATAAATACAGCAGAAAGATCAGTTTACTTTGCTGATGATCAGTAGCATTGTCCTCTCTCTGCTTCATCTCTGCATGGGCTGGAGATGAAAGAGCATGTTGAACAGGGAGGATAGGACAGCTGCTGATGGAGAGGATACAAAAGAAGCCTGCTGTCCTTCCTCTCCCCTCCTCCATGCATTCTCCCTCGTTCCCTGTTTTTCCTTCTCTTTCTTGTCCATTCATTTTTCTATCTCCCTGTCTCCGCATGCTTTACTTTCTCCCGCTGCCTCACTTGATATCATTCCCTAAGTTCATTATTCTCACCTTTCCATTTCTTCTCAGTTGGCCTCCTCCTCGTTCCCGCAGCGCTATCCTCTTCCCTCGATTATTTCTGGTCTTTCAGAGATCCCTGTTGAAATCTGATCTGTCACTGAATCTTTAGAAACAGATGGAGTTGGGTTGCCAGGGGTTTCAACCCAGCAAAAAAGCAAAGCTGCAGTTACATCAGCTAAATCAGCTCCCATTTCAGCAACAGCCAAGGTCCATGATGCATTGTGTGTGTGTGTGTGTGTGTGTGTGTGTGTGTGTGTGTGTGTGTGTGTGTGTGTGTGTGTGTGTGTGTGTGTGTGTGTGTGTGTGTGTGTGTGTGTGTGTGTGTGTGTGTGTGTGTGTGTGTGTGTGTGTGTGTGTGTGTGTGTGTGTGTGTGTGTGTGTGTGTGTGTGTGTGTGTGTGTGTGTGTGTGTGTGTGTGTGTGAAAATGATGCCTTGAGAGGTTTTCTTCCAGTCTGTAGGTGGGTTTACATCCATGTGTGATTTTTCAAACAAGAAAAATGGAACAGAAACTTAAATTCCAACACAACTAGTAATGTTCAGCTCTTTTTCTCCAGCACATGCTGAACTGAACATAAACACAATTATGTTATACAGGTGTTGTATTATCTTTATAAATGTTTGTTAACACATGTTACTGTTCTGCCAGCAGGATACTAGCAAATTCCAAAAACTATCAACCGTTGTGCTAGTACTCTGTTACAGTACAAGTTTGTCCACATGAATAAAAGTCATATAGTTGCGATGAATGTTTTGCTCTGACAGAAAATCCTTCATTTACAATAAAAGAATACGTTAGAGATGCATATTACGCATATATTTTGTCATGAAACCCAAGAACGTTTTAGACAATTTGTGTGTGTGTGTGTGTGTGTGTGTGTGTGTGTGTGTGTGTGTGTGTGTGTGTGTGTGTGTGTCTGTGTCTGTGTCTGTGTCTGTGTCTGTGTGTCTGTGTCTGTCTGTAATTGAATTTGCTACGGTGTATATTTTGTCAAAACTGAAGGGAATCACACCTTGCTGTCTGTTGTAATTCTTACAGATATAGATCATCATCAGCTGCAGACATATATGTATACACACACACACACACACACACACACACACACACACACACACACACACACGCTAGCCGCAATGTGTGTGTTGCTCTTTAGGTTGGTAATCCTATATATCTTTATTATTGAGCTGTGTGTCATGTATCTCTGAATCAGTGTAAGCAAACTCTAATGTCCACTTTCTTTCTTGATGTGTGTGTGTGTGTGTGTGTGTGTGTGGGGTTGGGGGGGGGGTTGTATTGCTCCTTGTTTGCAGGGTAAAGTCATTTTTCAATGTTAATTTGCAGGACACAGAAGCAGCTGCTACAGAAATGAAAATGGTGACTTCGAGGTACAATAAAGTTTTGGTAGAGAAACAGTTTCATTTTATTTTTCCTTTACTTTTGAACAACACAACAAAAGAGTTTGCAGTAATACAAATGCAGAAACAAAAACAAAACAAGACTTCAAATGTGCTGTCAGGTTGAACGCAAACAGCTTTTAACACCGGCTGTTGAGTGGTGATTTAAACTACAGCTCGAAGCATAAATCATTAACAAATGCAGGTATGCTGCAGCTGAGGTTACTGAATAAGAGATTCAGAATACCAACATGTTTTATCTTAGAAGTCAGGATTATAAATGAAGAGAGGAGAGCGGGAGAGACCTCAGGTGTGTGGAAGTATACAGTATACCAGCCTGTCAGGGCTGCTAGTTGGGCAAACACCACCAGCTGGAGAGTTTTAAAGCATCCCTCTCTCTGTTTTTTTGTCTCTGTCTTCTTTCATACCTCAGTGTTTTCAGCCAGTCTTTTACTTTAAGCCGCTTTATCTTTCCGTGCCTTCCAGTCTGTCTAACCTGCAGCTACGCTTAATAACATTTTCTGTTGTCAGTAGTTAAGGTTAAACTCATTTAAATTCATTAGCCTCTTTGTTTTGTCCACACTTATTACTTACTATTGTATTCATATTTTCTTTTTATGCAGTCAATGCTCTTGTTACTTTGGGCACACTGACTTGGGTCTCATTTCCACCGCCCTTTTCAACACATTTAAAGTAAAGTACGGTTTTCAGCAAATGTATTGCCTCTACTTCAGAAAAAGATTTATCTTGGTAACTAAAAACATGTGCATATGATCCGTCAATTGTACTATTGTATATCATCTATTGTGACTTGGATTCTTCCTCATTTTTAAGTTACTTTGGAGAAAAGCATCTACCAATGTTCATCAATGTCAATGTACTGACACTGGACAGCTTAAAAAAACAAAATAGCTGTAATGGTGAAGCCACTCACATTGTCAGCTTGAGTCATCAAATGCAGCCTAGCATCATTGTGCATAAGTGTCCCACCACCGGTAGACACTGTAGACAGTCAGTTAGTTGGATGAATTGCAGGTAGACCTGTCCAAAAATAAATATATACATTATTGTTAGTGCTGAAACTGTTATTTTCATAGTCATTAAGACATTTTACACCCAATATAATTACAATTGAGTGTAAAATCATTAAACAATAAGTCACTGTGTACGCACTTTCAGAGGTCAAGTTAAGCTGTATACGTTTTTTGTTTCAGTAATGATTTAATACAGGAATTTTCTCAATTTGATGATTTAGCTACATTTTAATGAGGATTCCATGTGTTTTTCCAGAGTGTATCTCTTTCATTTCTCACACAACTCATCTTTAACCTAAAGCTACACTGGACCTCTGCCATGACAGGCAAATCTTTAGATAACACTAAGCTACACTGTCTGTACACCAGCACAACAAACTGGTCCTAGCACTCCTCTCTTTAACTCTCACTCACTGTTTCCATTGTTTTCTTACATTAACATGTCACCTTTCATGAGCTTGCAGATCAGGACTTCTCCTTGAGCGTGACTAGGTTAGACACAACAAACAGACCTGATGAAGCAAAAGGTTACTTAGACACAAAATGTTCAGGTTGAAAAGAACCAAAATTTCCCTTTAACTTGTATTTGTGTTAATTTGTCCCTCTATTTGTCCATCTTCTTACCACCTTGGCATGACTGCTTCAAATTAAGTTTGTCTCTTTCGAGAAGTCAGGTCTACCAGGGTGTGCGTCTGATGTCCGTGTGTGTTTAGCATTTGCGTCCACGAACACACACACACACACAGACATACAGTGGTGTGAAAAAGTGTTTGCCCCCTTCCTCATTTCCTGTTCCTTTGCATGTTTGTCACACTTAAGTGTTTCGGAACATCAAACCAATTTAAACAATAGTCAAGGACAACACAAGTAAACACAAAATGCAATTTGTAAATGAAGGTGTTTATTATTAAAGGTGAAAAAAAATCCAAACCATCATGGCCCTGTGTGAAAAAGTGATTGCCCCCCTTGTTAAAACATACTATAACTGTGGTTGTCCACACCTGAGTTCAATTTCTCTAGCCACACCCAGGCCTGATTATTGCCACACCTGTTCACAATCAAGGCATCACTTAAATAGGAGCTGCTTGACACAGTAAGGTCCACCAGAAGATCCTTAAAAGCTACACATCATGCCGAGACCCAAAGAAATTCAGGAACAATTGAGAAAGAAAGTAATTGAGATCTATCAGTCTGGAAAGGGTTATAAAGCCATTTCCAAAGCTTTGGGAATCCAGCAAACCACAGTGAGAGCCATTATCCACAAATGGCGAAGACATGGAACAGTGGTGAACCTTCCCAGGAGTGGCCGGCCGCCCAAAATTACCCCAAGAGCGCAGCGACGACTCATCCAAGAGGTCACAAAGACCACACAACAACGTCCAAAGAACTGCAGGCCTCACTTGCCTCAGTTAAGGTCAGCGTTCATGCCTCCACCATCAGGAAAAGACTGGGCAAAAATGGCCTGCATGGCAGAGTTCCAAGGAGAAAACCACTGCTGAGCAAAAAGAACATCAAAGCTCGTCTCAATTTCTCCACAACACATCTTGATGATCCCCAAGACTTTTGGGACAACATTCTGTGGACCGATGAGACAAAAGTGGAACTCTTTGGAAGGTGTGTGTCCAAGTATATCTGGCGTAGAAGGAACACTGCATTTCATAAAAAGAACATTATACCAACAGTAAAATATGGTGGTGGTAGTGTGATGGTCTGGGGCTGTTTTGCTGCTTCAGGACCTGGAAGACTTGCCGTGATAAAAGGAACTATGAATTCTGCTGTCTACCAAGAGATCCTGAAGGAGAATGTCCAACCGTCTGTTCGTGTACTCAAGCTGAAACGAACTTGGGTTCTGCAGCAGGACAATGATCCTAAACACACCAGCAAGTCCACCACTGAATGGCTGAAGAAAAACAAAATGAAGACTTTGGAGTGGCCTAGCCAAAGTCCTGACCTGAATCCTGTTGAGATGTTGTGGTATGACCTTAAAAAGGCCGTTCATGCTCGAAAACCCTCTAATGTAACTGAATTAGGACAATTCTGCAAAGATGAGTGGGGCATAATTCCTCCAGGATGCTGTAAAAGCCTCATTGCACATTATCGCAAACGCTTGGTTGCAGTTGTTGCTGCTAAGGGTGGCCCAACCAGTTATTAGGTTTAGGGGGCAATCACTTTTTCACACAGGGCCATGATGGTTTGGATTTTTTTTTCACCTTTAATAATAAACACCTTCATTTACAAATTGCATTTTGTGTTTACTTGTGTTGTCCTTGACTATTGTTTAAATTGGTTTGATGTTCCGAAACACTTAAGTGTGACAAACATGCAAAGGAACAGGAAATGAGGAAGGGGGCAAACACTTTTTCACACCACTGTATTTGGATAGCCTTTAATTGTGACAGACAGAAGAAAGAAATACCAGGGAGAGAAAAGGAAAGGAGATTAAAGCAGAGGAAGATCCAGACAGACGTGAACAGAGGGGAACTGATACACTGACACTGATACTCTCAGATGGGTTCATGTGCGTCTGTGTGTAGACAGACACATGCAAATACACACATACTGTACATGCAAGAAGTGTCAAAGTACAGCCTTCAGAAATGTCAGATTCAGTTCAGAGAGAATTATGTGCTTGACATGAACTGCTCCCTTTAAAGACTGTTTCGTTTTTCCTTCTCTGAATCACAGCTAAAAAATGTATAGGTCAGGCAAAGATGATACACTCACTGGTAAATTTGTGCTTGTGGAATATACAGCTCATCCAGTCCAGCCACATTGATCTAGTAGTCATTGAAAAAGTATTGTTAGGATTTTGAGATCTGATTTAGGTTTTATAAGATACAATAACTGTATGCCCTTAATCGGAAAACAGCTCTTGTCTCCTGAGACTATTTTTAAAATATGTGTAGACGAATTCTCCAAAACTTGTGTATTAAATATGGGCTGGAGATGTATTTACAGACAAACAGCCAAGACTGTATAAATGTTAGCTTTAACTGTTAGCAATCTAGCATTGTGCACACTGACTTGTATGTGGAGTTTGGCTGTGTGTTGTGTGTTATAACTCAATTGTATTTGTGTTCAGTCTGAACATTTTAGCCATCACGTAATTGACATTTCATTCAAAGTTTTTTTAGCAAAAGGCTTTATGCCGGACAAGGTTAGCAGCTAACGTATCTGACATTGTCTCATATTAGCGTAATGATTAATGACTTTGGAATAGACTGTTCAGTATTTTTGTGTCTGTCTGACCCATGTCAAGAATGCTACTTTTTAACTTCTGAAATGTGATTTTAACTCAGTTCTAGACCAATGATAATTATTTGCTGTGTTATTTCCTGGAATCATGAAAAAATTAGTTTACATTGTAATGCTCTGGTAGCCTTAACCCAGCTCCCAGCACTGTTTCATGTCTGCCATACTGTGCCATGACAGCCTCATGAACCTGGAATCTTCATGCACTTTGCTACAGCTGATTCAGGATACTGATTCGCCTGAGAATAATGGTTATGGTGTGTGTATGTGTGTGCGCTCGTGTGCATGTGCTAACATGTGCCAACATGTGCCAACTACCACAGGAGTGTGCCAGCTGGACAGTAGCAGAGAGACCTGTAGCTGTCCTGGCATGCTAGTGTCATATCCACTGCCAGTCATGCAGATTTGATATCATGTAATGGGAGAACAGTCCAAATCTGGCCGAAAACAGCATCTAGGGAAATACACACACGTCGGCATGCTCAGTAGAGCCAGTAAACAACACAATTGTGGCTGCTGTCCCTAGATTACTTTGAATAGATTATTTCCAGATTAATAGAATGATGATAATAAAGGATTACTTTTGCATAATTGGCAACTTAACAACAGTCCATGTGATTAAAAACAACTCACTTTTTTTCGCTCTTTTCCTATGATTGAAGTTTTCTGCTAATCAATCAATCTTAAAGCCCCTTTGTTTAAAATGTCTGATTTTGGTGCATCTCAGTGTATCCATCCCGACCGTGACCTTCTGCTTGAAAGATATAAAGTTTCCTTTGGGGATTTAAGTTGAAGTTGGAAACAACGGTAATAAATTGCAATATGTCGCAGAATATTCGCAGTATGTTTAAAATTGCAGTAATATCGTATTGTGACATAAGTGCCATGATGATTATATTTGTTTATATGTACTATATACTCATAACTGGTTATAACTAGTATACGCTACTGTATATCCACGGCGCTCCACTTCCGGGATGCGCCATAGCCACCAGAAATTCCACCGGATATCACTGTTTTTGGACAGATGTCCATTACCTTCTGCTTTCTCTGTGTTGGAGACACTGGGTTGATTTATGAGGACTACGGTTAACTACTCCTCAGATATCTCCGGGGTAAATGAATGAAATCAACTACTTTAGTTTCCTTAAAATAATATTTATTAAAATGAAAACAGTAAAAATGACAAAAATGAATGACGTATTTTAGTCTTATTTTTTTAGTGCAAACCACAACTCAAAGTAGCACTCTTTCAATAATCTTAGTTCTTTAAGCACAATGCACTGCTCAGCCTAAGATATGGTCATGTTCATTTTCAGGAATATGAGCATGTTCGTGTTTTCTGGCAGAAGTTAAGACCTTTGGACACTAACTATGTGTCCTGCAGTTAAATAACCATCAAACACTCAACAGATGATTTTGTGGAGACAGATGCTCTTTTCTCCTCTTCTGCATTTCATTCATTAAAGCAGTAAACAAGGAAGTAGTTTCTCTAGTATTGATTTATGACCATTTTAAGACAACGGAGAACATTTCTCTTTGTTTAATATCATTAAAAGTAAAGTTAGGCTTTGCTTTTGGCTTTCCGACTCATTGCAAAACTGAACTTGGAGTCAACTTTGGAGAACAGGCGGGGGGAACTTCTATGTTAACTTCGAGGTTGAAGCCAGACTCCGTCATGATGGCTGCTGATCTGCTCTTGTGTACTTATTTAGTGAGAGAACTTTTCACCTCGACGAGACATGTCGTCACATTTTAATCTCTTATTTCTGCCTGTGTAGCATGTGTAACATCGATGTCAATTTGGGATGACAAGCTTTGTAGGAAAGCGAAATTAATAACCTGAGAGTTACACTAACAGTACTGCAGAGTAAGGTAGGGGTGTTGACTACCCTCCCTTCTTTCGTGCTCTTTCTTTCCTTCCTTTATTCTTTCTGCCGCCGTCTTTGTCGCCCTTTCACACACCCGGTTTCCCATGCCAGGATAGGATATTGTTATACAATACATGCGTTCACCATCTGTTTCATGCCCCCCCTACTTCCAACCTCAAGATCAAAAACACATCGATGAACATACTGTGCACATGGATGGGTGCCATTAAGTGCTTTTTGCCTTGTTTGTTTGGGTAATAATCCACAACACTGGTATTCAATAGAACAGGGAGTAGTACTTCAGTAAATGCTGATAAAAGTACTCTTCAGCACTTTCTCCAGAACCAGTACTTTTATGTGGAATGTGTCATGCATAGAAATAGAATAAGATTGTAACGGACATTGAACTGTAGTGATTTGAGTAGTTTAAGAGAAAATGGTAATTTTTCGAGAACTCAGTTTTGGCCTACCTTCACATTGAGTGTGATGATGGCGCAGTGGATATGACACATGCCTTTGATGTGGGAGATCTGGGTTTTTATTCCACTGCGTTACATCCAATTCACACTTATTAATGAAATTTCCCCATTAAGGCTTATTTGTGTACACACACGTTGGCTGTCGTACATTACACCTGAAAATGACAAATACTCTATGCATGTCTGCAAGCATGTCTGAACAAGGGAACAGATCAAATTCCAGGAGGATTGTGGCCTTTGCTTTTTTGTTAATATTTTGATGAAAGAAATTGTGTAGCCCTACTGTAAAAACACCACCGTTAACCTTTTATTTTTACACACACACACACACACACACACACACACACACACACACACACACACTAACACTGGGTGTTAAACAGATGACTAGATTTTTGCGTGTCACGAGATTCCTAGATACCCTTAATCCTGTGATCCAGTAAATTCACATGAACACACACACTTACATGCAGATGCAGAAACACTTTTGTACTTTAAGAGGATATATCCACAATGAGGACTCTTGACAAGAGAAGAGGAGAATGACAACATGAGTACAACAAGAGCAGATACACAAAGTAAAAGCTATTAAAGAAGGGAAAGAAAAGATGCATTGTACACATGGTTGCTTGACTTTAAGACTTTCTTTTTCCTTTTTTGTGTCTCTCACATACTTTTTTCCCCATCTTCCTCCCTCTGTTTTACTCTTTCTCCCCTTTTTT
Source organism: Percina caprodes (assembly GCA_013375575.1). Classification (NCBI taxonomy): domain Eukaryota; kingdom Metazoa; phylum Chordata; class Actinopteri; order Perciformes; family Percidae; genus Percina; species Percina caprodes. The sequence goes on from JABXJD010000440.1 coordinate 380,466, forward strand.
GAAAGAATAGCAATTACAGTGCCCAGTTGGTAGCAGTACTTGTAAATGATTGAAAGGGAGAGAAAGGGAGAATGGCTGGCCTAATGAGATTCAAAGAGCTGAATGTCTATTGTCAGAGCCTGTCAATGGGAGGTAGGAAGAGAGGAACAGTCTCTCTTTTCACTTTCTTTTCTCTAGTTTTTTTCTTTCCATTCACTTTCTCCGACTCTCATTTCTCCCCTCATCCTGAAGCCAAAAAACAAACTCAATTATAAACTCTGTGAAATCTGACCCTGGCACTGCTTCAGTTATCACTTAAGTAACAAAAAGTCTCAGAACAGGACTGCTGATTAACAAGCAGCCTGTTGTGTAGTTTATGTGATCAGATGGCATGACCAGTGACTTTGTAAGGACTCTGCAAGTCATTGTGTTATGTTCACAGATAAAAAAGAAAGTAGTTTTTTCTCTTTTTATTAAGATTTAATCCCAAGCACATGTGTAGTAAAATGTTTTGTTGGTGTTGAATTAGCATTCAGTTACTGTGCATACAGTGAAAAATGTAGCCTAATGGGTAGACTTTAGCTAGAATTTTAAACCTTCTGCAGGCAAACTGTAAACTTGATGTCTCATAAAATGTATTTGCTAATCAATGTGAAAGTAGTCACTTTTTAAAATGCACTTCACCTATTTAGTATTGCACTTCTGTTACATTGTGGACTCATGATTAACAGGCAAGTATTACATTTGATACAGCAGAACCAGAGAAATTTGTTTGTATTCCATGCAGATTATTTTGTCAAAGCTTATAATGCAACTTGACCATCAGGCATTTGGCCTGAAATTTGTGGGTATTATGCTAGTAGAGGCTAATGTAGCCTTCAGCCATTTGCCCTAGGCAGAGATTTTTCTTTTCACACAGCTCCCTCTGGAGCCATAAAAGGCTATATAACAACTTTTTTTTTTACCTGTGCAGTTGTGCAGTTGGGTCCCCTTTAAGTAGTACAAGAAGTGTCCCTATTCAACAACCAACAGTGACAACAGCATTAAACTGCAACAGTTAATGTGCACTTAACAGATCACACTCTCAGTCTAACCTCAAAAAACACATTTTTCTCCTGCAATGATTGACACACAAGACGCAATATCTGCGGGGCCAGATCCAAAATCGATTAGACTGAATATAGTTTGGTCCTGGCCCTACTTATGTTTGGGTCAAGTCTCTCTTACCAGGAAACAGAGTGGAGCAAGAGTGTAATAGGAAAAGAGGGAGAGGTTTAAATGTTAAATATTTTAGTGATCTTTCAGCTTTGATATATGAATTATGCGGGGAGAAGGTCAGAACAATCAGACAAACTGGGAGAGGAAAGAGAAAAAGAAGCAAAGAGCACTACAATCTGTGTGTGTGTGTGTGTGCGTGCGTTCACAGTGCTTATTGCCTCAGGTCTGCTCTCAGTGTATTGTGATGGTACATGTGCTACTAACCTAATAGCTCAGTGGGGGGAATTTGGTGTGTGCCTGTGTAAAGTGTATACTTGCAAACAAAGCAGTGATATATCTACCTGGGTAGATGTGATGTATACTACCTGGGTGTCCCAGATAGAGCCATCAAGCAGTGGGATTATAATGTATTACTGTAATATCACCACATAGAAAGCATGAAATATATTGTGTGTGTGTGTGTGTGTATGTGTGTGTGTGTGTGTGTGTGCGCACGTACTTGGGTTTGTAATTGCATTACTATCAACCTACTGTACATTTATCACTTCTTCCTCCACCAACATTAGCTCAAACTCCATTCTCCCTTTTTTCTTACATGCACATTTCATCCCTGTCTGTCTTTACAATACACACATGCACTCACACGCACGCACACACACACACACTCTCTCGTTGTATTATTTATGTCATCTGTGCCTGAGTAAAACAGGATGATGTCAGTGTTTATTTTAAGAAGGGTCCTCTACTCACGTCACTGAACTATTTGGAAGCTGTCTGACTTCTACCTGTCTCCATCTTTTTAAATCAAAACAACATGCATGTAAGTGGAGCTCCACCAATTCAGCAGTGACCAGAGAGTAAATTACATAATTTCCTGTGCAACTCATGAGTTTTTGTCATTTGGTCGGAACTTTTCACTGTCAACAAAATCTGGATCCTGCTTCTATCCCACAAGACAGAATATTTCTGGGCCGGCTGCCCAATAGCACTGTATCACCTCTTGGTCACCAGCACAAGGTGTGTTGGTGACAAAGGCAAAAGACAATCATTAAGTAAACAAATTTAAAGTAATAGTTCATTATTTTTATTTGGGGAAATGCACTTATGTCTTGGCAAAAGATGAGGAAATTGAAAGGACTTTCTTGTCTGCGCAATAAATACAGAGCTACATTCAGAAGGCCTAGCTTAGCATAAAGACAAGGAGCAAAGGGAAACAAATAGCAAACAGTTTTTTTGACAAACAATTTATCTATCCACCTAGTCACTGCATTTGGCTGATTTTTACCAAAGAAAATGCACATAAAAAAGCGTGTAACTTCCTGTAAAACCCCAAATAGACGTTTCTAAATTTCTGTTTGTGTACGACATTAACAAACATGATTTGTGTGCTGATACTGTAAGATATTTTTAAACTCTGGACAGTGCTGGGCTAGCCCATTCCCCCAGCTTCCAGTCTTTGTGCTACTGTAAGCATATCCCCTGGCTTTAGCTCCATACTATACACAGACATGTGAGAGGTATAAGTCATTTAATCTTCACTCTTAGCAAGAAAATGAACGAGTGTATTCCCACACATGTCGAACTATCCCTTTAAAATGATTGATATTTGGAGGTAACTCTAAAATATTAAATGTAAGATAAACAAAGCACTTGAATGCTTCAACCAGTGCTAAAGGTTTTTGTACTCCACAGATTTTGTGCCTCTAACCTTGCATGGTTATCAGTTTGACGACTCACACTTGGGCCACATGTTAGACTTTAGTGCAGCCATGTTGCTGCATAATTAATTAGATTAAGACTTCTCTGAAAGCCTAGTTTTTAACCCTCAAGAGTTACTCTAGTTAACACTAAATAAATCACTGTGATTCCAGAAAACCCCTTGTATAATACACAGCTACTGACTGAACAAAACATTGATAAAATAGTCTGGAATCTTATCAACTTTGTGGAGTGGACTGGTAAGAATCGCCTGCTGCTGAACATGGATAAGACCAGAGAGATGGTGATTGACTTCAGGAGGAAGGGAATGGCTCCGCAGCCCCTTTGCATCCTTGGAGGAGATGTGAACATGGTTGATTAGTACAGATACCTGGGTGTCAACATCAACAACAGGCTGATCTGGAAATTCAATGGCACTGCTGTTTACAAGAAGGGGGTGAGCAGACTCTATTTCCTGAGGAAGCTGAGATCCTTCAACGTGTGCAGCAGAATGTTGGAGAGGTTCTGCCAGTCTGTTGTAGCCAGCGCTCTGTTCTGATCAGGAAGGCTGGCTCTGTTGTTTGCGGCAACAGGAGACATTTGAAGCTGTGGTGGAGAGATGGTCACTGAACAAAATATTATCCATCATGGATAACCCAGACCACACTCTCCACCCCACACTGGTCCACCAAAGGAGTACTTTCGCTAAGAGGCTCTGACAGCTTCGATGTCACATGGGCCGCTACAAAAAATAATTCCTGCCAAATTCCATAAAACTTCACAAAAAAACAATTCACAGCTGTCTGTGAGATAACTATCTCATTACCACACACATTACAGTATTGCACTATTATGCTACTTGCACAATGGTTACTTCATATTTAATATTATACATGTTTTTATATATATATATATATATATATATATATATATATATATATATATATATATTCTATGTATGTAGGTTGTACATTTTCTTTTACACTTTTACAGTATATACCCGTTCATGTTTTTTCATCCCACTAAGTATATTTTCAATAGTTCTGGCATTTTATTTTTGCTATCTTATAGTATTTTATCTATCTATCTATCTATCTATCTATCTATCTATCTATCTATCTATCTATCTATCTATCTATCTATCTATCTATCTATCTATCTATCTATCTATCTATCTATCTATCTATCTATCTATCTATCTATCTATCTATCTATCTATCTATCTATCTAGCAGAGACACAGTGCACTTAACCCTTGTGTTGTCTTGCCATCAAAATTTAAAAATCAACACTTTTGTTGACGCTTTTTATCAATGTTTTTAACTTTTTCTTAAGTTTTTACGTCACTTTTTTTGACGTTTTCAACACTACATAACACTAACTTATTAACTTTAGTTTTACAGTTATTTTTGGAATTTATGGTCAATAAACCTCATTTATATAAAATTATACCTAATGTTTGAGTTATAAAAGCAGAAATTAGGAAATATTTAAACTAAAATTAAAGGAATGGATGTTGATGGATAATCACAGACTGGAATATGTCAACTTTTACTCTATTAATAATAATACTATTTCAAAACCACTTCAATTTGTTATTTTGGGTAATTAAAAAGAACATTGATGTAAGAAATTGGGTCAATTTGACCCGAGGACAACATGAGGGGTAAAACACACAAGCAATGCTTTCATTGCCTTGTACTGGATTTAATACATGTATAATAACACGTGATATACAGTAGGTCTCTGAAGTAGGTTATTGCTTAGAATTTAAAATGTATATTTAGTATGGGACTTTTATAGAAAAGGTTTGTGCACTATTAAGCTGGTACTCAAAGGTAATAACATTAATTTATTAAATAATTTTAGTTTAAAAAAATAAAATCATCACAACTTATGATCTAAAAATAGCATATTTTGGTGTTTGTTTTTTCTGTTATCTTGTCTTTCCTTTGCTGTCTGACAGATAAGTAACAGTATTCTGAGACGTGATGAAAGTACCATTTTTCACTTACCATCTCATTAGTGTGAGAGAGGAAGAGGGAAAAAAGAAACATGAGTGTTTAGTGTGAGAGTGGAGAGGATGGAGGGTGAAGGCAGAAGCGGTCAGGGGAAAAGGCTGTTGGGAGTTTTTGCATTCGGCTCTTGTGGGTATGATACAGAGGTATGTTATGAACATGTAACCTTGTTGGCATCGATCATGCTCCTCGCCTGTACAGTGTTGATTGGACGAGACCTTTCAACATAAAGCTCATACGTCAATGTTAAGTGGATTATTAAGTCATGTACCTATATTGGCTTATACTGTGTCCTCATACACATTGCATGTGACACATATGCTGGCTGTTATGATACTGTATAATGTCTTGAAGAAGATTCTATTATTTTAAAAGTGATCTTATTGTCAACCAATCTAAAATAAACTAAACATGTAATGTCACCCAGTACAACAGTTTGGCTCATGAATGTGTTCTTGGAGAACAGTAAAGGTCTATGGCAGAGAAGAAGAAGATCTATTAGGCTTTGGATTCCCAGACAATACTTTTCACTGGTTTTAGTATTTTCATGGGATTTGTTGAGACTAAGAAAAGTACAGAGCATCTCCTTATCCTTTCAATATATATTTGGCAATGTATGTAGTATCAGCATTTGCTTAGAAGCAGGGTAAAACAGTATGTCTAACATGCCCACCTAAAATGATTGATTACACACAATGTACAGTATGTAAAAGGTACATCCTTGATCCAATGTTTCAATTTATATATATAGATTTTGAGTGACAAACACCATGTAATATGTTTTTGCCCTAGTAAATTAACTAATGAGTTTTCTTTCTGACACTGACATTGAAGAAAAACATGCACTAATGAGTGGCTTTCTGCATTTTGCCCCAGAAAGAGTGCTCAAAGTGTGGTTTGTTAAAATGAGGGTTATAGTTGCAGGACTCCGTTTGGAGCCCGAACAGCAAAGCATGCTCGTATATTTTAATGATCCTGGCTCCCTAAAGGGGCTGTATTTATTGTGTGGGTCCAGAGATTTGAAGCCAACCCTTCTTTTTAAATTAGTCTGAACCCACAATCTCATGCACACAAATACACACGCATAGATTGCATTTGATCTGTCAGTACTCAAGGAATGATGGATAGATTTGTAGTGATATAACATATGGTGTGGCTTCATCACTGAGCAACGTAATTACCTTTCGTGTTGTGTTTACACTGACTGACTTCAAAGTCTTTGTTTATTTGGTAGGAATATGTGTTTTCCAAAGCTTGTGCATCTTATTAAATACTGAATTATGCTGAGCAAATCTCTTGAAACCATTATTTCTGCACACATTGCTTTGATACACGTACAGTATTGCTTTGAAGCTAAAACCTCTCTCCTCTGTCCCTCACTCCCTACAGTACATCCCTGTCTCCCTCTCTGGCTTTCTTTCTTATGTTTTTTCTTTCCACTTCATCCTCTGTCTACTCTGTATCCTCTTCATCTTACTAACTCTTCCCTCTTTCCCTGTTTTTTCAGTGGGGCGTTTGTTGATCGAGTTCAGCTCCCAGATGACGATGGAACGAGTACAGAAAGAAAACCCAAACGTGACGAACGGAGGCCGCTACACGCCTCCTGACTGTCGGCCTAGATGGAAGGTCTGTATTTGTGTCTCTCTGTCTGTGTATTCACACATTTTATCATGGAAGCACATTTCTGCCAGTATAAGAAATCAAAACCGGGAACGACAAGAAGTCGTTCATAATAAAAATTTAAATACAGTTGATAAGTCAAAATTATGAAATTATACGATAGTAAGTAAGGTTTAATTGTTGACTTATTTTGTTTTCATCTATTTTTCCGTTTTCTTGGAAGAAATGCGACTTCCATATTTATCTCTTTCATATTTTTTTTTCTCAATATTGGATTAACTTTATAAAGTTAAACCAGAGGTCTATACAGAATAGTGGTCTACATAATACTTTACTGAGGTTTCAACCAAGGTCCCTTTGCTGTCAGTCTTCATCTGAGTGCAAAATTACCATGAATTTACAGGGTAAATTACAGTTTAACCTTGGACTGTTTGGACAGCTGAGAAAGATTCACTTAAAGTACCGAAGTGGAGGACAGCCCAAAATCCGTGTCACATCTGCAATGCCATTGAGTGCTTCTTTCATAAACTGCTTTATTCATAATGAATGAATAGCAATTTCATGTACACTGTGACATTAACCAAGGGGAATTTTCTACAGAAATTATTTTCTGGTGCAGAATAGTTCATCGTAGAAAAGAACTGTCATAATTATTTAATGCTCCTTAGAGATGTGATAGAGAAACACTGTCACACTTTGTCTATGTCAACAGAAAAGCTTCAGATAGTTATTATACTTGTCTTGGTTTCTTTGCTAGCATTGATTTAATGTGTAAATGTTTTATTGTACAAACAAATTACCAACTCAAACTATCCCTGTTATTTACACATAGGTGGCCATCATCATCCCATTCCGTCACAGAGAAAACCACCTTAAGTACTGGCTCCACTACCTCCACCCTATCCTCAGACGCCAGAAGATTGACTATGGCATCTACATCATCAACCAGGTAGATCAGGCAAAATATGCTGCAGACATACCTTAAAGTAACACCAGCACCTTCATCTGCCCAAAGGCGTAAGTTGAAGAGATACTTATTCAAATTTTGTCCTTTTTGGTTGGTACAAGAAGAAAACAACAAACACAAACTTTTGTTCGAGACTTAACAGTTCTCATCAAAAGACAAGTAGACAAACAAGTGTAATTACGACTTTTAAGATGAGATAAGACACTTTATTTGTCATTGTATACAGATACAACGAGACATATGGAACACACCTGAGATGCCCAAAGCTACCACCATACATAAAATAAGTTGAATAAATAGATAGCTACGAATGATGTGTAAATTGCACTTGTACCTATAAAAATAGTTTGCAGTGACTAATGTGTTAACACTAGCACAGAGGTTGGGTTGGTGGGGGGCATAGGAGGTGGAGTGTGTTCATCACTGCAACTTCATGTGGTAAAAACTGTTTGTTAGCTTATTGGTATGGGCATTGAGTGCTCTGTAGCGCCTGCCTGTCGTTCGCGGTGCAGCCTGGATACCAAGTAGTGATGCAGTCTGTGGATTACTTGGAAGATGAACGATATTCACAAGTGGGAACTTCATAATTACCTTAACTCTGGTATGACATGAATGCGACATTAATACAGTCCATTACTGGCTGTAGAAATTGAGTCAAGTCACCAGTGATGGAATGTAACTATTGAAGTATTTTACATTTATTTTAAGTTCTTTTGCAAATTTGTGGTACTTGTACTTTCCTTAAGTCTTTTCTTTTCATGCCACTTTCTACTTCTACTCCACTACATTTCAGAAGACACATTTGAAATTAGGACAGCTTTAGTTAACAGTTACTTTACAAAGTAAGATTTTTGCACTCAAAACACATGTAGTTTATAAACTACCCAATAATATATACTACCTAATTAATTAGCTAATTAAACACTTAGTCGATTGACAAAACTCACATTTCTAATTTGTAAAATGTGAGGATTTTTCTGCATATTTTTACAGTGTGGTATTAGTACTTTTACTTAAGTAAAGGATCTGAATACTTTTCCACCACTGCAAGTCACTTTGCAGATGCTTAATCCCCTAAAAGCCCTTCCTCTTGTCTCATCACTAACTTCATTCACTGTTTTCTGATAAGAAAAAATCTGCAACTTATTTACTTTCACTGCACTCAGTTCACTCGAAGCACAAAGAGTTTGATTTTCTAAACCATGTTGTGAGATTGTGTGTCAGTCTTTCATACTGTATTGGATGAGACGACTTCTTCCACATTATGGGTAATGAGCTCTGCTTTCTGACCTTTTTCTATCCTGTGGGCCTCGCTCAACGCCTAAATCACTCCCCCTGTGAAACAGACCTTTGGTTCCACCTGCCCTGCTGTGCTCTGCTCTTGATATGGCAATGTTCCAATGTCTTACTCCCTGGTTTTTACACACACACACACACACACACACACAAACACACACACACACACACACACACACACACACACACACACACACACACACACACGCACACAACATTAGGAGCATTTTTAAACTCCCCTTCCCTTTTGTTTCATTTTTTTAAGAATGGGCTTGGCACATCTCTCAATGAAATTTCCATCACTGCTACAAGACTGTATATACTCTCAGTTTATCTTCAGTTTCATCTCGAGGCAGTTTGGCTTGCTCAGAGGTCTCAGTACAAGCCATGTAGTTTTAATCAGATTAATGACTGGTGTTGCATTTCATTGTTTTGCACTCATCTCTGATCAATCTAATCTATGGACGTTTAATGATAATATATTATAATTAATAATAATAATTTAATTTTCAAAGCAGAATGTCAAAGTGTTTAACATGGGAAAACAACATTAAAACAGTGCAAATAAAACCAGAGAATAAAATAAAGAAAAATACCAATCAATAAAATATAATAAGAAAACTAATGTACACATTAAACACGTACATCATAACATACAAACAGATTTTTAAAAATATGTTACTGATTTTGCAAGACACTTTAACTTCTCATGTTAAAATACTGATATAAAACATTGTAGTTTGGAGTAACTACTGTATGTAAGACAATTCTCTTTGTGATATTGTCCCTCTTCCAGAAAGTCAAGGACTGGTTTGCAGTGCACACTGTTGGCACAGGAGGTTAAATCCTCAGTCCTCCAGCTGAAGGACAGTTTAGTCATTAGGCAAGCTGCCCCAGACTGCATATCTTGTGTTCTATTTGTTCTACCCACAAATGTCACACCACCAGGTAATCTGATTTTACAGTCGACAGCTACGTCAGCAGAGCTGCTGTTGCATCTTCAACTCTTTCACCTGCACTTCAAACAGATACTGATCCACTGCCTGGCTCAAAGTGTACTCCACTCCTTGATTTAGAGGTTCACAGAGGGCTTTGTTTGAAGTGGAAATTACTTGTGTGTATTTTTAAATGCTTTTGAACTTGTTGGGATTCTTAAAACCAGATATATAACTCTTGCATTGTGTAGTGGAGTTATATATATATATATATATATATATATATATATATATATATATATATATATATATATATATATACTACTATGTACTACAGCTCTGCTTTACTTCCACTACATGTAACAATGCCTGCTGAGAGTGGCCCTCTTTAAAGGTCTTATAAGCTGTTTCTAAAAATCTCATAGGCAACTGCTTGAAATTTTCTTTTTGGGGTGGGGGAGTTTAAATGTTATACTAATTGGTAAGGAAGGACATCTTGAGGTTATACATTTTTCAATCAGCAGCTGCTCATCAATATTATCATTGTGTCATATTGGAATTAGCTCCAAATCTGAGCACTGCTGCTGCTCCTTTATACCCAGGATTTATATTAGAATTAAGCTCTAGACAAATGCTTCCTGCTGATTAGTCTGAATAGTTAGTACGATTTATAACTTATCCAAAGATGTTGATGCCTGTAGTGGTAGTGTAGGGCCATGTGGTAGAAAATATCCAATTAGCTTTGCTTTTTATTGAGGTTTGTGCACTAAAATCCTCAAACCTATCTGGATTTCCTTCAGAGAGGTCAGGCAGGACTAGGGGTGCACTATATTAGGAAAATATGTAATTGTGATTGTTTTGACTGACATTGCAATTGCGATATGATTCACAATGTTGGAGGGAATGATCATTTTTGTATCATTAATCTAATTTTCAGTGAATATTATTAAAATAATAGTACTGTACAAAACAAATATTTTTTTTTTAGTCTGTAAAATACGATTTGTAGGCTGGGACATCTCTGCAGCACCACAATTCTACATTCAGAATGGTTTAACATTTTGGTATTTTTTTTGTTTTTTAGATTATTTTTGGGATATTTTCAGCCTTTATTTTTGACAGGACAGCTAAAAACATGAAGGGGAGAGAGAGAGGGGGAATGATATGCAACAAAGGGCCGCAGGTTGGAGTTGAACCCTGGCCCGCTGCGTCGAGGACTAAACCTCTATAACTGAGCTATCTGGGTGCCCATTATTTTGGTATTATATTTGGTATAACAAATATTGTGCCCCTGCAATTTGGATATTGCACTATTCCATATTGCAATCTGGATACTTTGATAATCAGATTAATTGTGCAGCCAAGGCAGGACACACAGAGATTGAGAGGAGTCCAATCAAAGCATCAGAGGTGGGATTTTGATGACAAGAAGTCCTGATGGCCGATTACACCTTTAAACCTGGCGCCACTTTCCGAGAGGACGGGGGAGAGCACTTTTCTATCGTGCTTGCTCAAATGTTAAATGAATGGAAGTCTCGATAATTTCTCCCCTCAAGTCTCATCCTTGCTAACAGATAATGACTGTCATGTCCTTAGAGTCAACAGTCATTTTGTGGAAAGAAAGGCCCTTTGGAGATTTAAAAAAAAAAAGCACAACCGAAGATGTGAGACAAATCTCATTATCCTCCAACCATGTTATTAAACTGGCTGGTGGCCTGGCCATTTTACAGACAATATCCAGCTGCTCAATATACTGTACAGGAGTTACTAACAGGAGCTGGTTAGAATGTCATGATTATGTATAGAAAAGTGATGATTGTCACTTTTGGACATTGTTTAACACTAGAAGTGCCGGAATTCCATAACTACTAGAACTGCCGTGAGCGGTCATTTTGACCGCCAGATTCTAAACTCTATAATCTCTCATGATAAATACCTAATTGCAATATTAATGCAGGTATTGTGTTAGGATATCTTTAGAAAAACGAAATAACCCCAATGTACAATTTAACGAGTTTAATTATAAACTTGAGTTGCCCAAGTGTTTCAATAATTCATATCATGGCATTGTAAAACGTAATTATTTCATTCACATTTGAAAAATATGGTATTTAAATTCATTCAACATAACTTATAACAGGCAAATAACACCTAAAAGTATCTTACTTGAACATTTATAACCTAACCTAACCTGTCACTGCCTCCGTGTTGGTGTCGGCTGTGGTGCGCAGCGCTGCTCGGACCGAGCTCCGGTCCCTTTTCTCCTCTAAACTCTAAACTCGTGTCTCAGCTCCTCTGCCGGTTGCTGCCTGAACTTCCTCCGGACAATTTCACTGCTGGTGCCCCCCTTGGAGAGGATGTGTGCAATGATTCCCGCCAGTTTGAGGCGGATGTATAAAGCTATATGAACACGTAGGCAGCCAGCGGCCACTAGCTCCGTGTACTGAGCCTTTCCCAGAGCGAGCGCCCGGCGCTGCCTTCTGATTCAGACCGGAGTCCATCCACGCCTTATTTATTGTCGTTACCGACTCTGGCTTTGCCTTCGGTCCATCGTTGATGCCCACACTTGTTACTCTAGACCGCTTATGACGTTTCTTTGGCAGAGACGCTGATAGTAACTAAGCAACCAATATGCATCTTCAACCCCGCGAAAGATTAAAAACAATACCGCGAAAATCTGAGCGGTCAATATGACCGTGTATGGCCGAAATAGGTAAAAGTGATTTTATTTTCTTTGCCTAGTGTGTAATGTATATAAAAACTATTTTAAATGAAAATATAGACCCTTTTAGGAAAAGTCAGTTATCAGCAGGATTGTATTTTTTTATCCAGCAAAGTTATTACATATATAAATTTCAAAACGGTCAAAATGACCGTCATGGCCGTTCTAGTGTTAAAGTCTTACTAAACTAAATTGAGCATACTAGAGTGTAGAAGATGGATTGACATCCCCGGCGGGAGACTTAGCTACAGTGAATTAAGAGAACAGTGCTAACCTCTGCTAACAGCACAGCTTAGGCCTACATTAAATGTTAACACTAAACCAGCCTGCTTCTATGTGAAAAAAATGGCAGCAATAAACAGACCTTCTTGAGATTTGGAGGTTCCAGGTACACTTGAGGAAGACATTGCAGATATACGGTTTTACCACATCTGTGAGGATTCCTGTGGCAGTGCGGCCTCTGTATGTAAATTACCCAGAACCCACGCCCTCTTCGTCCCTCCCCTCAGGCCCCTCCTCCCTACGCCAAAACAGTGACAAAAAGTTGAAACTGAAAACCAGTGACATTGTAAAAATCTTGACGTAATACGTACTTTGAACTGCATGGGGCGAGAGAGTCGATTGCGATATATGATCTCAAGCGTAAACAAAAAAAAAACTGTCACTAAAAAGACAAAAGATGTAGATTGACATTGAAAAACCTATCATGATGCAAACAAATGTCAAAGTGAAATAATATAATAGGATTATTACTTTTTATATATACATCAGCTCAACATTTTTCATAGTTTCAATGCCAAATTTTATTTTCAATACCACGGGTTACTGACACTGTTCTAGCTCCATAAAAACATGGCTTAAATAATTAAATTGGCAAAGTAGTTGCCTATTAATTTTTTATTGTTTTTTGTGTGTGCCAGGAAATTATATAATAATAATAATAATAATAATAATAATAATAATTTATAAAAAAAAAGGCACAGGTCAGAGGTCACATCACAATCTCAGCTACTAAAGAGCAGCACAAACTGCATTGCTTCAGGTTGAAGGCTTGCTGCACCATACTGCCGTCCTTGTTTTGCCTCAACCGGACATTTTTAAGCAGCTATCATCTCACTCTACAAATTGTTGTTGCTAGTGAGGTACGGTGAGTAGGCGTTGCAGAGGGATCATGCAGAAAGTTATATAGCAACCTTGCTGTTCTGCCCCGCTGCTCCGTGTCCTCTCAGCCTGCCGAGGACTGGGGCCAATGTTTGTTTTGTTGGCCACCAGCTCATCATGTAAACTGGAGAAAAGCCCAGAGAGAGGGACAGAACAAACTGAAAAAAACAGCTGATAGAGGGGGAGGGAAGAAGGTGAGAGACAGAAGTAATGAAAAAAGAAAAGCCATCTGCTGTTATGATTTTTATGTGAGTTTAAGGCCGATTCCTAGCTGGATATCATTATTGATTTTTAACATCTAATACTCTGCAGTTATAGGTGGAGTCTATAAGGAGCCACAGAGCCTAATATTTCTTCACTAATATCTGCAGTGGTGGAAGAAGTATACACAGATCTCTTACTTTAGAAAAAGTACTAATACAGCAATATAAAAATACTGATTTTGATAAGTATTATCAAAAAAATACTTAAGTTATTAAAAGTACAGGTAGTGGTTGTTGTTAAATTAAGACATTATTAGATTGTTAATACGGATGCATCAATGTTTTAACTACTACACAGTTAGTATTTTAATCTATTGCTTTCTAAACTATGGTTCTGGCCCCTCCAAAAGGTCACAAGATAAATCTGAGTGGTCTTGCAGTGATTCATAGGAGAGAAAAAACTAAATTAAGTTTATAAATTTGTATTTAGATTTTGTACTTTATTTCTAAACTTTTTGAGACATATTGGATACCTTTATGTCTTTGAACCTTGACAGTTATTAAAATAAAATAATCAGAGAAGTTAAGAAAGGAAATGTCTTTTTGGTGAAACTGCTAACAATTCATAGATGATTGATGACATTACAAGGGGCACCAACACTGCTTACTTTTGGAAGACAAAAAGGTTAGAAAAAACATTCCTTTAGTAAATGTACTTAAACTTTCTACTACTTAATAACTGGTGGCAGTGTTGTGCCCTCTCCTGAAACCTTTCCGCCTAGTGTTAACAAATTATAAAACATTAAACAAGGTGTGCATATTCTGAAAAGCAAACTATGCTGCTAAGGCTGTAACTCTTAATATTGTGATGTGCTTTGAAAGTAGTCTAAATATCTATGTTCTTGGTATTTTTGCACCAGCAGAAAATGGAGAGGACAAAACCTGCTTTCAACTCACACAATAAGCTTCTGCGGGCCACTTGTTCTACTAATCCACCAAGATATGACCCGCTACCTCCTTTTTCTTTCTGCCAACCCCTAAGCCCCCATACACACACACTCTGACTGTTCTGTATCTCCTCTGCATCTGTCAAGAGTCTTGGGTTGTGTTGTAGAGGAATGAGAATCCAGCCTTTACACAGTTTAGCTTTTTTATTCATGTGTACACCTCAGCTTCAACAGTGTTCGGCAGTGAGTGGACATAATAGGATCGGGATGGATTAAGCTCTGTGTGTTTCTGTCTGTATTTGTTGTGGTAAAGGTCATGTTGAGGAGGACCACATAGTTCATCTGGGATGCACCCACCTTAGACGTCATGCTATCTTTTGATGATCACATTTCAAAAGACCAGGCTCATATAATGCCAGAAAACTCCAGTAAAGGAGTTTATCCAAATGCATACATTGCTTTTCATTCCTTTCTCTCTTTATGCCTTTTAGTTTGAGACCTGCCAAAAGTTTTTGTTTCAGAATAGAAGCCAACTCCGTTAGAAGTGATTGTTGCTGTCTGATCAGTGCTGTCATTCTGGAGCAATTGGCATGCTGTGCTACAGTATGGTGGTGCAATATGAACATGAACAGGTTCAAGTCCCCGTTCGGACCAAAGTATGGTGGTGGACTGGTAGCTGGAGAGGTGCCAGTTCACCTCCTGGGCACTGCCAAGGTGCTCTTGAGCAAAGCACCTAAACCCCAACTGCTCGGGGCGCCTTTCAATGCGCAGCCCCCTCACTCTGACATCTCTCCATTAGTGCATGTATAGGTACTGAGCATGTGTGTGTAATTCAGGCCTGTGTAATGTGATGTAATGTAATGTGTGTAATAACAACAGAGGGTAAATTGAAATTTTTCCTTGTGGGATTAATAAAGTATACATTATTATTATCAGTTAGGGCTGTAGCCGTCATTTTCTTTATTGATTAGGCAATAAATGTTTTGGTCTTTAAAATATCTATCACGGTTTTTTAAAGAGGAACTCTCTTGTAAGTCTGTTTACAGGTGTTCAGGAGTACTACAACACATGTATATGTCTGATAAATTGTCTCAAGTTTTGTAACGTGAGTCAGTGTCAGTTGAGGCTCAAGACAACAATGAAAAACAAATTTGGGGATGTTGAATTAGAAAGAAGTGAACCTACCAAACCTCTGTAGCCCGCTCGTCAACTCTGCTTTAGGCTAGCAGCTTGAGGCTACAATAGCACAACATAACTTCTGAGCGAACTGCTCGCAAAATGCCAACAATTATTTAAAAAACACACAAATTAATCACAATATTTAAACCTGAAGCTTTTAAAATTTGAAGTAGCATAAGACCTCTTTATGCAGCTCTCCCTCTCCTCTCTCTCTCCAGCCCTGCCCATTAGATGAACATGGGTGTACATACAGTCATACATACAGCTTCATATAGTGACCTGTATGAGTACTTATCATTTATTTTATCCCGATGGCATGCCGTTATATAGCGGCAATTCTATAACAATGACTGTTCCGTTTTCTTTGTCCTTTGAGATAGGATTAGCAAAATAATACCAGCTGGTCTGCAGCATTCACTCCGCCTCCTGTGTGTCCTTGTTCAGATGGCAGCAGTTTTTACAGAGCAAAATTCCTATATGCACTGTTTATAGATGAATGACAAAGATTCTTATCTAATAGTTCAGCCTTTAATTAGCTGCAGCTGCACCCCTGACCCATTGGCTATGCTAAACAGAACTGTTATCGAAGAAACGTGCATGTGCTTCTGCATTTGTAGATCAACCAATAAGAACAATAGGAATCTCTCTGAAAAGCTGTTAACAACTTTGCATAAATGTTTTCTGTTCCAGATCAGTAGATCAGAAGCCAGTGGATAGTATAAGGACGCTGCCATATGGTGCATTTTGATAAAGACAGCATAGAATATTCAATCCATGGTACTCTTTATCTTTAGTCGCTATTAGCAGTTTCTTATTCAGGTGAAAGACGTAACAAAGCCTATTTAATTATATCATTCATTATTTTCTTATCTACTTTGAAGCCTGGGTAGGATATTTAGACATAAACCTCTTAAAAACCTGTGCTCAACCTTAGTTTGTTCTCTCCCTCAGTCTCTGTTTCTCTCTCTTTCCCTTTAACCACCACTAGCCCATATATGGTTAATGCACATATTGATCTGATGAGGAACAACTCTGTTTCTTTCCTCCTCCTTGCCCCCTCTTCAACTTTTATGTTTCAGTGTTTGCTGGAGCGTTGTTACTGTTTTGTACAAACTGTACAGTAAAATAATGTTTTCGTTCACTCGGTACCCTTAGACCTTATTGAGCCCCAGATGCAAAGTACTTGATGTGGTTGCACTAGCCTGGGCTGTGATGAATTATAGATTTAGCTGCAAACCTCTCCTCTCCTCTCCTCTCCTCTCCTCTCCTCTCCTCTCCTCTCCTCTCCTCTCCTCTCCTAGAAGTGGCATGTGGGATGTCTATACATGACTTTAGGCCCACATATCCATTAACACTACTTAGTGTGGATTGTAGTGAGATAACAAACAGTGTGACCTTGCAGTCCCAAACTCCTAAAATAGTTATCTGTCTTTTTTGCCCTTTATAAACGAGTAGTAGATAGGTAGTAGATATTGTTAGTTTAATTTATTATTGTGTCATGCATACAGCTATATGCACACAATAAAAGAAAACAACTAAAACAACTCTTTAGACCTTAATTTTCTACAACATTCATCAATCACTGGCGAATATATTTACCATATAATAATAGAAAGTTTAGAATAGCTACTACTAAATTGTCTATCTTGACCTCTTTACCATTCTTTTGAGATGAAGTTGTATGAAGATCAAAGTCTAACTACCTCAATGGCCAGAAGAAGAATAGCTGTTGGTGTTTAGCATGTGTTCCTTTCTTCAAATGTTATTTTTAGATTAAAATCCTAAAAGCATAGCTTAAACTTAGTCAATTTAGCCACACTAATGATTGATAAATCACAGAAGACCTGTCAGACACATTTGACAAGACACAAGCATATTTACCTGCATCTTTTGAAAGTGCTGATGCTCCTTGCAATAAAAATGCAAAACATTAGTTCCGTGTTTACGTGGATACAGTGCACATTTATAATTTGATGCATGGTGTAATAGCAAATTGACATTTCAGCATTTTTGTGATGCATAATTTAACGTGCCTTTTGTCCATCAGCTTCCACTTCAACCAAGCGTCCATTAACACCAAGCTGTTGAGACAGCAAAAGAAAGAAAAGAAAAACATGGTCCCTACTCGCATATTATACTACGTAATACAGCATGTGATGTATATTACTTGATGGAGTCTTGTCTCACTTTTATACCCAGTTAAAGACAACTTTATATTGTCTCAAATAGAGGAGCTGCAGCACACAAAATAAATGGACATTACTCCATATAGACCCCAGAGTAAACAGCACAAGATGTACAAACATAAAATGTGGTGTTACTGACACAACACCAATATTTAGTGTATAGAAGAGCTTTTCTTAGGCAGGTTTGGATGCCATATAATGCACACACTAAAAACAGTAAAGGTATACACACTGAAGCAACATTTCAGAAATAAATGCATGTATATCTAGATCATTTTGTATGTCTCCATGATCTGAAGGATTAACATGTTGGTGCTACATCCTGGCAACGGAGATTACACTGGGGATGATAATATGCTCTGTAAACACCAAATAACCCGCATTTAAAGTATGTTTAACTCACACACTCCTCAGACATTAATGAAAAAAAACTACAATGATCTGTCAAGTGTCAGCTGCATCATTTTATATTTGATACATAAATAGGGATCAAGAATGTGTTATTACATTCTTTTAGCTCAATATTATATCAGATCTTTACCAATAGCTTCTGTGTTTTGGGGGCTACATTGCACTATTATTTAATAGCTCTGGAATTATCCCTCATTTAAACTGTCTCTGTGTGTGAATGTTTGAGGTTGTGTGTAATATTTCACCTTTATAGCATGTTGTTGGGGTTTTTAGTCCCTCAAATCTTTTCCCACCTCCAGTCAGAGCCACACAGTGTTGTGATATTTGGACAGCTGCATGAAACCATCCGACTACCTTGACAAACCCTCGTTAAAACTGCCTGGAAATGTCACTCTAATTGAAACCCATTTGTTCCTCATTCCTGTTCCCTGGGTAGGTCTCTGTTTTAGCTACAGACTGAGAAATCTTACTTCTATACTATCTTTGTTGGGAGTCGCGCATGTGCAGTAGCTAGATGAGATCATATCAGCTAGATAACTCTTTCTCCAACTTTGGTCAGTACAAGGCAGGATTAGCTGGGAGATATCTTCTAGACGAGGGCGCACTTGTGGAATACCTGCAGAAAAGGGACATGTAAGTAGTTCCTTTGTAGATTATGGTGAACTTGTATGTGTTGTAGCACTGTTTTCCCATTGAGAACAAGCTAGCATGCTAGCCCTAGCATGTGCTACGGTTAGCCACGTCATCTCGGCTAGTGACGTAGAAAGCTGTGCAGATTTCGAACAGCTCATCTGGAGACTGAAGGCAGAGGACATTTAGAAACCCGTATCTCACTCAAACGTTTGTATGCGTGTGGAAGCACCAGAGACACAGAATAACACCCCAAATCCCAGAAAAAGTGATTTCTTTTTCATAATGTGGGCACTTTAAATTAGTGACTTTTATCCTCCGTTCTGAGGATTGGGAGGAAAACAGAATAATAACCTTCATGTTATAAAGTCTATCAGTAATGTGTATTTGATTGACCAACATATTGCCTTGACAAATTATGTTGCATTGTATTGCAGCAAAAGTTGAGCCAGATTTCTTTGCCGATGGCGCTGTTTTTTGTCTCTTGCGTTGGCACCCCTGCTGTGTGGCCTCATTGAAATGAATGAGCAGTGCTGATGTCTCTCTGAATACGGCCTAAGATTTAAAAGCATTTTTCGTTTTAGAATGCCTTTAACAATAACATCCGGCATGAATCTGGCACGTCCTTGACTATGTTTTATGCACTGTTCATAACAACTCCATGTCCTCAGTGCGAGTCATCTCCATAAAGGATTAAATGATACTGTTTGTCGAGGAGACATGAGCAGCAATCTGATTTCAGTGTGGGTACAGGAAATCAATATTAATGTGGAGATGTGGATGTAATAATGGCTAGACACAGTTTGGATATGACACACATGCTAATCTCAGGTAGGAGGCCTTAGAGAGAGAGGTAACTAAACATAAAAAACACAGAAATCGTTTGAATGAGGGTTATGCTTTATATGTCAAAAGGGAGAGACAACTCACATAATTTTAATATTCTGCAACCTGCAAAAAACTTCTTTTAAAGGCCAGTATCATTTTATAGTAATATCTTTGTCTCCTCTTTTTGTTTTATTCAGCCCTGCCTCTGCATTTCATCCTTTGAGCTGACTACTGGCAAGAAAAAGAGAGGTTGCACTGAAGATGCGTTATAATAATGTCAGCAGTATTAGAGATTACAAGGGGACAAGATCATCGTGTAAAACAGTCTGTGGTGAGCCATAAAGCTCAGAAATGGAATGGGAAAAAAATTGTTTTAGTCCTAAGTTGTTAAGGACATTGCCTCAAAATGCTCCCATTTATTGTCGTTTGCTTCTAATGGCTGTGCAGTGTGATTTCAAAGCAAGATGGGGATAAGTGAGACATCCTGTAACTTTCAATTCTTTCTGTTATTAGAGGAGCACTTTTTTCTCTCCCTTCTTCTCAAACCTTAGTCAGGCAGCACTGTCACTTTTTTTGAGAGCGTGTGTGTGTGTGTGTGTGTGTGTGTGTGTGTGTGTGTGTGTGTGTGCGTGTGCGTGCGCTTGTGGTCCCAGTTCTCGAGCACATAAGTTCTGCAAACCATAGCATCTCATCTGTGTGATAGTGTTATGCCATATGAGGCTTATGAGTACACAATAAAATCATGAGCAAGTGCAGTTTGTCCCATGATGCATTTGTACCAATAACATGTTGAACTATCTACTATGATTTTATTATCTTTTGACTGATGTTTGACCATGTGATAATGTCATAAACTCCAGACAGTGTTTTGCTAAGATATTGTACACCTTTCTTTCAACTGTACTTACAACATTATTTTGTAGTTTTGGCCATAATTGGCCCTCAATTATTATGAAATTGCATTTACCAAGGTAATCATTGACATCTGGGGACACTACAACATACAGTAGTTTTACTTTGCAAAAACCATGAGCGGTCAGGTGGTTGTAAGTCCAAAAAGTTGTTTGAACCCTGATGAAGACAAGCCACGAAACTTAAACAAACATTTTATCAAACTCCACAAGCAACTTTTGTGCGCTAGCGCCCAAAGTTTGCTTTGTTTTATTTTGAAAATCCCTTTAATTTGAAGGTAAAGCTGAAAGTGAGCGAGAAATGTCTCTTATAATGCCCATAGACAGTTAAAGAAATGGACCAACAGACCCCGTTGCTCTGGACGGAGACAAGTGAAGGATATTAGAAGCACTTTTCTGGTGACTGCTGAGCATTACTGCGCAGCCTCCAACTGAGCTTGCCGACGTAGATGTGACGTGAGCAACCTGTTTGAAGTTGTAAGTCTTCTGGTAGCTGTGCCAAAAGAAATCTCAATCATTAGGAATCTTGCAGCAAGGCAAGGCAAGGCAAGGCAGCTTTATTTGTATAGCACATTTCAGCAACAGGGCAATTCAAAGTGCTTCACACAAAATCAGTTAAAAGAAAATAAAACCGATAAAGAAAATAAAACCGATAAGAGAGAATGTAGGTATATGTTAGGCGCAGGCTAATTATTGCTAACTAAAATGCTAGTTACCATTAGTAATTAAACTTAAACAACTAATGTAAGTCGAAACTGGCTGCATGCTTTCCTGAGGTCGCTTGATTATGACACAATTGGTAGCCGATTTTTACAAAAACGCCTACTACGGAGCCATAACGAGCGGTAGGAGGTAATGGAGCCTTTTATACATTGTTGTGTTTCTTTAGAAATAAACAGTGGACAACTTAAGTTTTTAAATGCTTCAGATGTAAAGTTATTCGCTGTCAAAGAGGCGCCCAAATGAATGGCAGACAATGGAATGCTAACGGCGGGTGAGTGCTCTGTAGAATGGCGTCATAGAAGTTACGCCCCCTTGATAATTCCTACAGTAATTGCACGGGAAGACTACAGCAAGCCCAGTAGTTCAAAGTTGACCCAGGAATGTTAACTGTCCGTTAACTATGATGGATGTTTACAATGGACAGTTTAGATAATGATTTTTCTGTTTGCTTTCTCCTCCAAATAATGTTGGCTGACCTGGGGTTTTGATTGACAGTTTTTTGTTTCATTGTGGCAATATTGTCGCATGCCACTTTTCAGCAATTAACTTTGTGAGTACAAGCTTATCATTTGGTACTCTGGCACATTTGGCACTTTGGTACTCAGTTGAACTTTTACTTTTTTATACGGAAAACTTGAAGATAAAGATTTGAAAAGAAAGTCATAAGGGATGTACATCCTTTCTCAATGTGAGTGACCGGCTGTTTGCTTAAAACGTTTAAAGTCATATTTTGAAGTCAAAGATACTGCTGATTCCATTGATGTTGACGCATGTTTAAGTGATCCGTAATGGAGCGTCTGCATGATGGGCCATGGGATGTATTATAATTGCAAGTGTTATACCGGACAATATAGAACCATCCTTCAGAGCTGACTGACCTTCAACTTGTTTATCTTTGTCTTTCTGTCAGCAGCCTAGCAGTCAAAGAATCTCTGTGAATGAGAAAAGGCATCTGACATTTTGATGAGGGAACCCAGGAGGATATGAGCAGAGATGAACTACCGTATTAAATCTGTAAGGCAAAATGTGTGTCGATAGCAGCTACTACATAATAAATATTGATTTGAAAAATTGAGATGATATTGTTTTCTTCAAGGTCTCAGCGGGACAAGCCTGTTGTACTCGGAGCATGAACTTCGCTCTGTGAAAGACATTCTGTCTCTTTTTTCAGCAAGTCTACATCTTTTTTTCCCCTCAGGAGTATGGTATTAAATAGAAGTAGTTATGGGCATATCGTCGCTAGAAACATGTCACCAGCAAAACCATTTCTTTTCTATAGTACAGATCATCTGCCGTGTGCTTCTTCTTCTGCTTTTCTCATAATTTTAAACTCACATTTTATCGGGCTTTCCTGACTCTAGCTGACCGTAAATGACAACCGTTAACACTTTAATTAACCTGCATATTGCTTTATGGTTCTGTGTTGAATCTACGCTGTAGGTACGCATAAATATGAACCCTACGCAGTAGCCTGACCTCCCCAGAAATGTAACTTCATGTTGCGGCGACGCAGACTGCTTTCATTGGTCTGCTTAGCCGTGACTTGTTAATGTCACATTTCCTGCTACTCATTTCCAGGTGCTCCTTGCCTGTGTACAACATGTAATCGAGGAGAGGGTTAACTTTTTTTGCTAAGTGGTCAGTAAGCACAGGGGATCACTTTGTTTTTTCATCTCCACCACCCATTCTGTACTCACTCTGGAGCTAATTCCCATCACCCCCTCTACCCCACTCCACAGGTCTACCACCGTGTTTTGTGTTTAAAGCGGATGCATCTGAAACATGAAACCTCACATTGAATTACGGAGTACAGAAGCACTAACAATGTGCAAATACTCTCAAATGAAAGACATCTTGACTTAAACCTTAACCTTAACAACTCTACAATTGTGTTGTCTTCTAAATAACAATGGAGCTCTGAATGAACGGTGTGGCAGAACAAAAAACTTTCTCGGTAAAACTTTGCAATTGGCTTCAAAGTTTCCTCATGTTGGTTTCCAGTACACAGTTACATTAATCACACCTGATGATAGGTTGTTAGCCACCCACAAACCAGTGGAAGCTGGTCAGACAAAGCAAGTGTAGATTTCAGTTTGTCTCTGAATAAATGCTGCAACTCCTCAAGACCCAAGTAAAGTTCCCATGTCTTGCTTTTTAACAACCCAACAAAATAAAAGGAGCTGCGGCCGCACGGATATTGCAGCAGTCAGTTGGAAAAACTCACTGACACAAAGAGGATACAAGAGGACGGCGAAGTCAGTCTACAAACCAATCAATTACAACTGGCAGCAGACACGGCTCACATACGGTATATGATGATGACAGGACATAGTTTTGTCATGTATAGTTCTCCTTTAGTGTGCTTGAATAACTGCAGTGTGAAACCAAAACTTTCTAGATCAAATGCAAAAACATGAACCTTAGTCCTGATCTTGGTTCTGACTTTCCGGTGTTAAAGCCCCTAAGTCCCCATATAAAGTACAGTACATTAATTATTTAGTCAACATGCATATATAGTGAACAAGAGTAAAAGTAAAAATATTAAAATCATGATCATACATAGATATAGAACAATAGATATGACTGTTTACAATTGTCACCTATAGGCAACAAGTATGGTTGTCAGCTGTGCAGCACCTAACTGCTTTACCAGAAGGACCAAAGAGACCCATGTTCTATATTTATGGATGTAACAATCTCAGTTAAAATGTACCTGCTCTTACTCTGCCCTAGTGGTTGCTACTAGAAACACAGTGTTCATCTAAAACAACTGCTGGTGACAGAGCAGTTAAAAAAAGGCACAACAGGAGCAAAGAGGCAAAGATAGTCATCCCAGCGCCGTTTATATAGAGAGTTTGGCCAACTCAAATCATAGGTGCCATATTGGATACCATCAATTCAATTTCAATTCAATTTTATTTATAGTATCAATTCATAACAAACGTTATCTCGAGACACTTTACAGATATTGCAGGTCCAGACCACACTCCAGAACCCACAAGGACCCAACAGTTCTAGTAGTTTCCTCCAGAGCAAGCAACAATGCGACAGTGGCGAGGAAAAACTCCCTTTTAGGAAGAAACCTCGGACAGACCCAGGCTCGTGGTAGGTGGTGTCTGACGACCGGTTGGGGTTAGAATGAAACCGGTTGGGGTTAGAATATGCTATCTTGAAATAAATCGCTTATTTTCACCATAAACAGGCATGTACTTGCTATTATCAATGTTTGTCAATATGTAAAAGTCCCTTCTGGAAATATCCCAGTGTATATTTACCTTCTATATCGTAAATGGGCCTCTAAAAAAATACCCATTGTAGTGACACATCGCCTAATACAGTCTCCGAGCAGTGTTTACCTTTCTCCAAAGTCAAAGTACTTTTATTGGTCTCCCTAAGGAGAAATTCGTTTTGGACATTAAGTAACTTACTTTGCTGCAAGAGTTACACACACAACAACAAGCACAGGGTTAAAAACAATTAAAAGACAAATGTACAGTCAACGTGGGCTACTCAAGGGGCTGTGCAAATTGCAGATTTACCATTTTCTATACTAAAATAAGATAAAAGCCATACTTCAAAACAAAAAAACAATTTCATTCATCCTTTTCATCCATCACAGTCACAGATATACATTAAAGAATTCATAGTCATATGTTCATCGCTGCTCATTAATGAGCTTAACTGCGAGAGGAACAAATGAGTGCTTATACCTATTGTATTTGCACAGAGGAACCCTGTACCTCTTTCCTGAATTCAACAGCTCAAACTGTAAAATCAAAACATGAGTTTTCAAACAGAATGGTCTTAGCCTGCCTGGTAATGCCTGATTAAAAAGCTCCTGCGGGTTGAGAGGTGCAGGTGTTCCCATAATTTTACCTTTCGTTTTAACCAGATTGATAATCTGGGTTTTAGATTTTACTGTCCAGTTTCCAAACCAGCTGGTAATACCATACCGAAGAATTGACTCTATTGTTGCTCTATAGAATATTAACATAATATTTTTACAGACCCCAAACACTCTAAGTCTGCACAAGAAGTGGAGACACTGATGAGTTCTGGCACAGACATTTGTTACATGTGTGTACCAACTCAGGTCATTGTCAATATACACTCCTAGATATTTAAAAGAGGACACCTGCTTGATTTCATGACCATGGATGGATACAGGGATCTGGTCTCCAGCTGATCTGGGATCTACCAGCATTTCCAAAGTTTTGCTTGTGTTAATATGAAGTTGGTGTGAATCACACCAGTTGACAAACTTGTCCACAGCAACCTGGTGGACGCTTGTATTGCTTTCTTTAGTAAGCAAACTGAGAAGGACAGTGTCATCTGAAGGTGCTTCAGAGTGAGGTGCATTATTGTTGATAGCATCACTTGTACTACAATTTTTTTGTGTACGCAAATTGGTATCTATCTAACATTTGATCCACATCAGTATGGAGTTTCTCTATCAAAAGCCTTTCCATTGATTTAAAAACATTAGAGGTAATAGCCACCGGCCGATGGGGACAAACCTTTTTGGGTACTGGAATAATAATAGATTTTTTCCACAGATTTGGTACTGTGAATGTATGTATCGATAGAAAGCTGGAATAGTTTATGCCAGGCTGGTGACAGTTCTTCTGCAAAAGTTTTTAAAAGAAAAGCAGACAGGTTCTCAGGGCTTGTTGCTTTGGTTGTTTGTATTGTTTTAAACACCTTAGTAACAATGTGTGGTTCAATTATGATTCTGTCCCAGTTCACATCACAAATTACATTCTCTAACACTACAGCACATTCCCTTGCAGTGTCAGTGTTAAAACATATATAGAAATGATTCAGCACGTTTGCTTTGCAGTTTCGTTGTGGGCAAACGGGGGCTTCCTTTTAGTGTCCATTTTGGTCATATGTCTGATAGAGTCCCACAGTGACTTTGTGTTGGATTCTAACAGCTCTTGTTCTGTCTGCTCCCTATGCTGCTGCCGTGCCACTCTCATTTGCTGATTGAGGTCCATTTGTGCAGCTCGGACTTCCGCTTTATTTCCAGATTTAAAAGCTGTTTTCTTCCTGTTAATGCATTCCCTAACACCTTTTGTGATATAGGGTTTGTTATTCGGATATCTTTTAACAGTTTTCTGGGGTATAATTGAATCAATACAAAAAGATATGGAGGTAGTGATTGATTCAGTAACACTGTCAATGTCTGCGTCCGTGAAAAAGATATCCCAGTCTGTTCAGAGGAAGCATCCCTTCAGCTCCTCCATTTTGTCACTGGACCATACCTTAACGGACTGGGTTACCAGTTTGCTGGACTTAAAAACTGAGCGATTTGTGGGGAGGAGCTGGAAAACATTATGGTCAGAGTTCTTCAGGGGAGGTCTGGCTCTAGCTGTGTAGGCGTCCTTGATATTGCCATAGCATTTATCAAGGATGTTGTCATTTCTGGTGTTGCACTTAACATATTGATGAAAACCAGGTAAAGTTTTATTCAAGCTGCAGTGGTTAAAATCGGCAAGTATTAGCATGGGAGCGTCGGGTTTATTTTGTAAATGTCGATGGATACAGTCTGTGATTGCCTTAGCTGCTCTGCTGGCGTTCCCACTTGGCAGAATATAAACAAAACACAAATATGTTGGTGAATTTCTAATGTCTGCTAGCATACGTACAGGCTAACTATAGCCAGTTAGCTTTGTGTGTAACATAACAAAAAACACCCATCTCGTAGGAGCGAAGCTTAATATTTCATTTAATAAAGTTATGGTACAAAAGGAGAACTAATGCCTAACTAACTTATGTTGACAACATGGATGCAGATATAGGAAACTCCAAAGACAGTAACCTAGCAGACTAAGCTAACACTGTTGCGCTAATGTTAGCAAACGTCGCCGTAGCGGTAGCTAGCTGTGACAAAGCCGGACAATATCCCCATCCAAGCTGTGTTTCACTTTCCCTCCAATATTATTATTAACATAATAAAGACACCTTGATTCGCTCGAGACCAAAAGCCATTTGACAGTTGGGCTTTTTTTTCAGTGATTTATGTCATTTTTTAAATTATTTATTACATTTTTCAACTATTCCCTGCTCTATGTCACTTGCAGTCAGATGAATGTTGGTATCCAACATGGAGTCCACGAAACAGGTGACCACCTCGGAACATTCAATTCCCTAGTTGGCCAAACTGTCTATATAAACAAAACAGCGCTGAGTTATCCTATCACAGTGTTGCCAACTTGACGACATTCTCACTAGATTAACAATTTTTTCAAACCCACTTAGAAACTTTATTTTTTTAAAAGCAACTAGCAACACATTTTGGAGCTAATGCTAATGATACTTTCATTGGAGAACAGTTGGCAACACTGTCAGTGGGTGAAAATTAGCAAGACATTGCACTTTGTTTGGAACAAGCCCAACTGCGCTACAGACTAATCACCTGCATCTAAGTGAACCTATATACAGGCTTTTTCTATCCCCATTGTTTGTGTTGTTTCTCTCTTTCTGTAGACTCTCTCCCCTGTTCCCTGTACTTCCTCCCCTAACTCTGTGCCACCTGGCATCCTCCAGAGAGAGTGTGGTGGCCGCTAATGACTCATGAGAACTGTGAACTGTGTGTGTGTGTGTGTATGCGCGCATGTCCGTACACGTGTGTGTGTGCGCGTGTCCGTGCGCGCATTCGCGCGTATGTGTGTGTGTGTGTGTGCGTGCGTGCATGCGTGCTGGAGGTAATTCAGGGAATCATGGCCATTTTCCCTTGTCCGCCTGCATGATGGATTACCAGGATGGGGAGAGACCTCGCAGAGCCTGAAGAACTACCTTACTTAGCTTTTTAACAAGCTATTCAACAAAGAGAAATAACATAAAGATCTATATAAGCCTCTATGCTAGTATTCATGTATCGGAGTATCTGTCTACGGCTTGCCTTGGTTTGTTCAGTAGTTGCTTTGTTATTTAGTGATTAATGTATCAACCTCTCAGTAAAATATATGTGACACGAAAAAATCTGTCTTCAGCTTTTGTGCCGTGTTATCAGAATTTTTTAAATAGTTGTCAAACAAATGTAATAGATTTTTCTTTCATGCATGGACACTGGTTGTAACACTGTGGTCAGCAGTACCCTGGGTCACATACTGTAGGTCCTGAGTGTTGATTACCACTGGCACCTACAATTGCTGTAGCGCTTTTGTCACTAGAAACTAAAAACAAAAAAGCTGGTTACTGAGCTATATTATTTATTCTCACCATAAACCATACAATAATTTAAGTTTGAATATCTAAAAGTGTTCTGATGGTATCATTACTTACTAAATGTGATGTATTTACTGTTTGAACAAGTCAATGAGGGGTTAAATTATGGAGGCAGTGTGAGATGACTTTAATGGTTGGATTTATTACAGTTGTTATACCCACTAGTGAAGATGCTTTGCTTTCCGTTTTTTCCCCCTTAGAAGTTAATTTCATGGGATTTTTAAAGTTCTCATATACTGCAATACGGACATGGGTGGACGGACATTGGCCACGCACACACTTCTGTTTAAACTACATTGGGTGTTTGCGGCTGTGGTTGTGTTCCCACATGCAGTTGCTGGTCTTGGTGGTCTTAACTGTAACCGGGCTGTAAACAGACGTCTGCAAAGACATTGGCAGATGAAGAAATGTATGTTTCACAGGTGCACGTTTAAGTTTTAAAGTACAATTGACATGAATATGAAATAAATATATATACTGTATACATAGTATAGGGTGGAAAGTTTCATATTGCACATGACTTTAGTGGTTGCATTAAAGCCAGAAGAACAGCGCTAAATTAACCCACATATACTATGGCTTTTCAAACACACAGACCTTTTCAGACACACAGAACTGCTTGACTTATCTTGTTAACCGTCTAAAAACTATTTAAATACCAACTTTCAACGTTTGGAATCCTGTGAATCAATTTTGAATCTTTTGCAGGCTTGTGTACAATTCAGAATTGAATTGAGAATGATTCCTAAATTTCAATTCTTGAATTTGAATTGCATTTGAATTGATGTCAAAAACAGGATCTAGAATTACAATTCAAATTTAAATTAAATTAAAATTTAAAGAAATGAATATGCATAATGTAAGTGAAGTGTTAAACAATAAAACTTTAATTACAATATATGTCAGTTATGATTGCATTACATTTTCTATAAATGATATTAGTTTGTACTACTTGGACAGATTACATTAACAGGAAATGTTTCCCCCCAGCAATGAATGTTAATAGTTCTAGTCACAGAACAAATAATTAAGTTCTTGAATTGAATGGAGGCCAATTTTGAATTTTGCGCAAACCTGATCTGTAGATCTTGAACAGCAATACAATTGTGAATCGATTTTTTTGCACACCCCTAGTAAACGTGCAATAGGGAGAAGGAGGTCACAGGCTGTGTTAGCCTGCTCAGTGGGATATTGCCATTTTTCTTCACCGTTCCTCTTTTCCCCCCATTATATGTATGACCTTTAAACCGATGCAGGACGGCAGCTTCTGTTAGGGTTTAATTATAAACTGGCCCGAGGTCACACATCATATCACCGAGAGTCTTTGCATATTATTCAAGGATTT
The DNA here is from genome assembly GCA_013375575.1 of Percina caprodes. NCBI lineage: Eukaryota > Metazoa > Chordata > Actinopteri > Perciformes > Percidae > Percina > Percina caprodes. The sequence goes on from JABXJD010000440.1 coordinate 410,672, forward strand.
AAGACCAGGCTACTGCAACAGCCAGGCTACTGCAAGTGGACAGATGATGAAGCAAGGGAGAAAGAAGACAATTTATCAAAAGTGTCTTTAATCAGACCAATATAAAAATATGATACTGTACTGTGCAGTATTTGGGTTTCAGACCTGCACTCAATAATGACATCCATCGACTTTCTCAGCATGTGGCTCAAAAGTAGGTTCTAATACAAAGATGAACACATTCACTCTAATCCTCTTATGATCAAACCAATTCTGATTCTCTAAATCCAAAACAAAGATATTAAATTAAATCCATTTTAATCCACTGAAGCAATGAAACGTCATTGTCGGGTTTAAACGTTCTTTTTGGGGGGGGGTTCTAATGGGGGCTTTTTCCCTTTATTTCAGAGTGACCGTGGATAGGCAGGAAAGGTGGGAGAGAGATGGGGATGACACGCAGCAAAGGGACGCAGGTGCAAAGGGTGCTGCAAAGCCTCAGCCTACATGGGGCGCACACTCTAACTTAATTTCAATCAAATTCCTTTTGGAGATTGTTTTTCATTATAATTTCATGGTTCAATCTAATTGGATTGTTAATTAGAAGGTTTCATAGGTGTCCTTAAAACACCCCACTCTCAGTTGGAGTTCTATGGGAGGGTATGCCAGTAGTGAGTAGACACTAATTACCAGCAGCGACATTGATGCTTGTATTGTTATCATATTGTGAGTCTGTGTGTGTGTGTGTGTGTGTGTGTGTGTGTGTGTGTGTGTGTGTGCGCGTGTGCATGCATGTGTGCGTGAGGGGGTGGGTGCGTTCATCATGGCAAACTCATGAAGACACATTCTGTAGCAGGAACTACCACAGAGGCTGTTTCGAGTGCTTCACCTTTACTTTAGTGTTTATATATCTGCGGCCACATTTTTTCAAGTCTTTCCAGGTGTGCAGTTAAAATCAAATGGGTGTGGTCCGAGCAAGGGCAGCAAATAAGGGGGTAGGTAGTCAATATCCAAGACGTTCCACTTCCGGGATTGCTCTGATGCCGCCAGAAATTCATTACCTTCTGCTTTCTTTGTGTTGGCATTGTAAACGCCGGTTGATTTATGACGACTATGCTTAACTGCTCCTCAGATCTCTGCTGTGAAAATCCAGACAGCTAGCTAGACTAATCTAAGTTTTCTGTTGCACGATGGTCTTTAGTTATATAAATGAAATTGATCTCTCTCAATATCATATCCTTAGTCTGCAACAGATGCCAAGTAGGGCAAGATGGCAAGACCAAAGTTGTTCAAATATCTATTTTAAAGATGATCTTGAATGTGATTCTGGTGTTCCCATTACTGTATGCCGCTATTCTTCTCCACATGTAGGCTTGTAGTTGTTAGTTCCAGAGTTAGTGGGTCAAAAGCACAAACCTTTTGTTTCACCAAGCCCCACCCCACTTACTTACTGTTGCTATGCCTGTCAAACTTTCCATTCTGGAATGTTTGCGGTTTACAATAATGGCTGCTCAAAGTTCGTAGTAATATTTGAAACAATGGCTCCGTGATTTTCATACAGAAGAAGACAATTGTTGCAATCAGATACTAACTGTAGTTAGCTTGCATTAGCTAATTTAAAGACGTCGATTAGAACTCTTAAATATGCACTTGGTGGCTACATAGATAGCGTGCTAAGTGACTGAGGCTAAAGCTACCTTCCAAGGAAAAAGTCAGCAACTTCACCAGCTGATGAATGTTTAAAAAAACCTCTGTCTTCTTAGCTTGCATAAAGTTTGTTTTAAAACTGGATGTTTTCCCTTTTACCATTACAAGACAACAAAAAATAAATAAAGACACCATCCTCCAAATCTTTATATAGGGAGTATGGCTCCTACCACAGCTCCATGCACACAACACCAACATAAACTTGAGTAGTAAGGTAAATGTTGTTTAGCTAATTATGCTCACTTTAAGATATGCTTTAGCCATCAGTTATTATTTGGGATTTATTTGGCCAGCAAATTTGTTTCCTCTGTGCACATTTTTAACATATTGAGATAATATCAGGCAGATGGTTGCAAACTAATTTCTCATGGCATCTTGATCACATTCCAAGACTCCAACCCTGCTGGGAGCAGTGCTCTTATTTCCAACACAGAGCTCAATAACAGAACTTCCTCAACAACCACTTACCAGGTGTCAAATCTGACCTTAATGACATGCTTGTGAATTATTAATTTGAATCACATTTGGTAAATTTAAATATCAAACTGCAGAGCACAGAGAATGTAGCTGACTGTTGGATGGCGAGAATCAAGACGTGAGGTTCAAATTTTTCAATCTAAGCTTTTTGTGTATTGATTACTTTCAAAATTGAATTTCAAACCAGTTATCTCTGTGTAGTGCTGACTTTTTGTGGTATGAAGCATGAGAACCTTCTTCCTCTCTCTTGTCCGTGCTAAAAGAGGACATTTGGAACCAATTTTCCCAGGCTACTACAGACAGCGAATTGTTGACATTTATCATTTTAAAATGATGTTTAGTCAAATGGACTTCAGTATCTCTACGCAATGGCTTAGTCCTATTTGGCTTATCATATAGAGAAGGTCTGAGGACAGCAGATAGGCGGTGGCTTAGGGAGATACTTTTGAACAAACTCTTCTCTGTTTATAACAAAGAGAATCCAGTGTGCGTAAGGATTACGGTTGCTTACTTAGGATAGCAAAATTTAGATAGATTTCAATCACTGAACATTTTGGGTGTAAACAGCATTTGTATTATAAAGGGGGATTTGTTAACTCAAAGAGCTAATAATGTTTTGAGGCACCTGTTCAAACTAAGCACAAATTTATACTATAAGTATTGCTGTATTATTAAGCCAAGGAGGGTATGTTTTGGGCCGTGTCTGTTAGTTGTCAGAATACCCCAGAAAGATGACTGCAGAGTTAATCGTTAGCCATGAAAAAGGTTTTTAGTGTTTTTATTTTTGGTGTGTCTCCAAATCCAGGTGTTTTCAAAATTAGGTATTGGCAAGAGATTTACAGTACAACATTAAATAATGACAGCAACAGCAACACCAAAAAAACCATTCACATTGTAAAATGTTAGTGGATAATCCTTACTTTCAACACATTGACAGCTGCTGTATAAGAGTGCTCTGATCATCATAGGGAGGAGATTGTTGTGGACGGGTGTGTCATAAAGCGCAGGGTTTTTAAGCCGGGGAGTGGAGTTTGTGTCCCGGAAGAAGTTAAGGAGAAAACACAACACTTTCACCCATGAAACGCCAGTGTTTTAATCCAAACCACAATCGTTTCACTACTTGTTATGGTGCGTAAACCTAACTGACACAGTAATGTGTTGCATCTCCGGCATTTTTAGCTAACCTAGACCAAAAATATTCAATTAAAATAAATTGGTTATGCTGTTTTTTCCTTATTGTTTTCATTGTGAAGTTGTTGTGTTTTATGTAGAGTGACTGTGTTGGACACTCTTTGTATACAGTCTATGTTCGGACTCTGTTTAAAAATGAATAGCCCTGTGAATGCTTGTCAGTTACCGGTCATATGGCCTTGTGTGCTCTGATTAATTTGGCATGCAGTTACCACACCAGTCATACCAGTCACACCAGTCCTGTGGATGAAGACTTTAAAGGTTCCCTGGCACAAATATTTCATATATCACTTTGTGATAATGTCTGAAGTGCTACCATAAACTCTGCAACATGTTTTGTGGAAAAAATACCTTACCTTACTTTAAATACATTACCTTGTTTCAAGCCATTCTAGTGTGGTATAGAAAGCCTGCAAGAAGACTCAGCTCGATTTGTGTCAGTTCTCATTAATATTCAATGAGCTAAGCAGCTTGACTCTGATTGGCTAACAGCTAACCAATGAGAGCCTGGCTATCAGCATCCTTTACCCAGCGCAACTGGGCGAGCTCATGAATAGTAATGAGCTTAGGCAACATGACGTCAGATTGACCAGCTTTTTGCCATGTTCATCCTGCTACGTCCTGCTGTGCCTTGTAATGCCGCACAGTGCCCTGCTATGCCATGAACTACTACAAAGAACTGCTACAAACTACTATTTTTTGTGACTGTTATTGCCACTCTTCATTCTAACCCCAACCGGTCGTCAGACATCGCCTACCAAGAGCCTGGGTCTGTCCGAGGTTTCTGCCTAAAAGGAAGTTTTTCCTCGCCACTGTTGCTTGCTCTGGAGGGAACTACAAGAACTGTTGTCCTTGTAAATTATGGTGTGTGGTCTAGACCTACTCTATCTGTAAAGTGTCTTGAGATAACATTTGTTATGAATTGATACTATAAATAAAATTGAAATTGAAATTTAAAACTGGCTTGATTTCTCCGCCTATTTTAGTGGCTAGAGCTGACAGAGGAGGTAACAGTTCATTTTCACATTCACGCAACGCAAACACCTATGGACCTAACATATTTCAAAAAATACAAGTAAAAATGGTTTTATGTGGTAGTTTTATATTTACATTTGTGCTCACTAAATGTGCACTACCTCATTTATTAATTTCTTCTTCCCTACCACCTTTATTCATCCTTTCCCTCCTACTTTCCCTCAGACCTTCATACTAAACTTTACAGTACAGTGGGTCTTCGAGCACTCCTCGAACAAATCAGTTCAGAAGGTGGCACTCCCTTTGGAGCACATCAGTCCAAGACAGAGGAGATGCACTTACCTGCAAGGACTGAAATGCGTCCATGTCTGCCTCTGTGCAGCATGGAGCATTTGTACCAAGTGGTTTATAGTTCAGCCGACATATTTGAACGTAAACACTCCAGTGGGTTGATTATCTTTCTATGAGTGAAAGTGAAGCTTACACACCAACCTATGCTGCTGCCAACATGCTGCATTACTTTCCTCTGCCCTGTGTCTTTCTGTCAGAACATTACATTGTATTTTATCCATATTGGGTATACATTATGAGTCTGATTTTAGAATTTGTAAAACCCATGTTTTACGAATTTCAAAACCCATGGTTTTGAAACTTAATACTTTATATGTTAAGTAAGATATAGTTTTGACATATTATCTGGATAGCACACAGAAAAATGCATATGCTTTCCATTTATAAAGCCTCACATGTGCCTAGTTCAATTAAATTAATTGCAAACTTTGTGGAACAGGGTGCACGCGCACAGGTCTCTTTTCCATCCCCACAGTTTGCCATAAATGGGCGTAGATACGCCCTGAATCACTTGTTTGCATATCGATACTTGTGCCCACTCCACCACTCATTACACTTGTCAATGAGATATCTCTGCTTCAAGCATTTTATCAGGTATAGAAAATAAAGAGGCACAGGGGGGAATTATTATGAATGTACAGTATGTGAATGTATGAACTCTTTGTTTCATTGTTTATATAGTTTATAGTGGTATTCCCTGTAACTAATTTCTTAACTTAAGCACTATTACCCCCTATTATAACCCCTAACTGTTACTGTAAGCTTGCACTATCATCTAAATAGATTAGCTTAATAATATATATAATGTTCTTTTGGGCTCATACAAATACTGTATGTTATGAGTGATAAAACCCGCTTTGCTAAAATATCAAAATGACCAAGGCCTATACTAATATATTTGTATTCAACCAAGGGATCCAGATAACGGGATCACCGATTAGCAGTTTTGATCTAAAACCTAAACTTCTTTATAAATGCTTTTTGTATTCAGATATGCACTAAAGACTAATCACTTGTTTCTTTTCCCACTGGCCAATTTTTTAACCAACCATTATTACCCTGTCAGGTATTTGATTTGATTTGTGTAATGACTTACAATGAAAAGCTTTTTATGTTTTTTTTTAAACAAATAATAATGCCTTTTAGAAACTAGCCTCTGAAGTTGTTTGATGAAGCTTTTAGCTGAGTTAAGTCCCAACCTTATTCACAGCATTATTTTCTACAGGTAGCATCTTAAGTTTTAGTGCAAACATTATTAACTGGACCAACTTCCTGTTTAGTTGGCAGTTTTCTTTTTCTGGGAGTGTTGCTGTTGTGGTTTACAGTATATTGTTACTTGTACATTGTGATGATGGATCCCCTCTTCTCATTTTCAGTGCATCATTACCCCTGATACGAACTTACACATCCAACCACAAACACACACATTTCCTGCTGTGCAGTAAGCTGACATTCTGGACCCCATGGGGTTCTATCCCCCTCGCAGTCCTCAGTCTGAAAACGTATCTCCACTCTGTCACCTATCACAGCTCTGTGCTCAGCCATGGCAATGGCAAACTGTGGTTGTATTACTTTTTTGGATGACAGAACAACATGCTTCCATCCAGTTATGAGCCAAAGGTTGTGGCCTGCGATTAGGAACAAACACATCACAAAGAGATTATTCTTCTCTTTTGACTGCTTTCTATTTATTTCACTGAAAATCCAAAGCACAAATAAAACCCAGCTTGGTGTTTTCTGTTAAAGTAGGCTTTACTTTGAATAGAAAAGCTGTGATTACTGGAAAGAATGTCAGCAATGAGAAGAAGCTTATACGACAGTTACCACTAATTTTGAGAATTTTGAGCACTGGCTGAATGTTGCCCTTGGATTTTGTCCCATGGAGAACTTTTAATTATCAAAAGTAAGCATGGTGCAAGCCTGGTTTGATTGAGCTTGTTTACTTATTTTTAGCCACACTGGCGGCATGGCTCTAGGGATGGCAATGTTGTTCTTTTGGCTGGTTGGTTGGTTGGTCACCACTTTGATCCAGACTAAATTGATTTCCCTGAAATTTTGTTCAGACATTAATGTTTTCCAGAATAATTGAATTACAGTAACTTTACTGAGCCTCCAACTTCACTGTCTAGCATCGTATGAGGTTTTTAGTGAAATGACTCAACAACTATTAGATGGATTGCTGGACAGACACGGATGTTCCCCTCCAGATAAATCGTTAAAACTTTGGGGATCCCTTAAGTTTTCATCTCGTTTACTCATGACATTTTTTTTATTGTCCAATACTTTGGTTTATGACCTGCAAAACTAATGACATCCTCAACAGCCTCAACTTTACTTTGCGTTTACTGCTAATTAGCAAATATTAACTTGCTGACACATCAAACTAAAATGGTGAAAAAAGTATACCTTCTTAACTTTACTGCATTTAGCCGATCACATAATACTTAGTTTGAATCCTGGTTTTGGTCATTTTTACATTATATTTTGATTAGCTGACGATGTTATCACAACATTAAGCACATGCATTTAAGAAGATTGGACGTTATGTACCCAGAAGTTAACTAAGTCTTTATCAGTAGCAAAACAGATTGATTTGAATTGTTACTGGTACTGAAACAATTTCAAGCATCCAGCTCTACTAATGGGGAGGTACTATGTGGAAAGGGTATTAAAGAATAAAATTAAAAATTCTACAAAAACGACTCAGTTTGCTTGTATCTTTAAGAGTTAGCATAGTTAGCGTAAAACTTTGTAACCCATCATGCATGCTCCATATCATAAGCTATATTCACCTAAGCAGTGTCCTCCAGCTTGCAGATCCTTACAGAGCCATGCCATTGAAGTTTATGACCCTTTTGGCCCTCCGTAGACATCAAGTTAACATATGGCACATAACTCACTTAGAAGAAATAAAGCTCAGGGCTATAAAATTGATCTTGACTGACACTGCGTTTTTTAGACCTCTCATTTCCAGAGCAGCCATGTTGTTGACCCCAGCTAGACATGGCTATTAATAATGTGGAGCAGCTTTAGGATCCCAATAGATCATACTTCAGAGTACATCCACTGCACGTTTGTTCTAAAAGTCTGATTTATGTTTCGTCACCCATGAGGAGCTTATCTGCATCCAATGATGCAGAGTAAATTGTTTTCCAATCAATAAATAATAAAAAAAGAAGAAATGAGAGAGAAAAAAGGAAAACAGACATACAGTATTAGGAAGCTGCTACATTTTTTTTATTAGAGCTGATTAGTATTCATACTGCATTACAATGCAGCCATGTTACCAAAAAGCGTTGACAACTCCCAGGCTCTCCGTGCTTCTCTCCTTCCACAGCAACATACTAATTAATAAATCCTCCATGGACAGCTATCGGCTGTGATTAGATCCTCCTTACACCTTCTTGATGGCAATTTAAGCCGAGATAGACTTAAATTAATTGTCTACAAGCACTACAATTTGCACTAACGCTAAGTTTGAAAAAACTGGATTGTTTTAGAAAGATATCATAGGTTGTCTGTCACACATTAGTTTTGGAGCAGCCAATAATGGCAACAGTTTTACTCTTTTTAAGATTGAGAGATACAACAGCGTTACCGACTTGCTGAAGTTTAAAAAAAAAAAGTGCATTAGTGAACTAATGAAGCAGGGGACAAAATTGAATTGTCTGTTGAAGCATCCCCATCATTAAAGATTTTGTGGCGTGAAACATTTTAGCTCTTGACCTAGGACAACACTGTTTGCCCCAAATTAGCAACAGCAGACTTAAGACAAGACAAGGCAAGGCAGCTTTATTTGTATTGCACATTTCAGCAACAGGGATATTCAAAGTGCTTTACACAAAAACAGTTAAAAAACAGTTAAAAAATAAAAACAGATAAAACACAAGAATAAACAGTTACAGTGCAGTATAAGAAATTAAACATTAAAGAAATGAACAACCATTTAAAGAAAGGCAACATCAAAAAGAAAGGTCTTCAGCATTGATTTAAAAGAACTGAGAGTATCAGAGGATCTGCAGGTTTCTGGGAGTTTGTTCCAGATATAAGGAGCATAGAAACTGAACGCTGCTTCCCCCTGTTTAGTTCTGACTCTGGGGACAGAAAGTAGACCAGTCCCAGATGACCTGAGAGGTCTGGGGGGGTCATAGTGTAGTAAAAGATCAGAAATGTATTTTGGCCCTAAACCGTTTAGTGATTTATAAACTAGCAAAAGTACTTTGAAATCAATTCTTTGAGGCACAAGAAGCCAGTGTAAAGACTTCAGAGCTGGAGTGATGTGATCCACTTTCTTGGTGAGGACTTGAGCAGCAGCGTTCTGAATCAGCTGCAGCTGTCTGATTGATTCTTTTAGAGAGACCTGTAAGAAAGAAGAAAGAGGAAGAAAGAAAGAAACAAGGAAGGATGGAAGGAAAAAAGGAAAAAAAGATGAAAGCAGAGAAAGCAAAAAGGGAAGACACTAAAAGACAGCAAGCAAGGAAAGAAAGAGGGCAATAAAGAAGGAATTTAAGGTTAAAGGAAATTTGGGAGGAAAAAAAACGAAATAGGAAGAAAAGAAACAAGGAAAAAGAAAATCAAAGAAGGAAGAAAAAACATAAAGAAGCAAAGGAAAGGAAAAGAAAAGTAATGCACATCGCCTTGGGCAATATGATTTTCACCTATGTTTCTCTGCCAGTAGATCATCTGTCTTTGTTGTTTATGTGACAGGGTTTCTTCACAGTTGTGATTCTCAATGGCATGTGTTATATCTCACTGTTGGATCACCCTCCTCTCTGACAACAGGAACAGTACATTTTCATGGGATTGAATCCCAAAGGATGACGACCAAAGAGCTCCAAAGCTTGAGCGAGACTAAATTTCTAATGTTGGTTCCTCTGAACTCTGTGCTTCACAGGAGTTACCCTGACTGGATGGGTTTTCATTATGTGACTGTGAAAATCACAACAGAAGTTTGAAATGCATGTGGAGAGCCCCCAAGGTAAAGTTTTTGTCTGAGGTCAGATGAGAAATGTAGTTTTTCTTCAGAGGCTCGGACTCAAGAAATGTGGCCTCCCTCTATGACCATCAATAAATAAAAAACATAATTACAAATGTCATGTTGGGATTTATTGAGATGCAGTCCACATGACCCATTTTGTCAACCAAACCTGAGCATCTATATATTATTAGCATTGATATTGACAGTGAACATTGGACTTACATTGATCAGGTGGAAAGAAATAGGACTCCAAATGAATGCTAATGTTACTCCGTGTTTGTTGGATTTGTTAGGCAACTGTTTGCCAACATGTTTGCCATATCAAATTCATAATGTGATACTATGTTAATGTTGTGTTTTCAGCCTATTCTGCTGCCCCCACATGGAAAGCAAAATAACTTAACAGCAAGCTAACAGACACACAACACTGACATGTTTTCACCTTGTAAAGTTGTTATGGCTAACACGTAAGCAAACGTTGCTTATTTAACATCCAGCAGACACAGAGCAACATTAGCATCCATTTGGATTTTAGAGTCTTTAAGTGGAAATTCTGGGATTTGGGATGCTCCTGGTTGTTAAAACAAACTCTGCGTGTCTTTTAACAAACAGTCTTTCCATGCTACTGTTGCTTTTACTTCCAAAAAAAAAAAGTCAGGAAAAGAATCATGGTATTATTATCAGCTTTTCTTATTTCTGTCTCTGAGTCCATACACTACCAGAGGAGTGTGTCTGGATTCTACCGGTGAGATCGGAGAACAACTGAGTCTCAATTGCTTGAGCTCAGTCTCAAACACACTGACATCCACACAGGCCGTGCAATATCTCAAAGTGATGGGGAAATTGGAGCAGGCTTTGTCATTTTTAGGGGAGAGGCAGATGGTGTCCCATATTGGTCCTGATGAGAAATGGAGAAGGGTGAGTCATCTGACTGTATCGAGCTGTAGGTTTGAGGGACATGCAGTGTGTAACTCAGCCTTTGTGTGTTTGTTCCTATGTGTGTCTTACCTTGCATAACGTGGAGAAGGAAAATTAAGTCCTCAGCAGGATAGAAACAAGGCAGAAGTCTTCGTGTTGCATGTTTTATGCACATCATGACATTTCATCGCTGTTTCCCCATCTATGGATATAATCATGAACATTCTGTATTAACCATGTATTCTTACACTTATCTAAACTTCAGATCTTATACTGTACATACATACTGTATGTACATGCAACCCACCTAGACTGATCTCTATCGTTAACCTGAATATATTTTTATGATCCATATTGTACACTTTGCACCTCATTGTATTTGTTATCTTGACTTTTATACTTGCACTATTCCCCCTTTCTATTGCAACTGCTGCACAACAATTTCCCTTGGGAAAAATAAAGTGTTATCTTATCTTACAGTAAGATGGAATTTGGTGTTTTTAAATGAATGAATTAGCCTCACACATGTACCCCATATTTTTTATCAACTACTAAGGTGATATAGAGGCAGGTTAATGTGCAACAAGGTGCCTAGTCAGGACTTTAAGCAGGTTACATAATCCCCTAATACCGCTGCTCATTTTATTCGCAATTGTTTGGTCTTTTTAGTGGAGTGTAAGCATGATATGTGAATGGCAGCATGATATAAATGTACAGGAAACATTTCATTTTCTGAGGGACGTGAACAGGTAGCTTTGGGAAGTTAATGTGAGAGTTGGGTGACCCAGGACTCCCCAGTGACCCTGAAAAATGGGTGAGTCGAATATTGAGTTGAACATTTTTAACTTTATGCAAATGTGGGTAAAAGTCATCTAGTGGCGGCACAGTGCACAGTAATATGTTGGAAAACTAAAACAAAAAAGGTATGCAGTGGTGGTTGGACAGGAAGTTAAGTAACTTCTCTGGATACATGTGTGAGGAGGAGAGGGTATTGTAGTTTCTTGGATCCCTCTTATGTCCCTTCAGGTTACAAATACAAACAAAAACAAACTGCTGCTTGACTCAAATTCACATAAACTGTTGGAGAACATCATACGTTGGTTATTTGCGAGTGTAGAAACGTAGTCAGCGGAGACAGTAACGGAGGCTTTGTCGCATGATTTGTTTGACTGCAGTGGGTCTTCATCATTGGTTATTTTGTCAGGTGAACAATTTTGACAGTCAATATACATTTGAGTCATTTGTTAAGCAAAAAAGCCAAACATTAGTTGCTTCCAGCTTCACAAATGTTAGGATTTGCTGATTTTCTCTGTTTTATATTATTCTGTATTGAACATTTTGGGGTTTTGGATTATTGGTAAAACAAAATAAACAATTTGTTGCTGTCACCTTGGGATCTGGAAACTTGTAATTTTTTACTATTTTCTGACATCTTACTGACTAAACCATTAATCAAACAAATGATCGACAGAATAATCAATAAAGAAAACATTTGCAGCTCTACATGAATGCTTTTTCTACAGGGGAAGATGCTGGTACCGCACCTTCAAAACATCTTTCCATCCATCTTTCCATCTTTTTTGTTGCACACAGATTAAAAGTAGGCTTAAAAACTGGTGGATAAAAACCTTCTTGGAGAGGTGGAAGTTCAAATAGTAATAAAATTGAGTACTCGTGCAAAATACTCCAAAGGTGCTGACTACATTCAGAAAATATTTCATTACATTGGCCCCAGTTTTGTTACTTTTCCAGATCCTTCACTAGTGATTTGTAAATTCCTTCCAGTATTTTGAATTCAAGCTTGCTTTAATAAATACATCTTAACTGCATTTCCTTTGTGGATGTTTAATATTTTCATTGTGGATGCATTTTTGTGTTTTAATCTGGACTTTTTATCCACCATTGTAAGCTTTGTTACCCTATCTTGCAGCAAGTGTCTTTGCTAGTTTCAGACCAAATGCGGTTGTCAATTTTCCGTCCAGCACCAACATCGTTTAAATAGCAAATGCACTTGCGCCCATCTTGCTGGTGCTGGTTTTTTCAGGGAGGTGTGTTCAGGGGAATTCTTGGTGTATTGCTATCTTGAGGCAGCAGAAAGTGATCGTGCCATTGACCAACAAAAACCTGGTTTAAAGTCAATTACACAGCATTTCATTGTTATTTACCAGCGCTTTAGTAAAATATGCCTATGGTCGTGTACAGCGTCCACACAATATGCTTGTTACACACATGCACACACATGCACACACACACACACACACACACACACACACACAGTGAAACGCAGCAGCACACATACATGTAGAAGATTAGAAATAAAAATATTACAATGTGAAATAGTATTTATGATTTGCTCATGGGCTTTCATTTCACACACAATCAGATCAGTTTCTTCTGCTGATAATATCTCCTTCCTGCTTAGCAAATCTGCCATCATAGTAGCAATATGCCATGGTACAAACGCGCCTGGCTTTTAAAGGGAATGGGCGATGACTCTCTGATTGGTTTATTGCATGCTACGTCCAAAACATACCTATGATTAATGAAGACACTAAATACTGTACCACACGCCTGGCGCACAGAGCCTTTTTTCCGCTTAGATCGTTAAAATAGGGCCCTTAATGTTAGAGAATAGTCTTTGCTGCTTTGTGTGTATATAGTGCCCTTAATGCTGGAGAGGTTAGATGTGATTATGCATGCAGTGGGAGAGAGAAAGAGAGAGAGAGCGAGAGAGAGACTGACTGACTCCTCTGCCTCTGGAGAGTGCCCCTCTTTTGGTTTTTACAGCATCACAGTTGTTTTTGTCATACCCAGAGCCCCATATGTCTGTGAGAGCAGGTCTGGCACAGCAGATCAAGGTAACAAGCCACAGCAACCATCTGGCCCCGTATTTGTCAAAATGTCAGGTGGGTTTGATTCTCTGCCCTTCACATTCCTGACGCTCTCATTTGCCATGTTAGGTGGCAGCTCCTATGTACAAAGTGTGTGTGTGTGTGTGTGTGTGTGTGTGTGTGTGTGTGTGTGTGTGTGTGTGTGTGTGAGAGAGAGAGAGAGAGAGAGAGAGTCTGTTTTTTTCTCTGAGTGACACATGCCGACCAACTCCTACAAGGCAGCTCTAACCTTTGCTGTCATTTCAGCTATTCTGTCATTAACATCATCATCTTTTTCCCCCATCTCCCTTTATTTCTGTCCTTCAGTCTTTTCTGTCTGTCTATCTCTGTTTTTGACCCACTTCCTCTGTGGCTTATGTTGTCATGTTGACATATCCAGTTCAATGGTAGTCACTTTTTTCTCTTTTCTCTCTTCTCTCTCTCTGACTGACCTCATGTCAGGGCAGTAGCTAACTGTACTCTGGTTTGTCACTCTGTGGTCTCAACACCACACTGTTTTCTCTCTGTATCGTTTACTGCCTGTGTCTCTGCTGCATACTTTAGTTTTTTTATGGGCACATATCTACAGCACAAAGAAATTTGCTACACAGACAGTACTTCTTAGTAGTATCAATTTGTTAACAATAAGAGAAAAAATATAAAAATCACCACTTACCTTTCAGTAAAAAATGGTGTTGAGTCATTGAAATTTTGCTTGGGACTTTTAGAATCGGAATCAAATGCATTCAATTTTTTCTCCTGGTTTGAGTAGTCAGAATTATAATTATAGTTAGTTATTCACAGTAAATCATATTTTGATTTTAAAGTGAAGCTTTCAAATCATTATACCCTTTAATTAGAAATAAAACCATTATTAGCTGCACTGTATATATTGTATGGAGTGGATGGCTTAATTATTGTGATTTGTCTCAACTCTTTTCACATAAAAAGCAGTAGCCTACAATACAATATGTTCTTTTCCAACATTTTTAATTCAACAGCTCTGAACCCTCGACACAACAACCCACTGTACTGCTGTTTCACTTTTTATTTCCATAAGGACATCTCGGCCCAGATCCCAGCAATAAAACAAGTTACTATACAGTTATTGGGAGTGCTGTCTTGTACTTATTTACTCATAAGAAATTGTTCTAGCTCAGCAGAGTAGCATATCATAACCGGCTGTTGTGTTGTTGTTGCCCTGATCTGCGTCTATCGGGTAAACTGAGGTGGAATAATAAATGAATTGCCCAGCGTGGCCCGGCCTTTCACTTTATTCGGGAGCTCCTCTGTGTCCAGACTGCCAGAAAGTCATTACAGCAAATTAGTTATTCTGGCCTCCTGCCAACTCTGTCACACTCTTGCTTCCTCACCCTTTGTGTTCTGTGCCAAGCTCTCATAAAGAAGGAAACATGCTGCTGCAAATATGATTGAAGACTGTAAGGTTATGAATTAGATATACATAGCCTGGTGTTTTTTTGTGTGTGCATGTTTGACTGCAGCATCTAATCAAGCTTTGATGAGCCTCCTGTTTCCCAGGTGGCAGGGAAATGAAGGGATCATCACCTTTATTAAGAACGCATGGTGGAGTGCATTTAGTCACAAATGTTCATACAGGCTCTAATGAACACAATAGCTCTTTATTGCCTTTTCTGTCTCATGTGTTTTGTATGACTGTTTACTTTTGCCATTCTGTCAAGCTTTTTGTATGGAAGGAAAACGGTTGCAGATTTACTACTCAAAGTTTGTAGTCAGGCTTGACGTAGACATTTTTATCCAGCGAACGTCAATTTTGCCCTCTGAAATGAAAACTGTTGCTAGCAGTTTGTATCAGCTACAGCTAGCTAGCTAATTAAGGACTGCCAACTCTTGCTTTTGACATGGGACACCTGCTCTCATGCTCTATCACGTGGATAGCACACCAGCAGTACCTTTATTTATTAATAATAAATTAAAGAGGCCATTATTAATCTCAGACATGGAGACCGTATTGATTTAATGGCAAGTTATTTTCTGTGCTTTTCTACATTTAGGACACATAAACTGTTACACACAGATTCCAATTTCATAAGCTACGGTCAAATTAGAGCAGACAGATCTGCTGACGTTAGCCTAAAATCTTAGCATCCAGGATCATCTTCCACAGAATGTTGAAATACTACACAGTAGGCGTTTGTTGTGAAGGACTTTTATGTAATCTGTAACCCCACAAACTGTTAACTACTGTTGTTAATAATGTGCTCCTTGGCCTTGGAAGGGTTTTTGCTTTGTAAGAAAAAAGACACCACCCTCCACACTCTTTAAAAACAGAGTATAATGCACTGCTTAAACTTGGTTGACAGACTGCTGTGGCTAGCTACAATTGCTGATCTATGATTGGACAATTGCTCTTTGGTGGAGGTCAACTTCTTTCCTCCCAACACATATGCTCATACGCAGACACAGAGGAAGCCACGCACACACTCACATGCATTCAACTCAATCTCCATTAAGTGAGATAAGGTGACATCTCTCTCTACCTCTCCTGTGGTCTCTCTTTCCCTGCACTGACTGACCGAGCCAAATGATAGGATGAGAGGCCCCACCTCCGTCTATCTGCAGGGGACTGATAAATCCTGTTGCACACACACACACACACACACACACACACACACACACACATTGACACTCAAAATGCGTGCACTGCAATACACACATTACATTGAAATACACACACTGGTTCGCTGTGATGGTGACAATCATTCAGGCAGAGCAATGGCTGGGCCTTAATCCATTGCTATATCCATGGCAACAGTACAAGTGTGTGTGTGTGTGTGTGTGTGTGTGTGTGTGTGTGTGTGTGCTGACCAGGAGAAAGTTATATGTTCATCACACACACTCACAGAGGGAACAGCGATGGATTTATCTGGTGATACTCAGATATGGCTAGGGTTAATTGGTTTTCAGAGGGCACATAGAGAAAGAAGGAAACTGACACTGACCAGATTACTGAAGACACACCAGGGAAGCACTGCCAGAGACAGAAAGAACAAGAAGCATGAGAGGAAAGAAAATAAAAGTAAGTGATGACATGAACAGGAAGTGTAGAGAGGTGGAAAATGTACCTTTTACTTTGGGAGTAGAGGGGAAGTCATGGATTGAATAGAAGAGGCAAGAATGAAAAATGTGATTGGATACAGCAAATGTTTCCTTTCTTTGTTTTTGTGTTGTTCAAGGCCTTTTAAGCTAATTGTCCCAAGTTGACATCATACTTTAACTCTGTATTGATTTGAGTTTGGATGCAAAGAGTTTGAATTAAAGCCAGTTCTAAAGTTGACAAAACAGTTTTACCTCAAAGTCCATTAAGTGGTTGTTTTGAACCTTTTTGATTGATCATGACACATGATTTTATCAGCACATGGAGTTTGCCCAGATATTGTGGGATTGTAAATATGACTAAATGCTTCAGAACAGCTACTAAATGGACCTTGATGTGAGATTGTTTTGTCAACCACTGGGTCCTGTTTGTTACATGTTGTTCCCCGTCTCACACTCACCTAACTTGCTGTCATCTCTCTTCTGTCAGCTCAATTATAAAGTCATAAAATGCCCAAATATGCATTAAGAAAGAGTAAAGGCATAACATTTTTTGCCCCCCACTATATCTTTATCAGATTTATTTTGTATCACTATCAACTTCTGAAATCCAGCAATGGTTGCAATAGCAATTTTGGTATAACCATGTTTTACAAAGTGAAAAACACCATGTCCCAGCAGTCATTTACAATCTCATTCTTCACTTTCTCTTGTTGTTTCTGTGTTGTTGTGTAATAATGTGTTGCACTAAAACAACAAAAAATGCCAGTGACGACTTGCAGAGCAGGTTACAGTCAGACTGGGTTGCAAAGGATTTAAAACGTGGTATTGATGCTTGAGAATAATGAAAATTAATTAAGTGGATTCAAGTGTATTTCCATCACAACAAACATTGTTAGTGGGACAGACTGGCTCTTTTAGGACATTCTGTGCTTACTTATACATACAGCATTGCTGCACCATCTTGCTTTCACATTCTTATTCTCTTTACCAGAAAATATCGTTTTCCAGCTAAGTTACTTTATTAAATAAATATACATCTTCTCAGTGTTATTAGTTTACTTACAGGTATATAACTTATCATGCTCCAGAGTGCAGATAAAAAAAAAATCAAAATGATGCAAATAGATGTGCCTCTTCAATCAATCTTATTGTTATTGATGAGACAAGGCTCTTTGTCTCTTGAAAGGTTCGACTTTATAAACTTCACTTGAATGGCAGTGGGAAATCCACTGCTATCATAAGTGGTATTTTATTTAAAAGTATTTTATTTAAAAGAGGGGCCGCAACGAGGAGAGGTCAATGAGAGCATGATAAATGAGTTTTAATGCTGAGTGGAAACAGCTCCAGTAGTGGTTCCTAAACAGCAAAGCTAAAGTGGTTTTAGTGTGAGTGGGTTTGAGAATCAATGAGTATGTTTACATACTCACCAATATTCCACTAGTATTCAGAATATGACAATATTCTGAATTTGATACAGGTCATAGAAACAGCATGCATATTTCGTTTGGTTATTCTGAAAAAAAAAGGCCTTTTTCCAAATATAGCATTTTGTGGGATATTCAGTATTATTTGGGTTTCAGCGACATTCCTTGGAAATTCAGATTCAGAATACACGTCTCAATCTGGGTTTTTACCGCAGTCTACGCCCAGTTTACGTCCTCTTGCCTGTTTACGGCTTATGGTCTGCTCTGTGCGTTGCTATGGTTGCTGTACACAAACCAACCAGCCAACAGTTTGCCAGGCTGGAGAGCTGGAAAACAGCTAGCTACTTTTAAACATTATTAAAGACTTGGATATCAACAGGTTTTTGGATATGTGCAAATATCGCTGCGCCGCCATTTTCAAGAAGCTGGTTAAAGAAATGAAAGAGGCACACTGTGTTTACACAGTCAAACAAGTCCTCCACCACTGGAAAACTTTGAAAAAAATTGTATTTTGCACAGCTACGTGTCAATGCAAATATTAGTGGAATATTCTTTTTCATTAGCCACAGCCTAGTCGGAATATTGTATATTATATATATATATATATATATATATATATATATATATATATATTGAATATTGTTTTTCGGAAAAAGGGCAAAACACAGAATACAATGTGCATGTAAAAGTAGTCAATCTCACCTTCCACAGAGCCCCCTTTCTCATTCTAACTGGGCAAATAGATAAGAACTGTTGGGAACACTTCAACAATAAGGTATACAAAATGTGTTTAGTTACCAAGGAGTAAATGAGGAATGAATGAGGAACCATCTGCTAGTGAACTATTAGTTAATAACTCCCAATCAAATTTTGGGATTGGGCACAAAAACAGTAACAAATTTTTAACTAATTAGTATTTACTGAGTCATTACTAGTTTTGTGCCACTCAGCAGCAGGTTCAGAGTAATCAGGAACGATTCATTAAGACAGTGGTCAGTGTGATCAAATCACTGATCGGAGTTTATTGATATAGGCTTTCCCAGTCTGTTCTCCAGTAACTCATCATTATCTCGTACATAATCTTCCATTAGGAATTATTAGGGAAGTTCTTATTAACGATACATCAATTATCAAGTTGTTACTGATCCTTAGTTCTTTCTCAGTTAAGTAATCATTAGTTTCTGTATAAAATTTGATTAGGAGTTACTTATTCACTAATGGTTCACTGGCAGTTAGTTCTTCATTTTCCTCATTTCTTCCCTGGTAACTATACTCAAAATGCGGGGCCATTAAGTGTTATCAAGCTGTTCTCATGATCTGTTTCTTTAAAATACTCTTTTTGTAGTAAGTTTCATAAAAATGACACATGGCATGGTATATCTAGCAAGTCCAGTTCCCCTTGACTTAGCTTGTTGCAAGCGTAGCTGTCAGTTTTTCAAATTCTAATTCCATAATAACTTTCTTTTAATATCCCCTGCTTTGTTTAAAAAGCAGTGAGAATGTTGGAAGGTCATGTTTCAGATTTATGCCTCTATTTCACAGGTTTTCAAGGCCAGAATTTACAAGCATTTGCTTTGCTTTGAAATGTCCATAAAGCCAACATGACTTACACTTTCCATCACATTTGATAGGGATGAAAGCAGGGGCATTTCTAACACTCAGGAAAACGTTTTGAAAAAAAGTTTTAATTGCCTATTGAGCCTTCAAGAGAGCTGAAATATCTGTGTAATGAATATTTTAGAAGAACTGCCAAAATATGATGGCAGTTGTTTTTTAAAGTCAGTTTTGTCTTTGTGCTTGTTGAGATGGTTAATTTGTTGAAGTTGATAAC
Organism: Percina caprodes; assembly: GCA_013375575.1. Classification (NCBI taxonomy): domain Eukaryota; kingdom Metazoa; phylum Chordata; class Actinopteri; order Perciformes; family Percidae; genus Percina; species Percina caprodes. The sequence continues at coordinate 430,448 of JABXJD010000440.1, forward strand.
CAGCTGCAGATAGTCCCAACCTCATCACTGCAACTTTTGGAGGATAGGTGAAATCTTTCCCATCAGGATCGACTAAACTCACATTTCTCTTAGCAGTGTCTCACACACATTGTTGAACACATTACAGGGAGCTGCCAACAACCACAACAGGGGAGTGTTACAGTCACGGTTTCCTGCTGCCAGTCACTGAGCGGCTGCGGTGAAGTAACTGGACACTTTGATGGCAGATGATGAGTGTTTTCCATTCAATTACCCAACCCACATTTTCCCAGGTACCCAGTGATTCACCCCAGCACTTTCCAGTCAGAAGTGTGTTTTCCCAGCTGCTGCCTGCACTTAGTTGTCAACTTAAAGGTGTTGTTAGAGCTGCGCTTTGTCTCAATTCTAAAGAGTATTTTAGCATGTTTTATCACATTATTTTAATATGGCAACAAACTGTTTTAATCAGCATAATTTTCAACCGAAACAGGCAGCTAATCCTAACCCAACAAAAAAAGCTTACATTATTCCACTGTACAGTTATTATTAGCGACAAGCTGGTGAACACAGTGGAGCATTTAGCCGCTAAAGAGCCATATATTTCCCTTCAGGAAT